>BMAU01016269.1:0-292834 GCA_019973935.1 Trichonephila clavipes
ACCTGAAGAAGTTCAGTCCAACGCTCTGCCAACTCGGCTATCGGACTTGTAGCAAATTATGCGTGTGGCAATATTATTACATATATATAAATCATTAATTTTAAATCATTAAATATGAAAGAAAATTAATAAAAAAATAGATTATATCACTTTTTGTATTTTTTAATCTAATCCTTTTAAAAAAGTATAGCTCTCAAAAACCACTTTAAAATAAAAATATTTGGAAAACAAAACAAAAAATAATAATTTAGAATGTAAAAGTATTACAATGATTATTAGTTTATTTTTGTAAATGACAAAAAAGTTTGACATTTTCAGTGACTTGAAAAATTCACTGAAACACTTATTAATTTAATTGAAGTAATTAATTTAATAAAAATAAATATTTTACAAGGAATCAATTTACACAGGAAGAACTTCTTTGAAAATTTAAATATAAATTGTCGATCGGTAAAGATAGGCAGTGAAGAAAATCGTAGAAATAAATTGAAGGACGTAATAAAATCCATAAAATATTTTTCTTGCTCACTAAATGAACAATCTTACACGATATTCAACAAAAAAATGGCATAGATTTAAAATAACTAAAAACACGAACAAAACAAAATGAATGAAGAAAAAAATCCTTCTAAATCAATGCAAACGTTTTTTTTTTTTTTTTTTAAATCAATGATTGATTTGAAAGTTACATGCCCCAACGCAAGAAATTTTATTTTTAACGGTTTCACAAGATTATATAGGTAAAAAAATATCGATTGAGAAAAAATTAACTTTAAAAAAATCTCACAATTGTTTTTATCCGAAAATTTTTCTGCATCATTTTTTTCATTTAGATTCTTTTTACATCTCTTCTTTTATGAATTCCAATTATTAAATAATTTTAAGTGTACTTATCTGGTCTCAACTTTTAAGAAAAACCAATCTAGAATAATTGAAGCAGTCCTGCTTTTTCTTTGTTTTGTATTTTTTAATGTATCCGAATACGTTCGGAACCGTGGTTTTAAAAAATCGTATAAATGGATAATTTTCGTGATATTTAGTGTCTCTTAGATTACAATACATGTATAAAATTGTTTTAAGGACATTTTGACAAAAAACAATTATTTAAATATAATATTTCTACAAAAAATTAACTTAGAATAACTTTTTTTTCAAAATGTTCTCCTTTTATAAAAAATGCTTCTAAAATAATAATATTTTGCTTATGTAAAGAAAAGACTTCTGCAGAGAGTCTGAACTATTTTTTTTAAAAAAAATCACATTATTTTCAAAATTACAACCAACTGAAATATTTATCAGCGATTGTTTCTAATATTTCTCCCCTTTGTTGTCGTTAAACATGGATAAAGCCAAATCTCAGTTATAAATTTCAAAAAATCTAGTTGAGCCACTGTACAAAGGTCTGAGCTATATAACGGCAAAATATTATTATAATAGAAGCATTTTTCACAAAAGAAGAATATTTTGAAAATTGGTCATTCTATGCTCACTTTTTTGTCAAGATATTGTACTTAAATAATTTTTATTCTAATAATATTCTTGAAACAATGTTATATACATTTTCTAATCTAAGTGTCACTATATATCACAAATATTATCCGTTTATATGCTTTTGAAAAATCACGTGTCCGAACGTAGAACCTTAAAGTATTCGAATGTAACATATGTATAGTATTCAAATATAACTAATCACTTAAAGGAAATTTTATGAGAAAAGTTAATAAAATATCTTTTATATATATATATATATATATATATATATACATATATATATATATATAAGTGTACAAATATACCTATAAATTGGGGGATGCACTCAATATTTTATCAAATAAATTCTAGTGTATCCATTTAAGCTACACATATTATATTTAACAAAATATTTCCTAAATTTGTAATAACTTACAACATTAACTTAACTCAGTGGCACGACATCCAATGAGGGACAAAGCCTGCTGTGCCCAACTCAGTGTACGCGACCTTGGGCCCTGATGTGCATGAGCAGACGTTCCGGTCAGGTGCTCAGTCTGACGCTAAAACCTCCTGTGTTAAATTCCCAAGCAATCTTGGTACTCCTTTAACGACCCATAGAAGGGAGGAAAGGCTGAGTCAGCCTTGCTCAGCCCGGGGTTGGAACCTGGGACCTGTGGAGTTGGAGCGCGACGCACTAACCCCTCAGCCACTGGGCTTCAGAAAAGAGAAAAACCAATTCAAATTGGATCAATTTTGTAAAAAAAAAAATTCTTAATTTTTTTTACTCACAAACCGATCCACATTCAGAATAATTCGGTATAGTTATTGAGGATGATGATGACGCTAATGTCGAAAGTGACACGGAATTGTCTCTTGAACAAAAATTAGAATTAACGACAGCTAAAAATATTTCCATAAATTGAAATACAAAACAGAAATTCAGAGAAACAAATTCAGAGGTAACTTCTTCGAAAAAAGTATATCGAGTATTGCTAACAGTACCACCAACTAGCGTAGATACTTTAAGATCGTTTTCGACAGCAGGTAGTTATAACACAAAATTAAGTTCCAGGGTTAACATGGTAGTAAAATTGATGTAAAGGGTGTTTTTTTAGAGGCACAGAACTTTAAATTGCAATAAAACAACGATGTATTATTTGATTGACATGAATTTCTTTTATTCGAAAGATAATCTTGGGTTATTACATTTTAAATAGGATTTCTGGCATATGACTGCCACGACTAGCTCGGATGTAGTCCAATCTGGACGTCCAATTTTCGATGACTTTTTCCAACATTTGTGGCCGTATATCGGCAATAACAAGGCGAATGTTGTCTTCCAAATGCTCAAACGTTTGTGGCCTATCCGCATAGACCAATGACTTTACATAGCCCCACAGAAAATAGTCTAGCGGTGTTAAATCACAAGATCATGGAGGTCAATTTATAGGTCCAAAACGTGCAATTAGGCAGTCACCAAACGTTTTATTCAATAAATCGATTGTAGCACGAGCTGTGTGACATGTTGCGCCGTCTTGTTGGAACCACAGCTCCTGGACATCATGATTGTTCAATTCAGGAATGAAAAAGTTAGTAATCATGGCTCTATACCGATCACCATTGACTGTAACGTTGTGGCCTTCATCGTTTTTGAAGAAGTACGGACCAATGATTCCACCAGCCTATAAAGCGCACCAAACAGTCATTTTCTGGATGTAACGGTGTTTCGACACACACTTGTGGATTAGCTTCACTCCAAATGCGGCAGGTTTGTTTGTTGACGTAGCCATTCAACCAGAAGTGCGCTTCATTGCTAAACAAAATTCGCTTATGAAAATCGGGAACAACGGCAATCTCGTTTTCAGCCCATTCGACGAATCTACGCCTTGCTTGATGATCGTTTTGATGAATTGCCAAACCAAACTGAGAATAAATCATTTGACAGCTGTTAAATCGGTCGGCATCTTGGAAAGTAATGCCAACTTATACCTCTATACCTGAAAAAAACATTCTTTATTATGTTTTTTTTAAGTTCACATTTGAAAAATTTGTAATAGTATCACAGATTGAATAGTAATATTTACACTTTTTTGTAATTTAAATTTATAAGATGTTATTTTACTTGTTTGTGATTCTTTACATAACTGTTATTATTTATAAGTCACAAATTATTTTTTTGTTATTTTTACACTCTGTAATAAATCTGATAAATATATCAAAGTAACATCAATGTTTTCTTTCTTTTTCAAAACTTTTTACTACCGGTATTAAAACTGGTATCCCGGTATAAGATTTAAATTTACGGAATACTGGTTTTGAGCTTTCCGTTCAATTTTGCAATTCCTAGTCACGAGTAGATATGTTAATTCAAGCAAAAGTATCGTTAAAAATTTAGATTATCTTGGACTATATTAAAGTAGAATATCGCTATCCAAGACCAATTGTAACTGCAAATATTTGAGCAACGAACTTCCAACAATTAAACAGAGATGTATAAAGAACATTTTGGTAGAAACGTCATGTAGAATCTATCTCTCTTTATGAGTATAGGAACAGTAATTTCACGTTGTTAACTTAGAATTTCCTGCTTATAATTTCAAGGGATCAGGGGCTTGGCAATGGGACGTGAAAAGGATAAAAATTCTTCTGGATGAATGGCACCTGATTCATTTCGGGAAAGGTCCATAATGGAATGTGAGTATTGAATAAACTCAATTGAACGATTATTTGTTTTTCTTTTTTCTTAGTAGGGTGCTTTTCAACTAGTTGTGAAGAGGCATATTGGACTCTTTGAATGTAATCCCTGATACGGTTGGCATGTTTTCTCAGATAACAAAGTTACCATGATGTCCTTGATTACTATATGATTCTGTCTTTGTGGTATAAGTGTCACATTGGATACTTGGTCCTTCAACAAGATTATGTTAAGTGTCAACCCTCATGAACTGTCTTTGAATTATTCGATTGACACTACAGAGCTTACCTCCATTTAATGCTCACATAAAACTCGTGATCTCTATTATAAATCCGGATTAGTACATCTGGAACTTCAACACAAGTGTTTCACTTCTGAGAAACTCCCCTTAAATTACATACAATTTGAAAATGAATAAGTGTTGAGATGTTATGGGTTAATATGACTTTTCAATTCTCTCGATATATTTATCGGGCACGAATGATTTTGAAGTATAGCATTAACTCCTATGTTTACCGGTAACAACCATTGGAATGGATAAGATAGTGCACACACTCTAGTAGCTCATCGAGCCATAACAAGTGGCGGATAACAAGTGCAGTAATCATGCAATCACTCTTCATGGTGCCACTTAATACGATTATGATAATTGCGGTATTGTAAGTAAACTTTTGAAGAAATTGAAATCGCAACGCCGTATTGTTCGCTTATCTATGCACCACGATCACTGTATACTGCAGCAGCATTCGTCCGTGATACACCATGAAATGTATTCGCAACATAAGATATATTTTTGAAGTACCTCTATGCTGCTGAAGAAAATTAATGATAGTAGATGAAGCAGATAATTGAAGATCGGAATCCAGTTCCTTATGCTAGGATTTCGATGTAGTAACGTAATACATCATTGCCATGCTCAGAATGCTTAGAGCAGCATTTCTCAAACTGTGGGGTGCACCCTCTTTGCGGCGTGATACTCTACGAGAGGGGCACGAGCATATTGAAAAGTTGAAGACAAAAGATTATTTAAATAATTATTAAGGAACTGAAAATAGACAAACAAAATACATTCTGACATAATAAGAAATAAATACAAATCTACAATGATATAATACACGTATAAATGTATTGGTACTGCACACTGTATTTTATAATTAATTTAACAATACTAAATTAAGGACAATTTTAATAATTACCATAGCCCCTATGAGGGCTTGTCATACATAAAATACTAAAGTTAACATTTATCTTGATAATTTGTACGTTTCTAATTAATCCCGTAACTGCCGATTAAAAGACACATGAGTCGCTCTGCAATGACGCCGTTTTCCACGTAGGCGTACATATGTAATGTATAGAGGGGAATAAATAAACAAATCCTATAAAGTAAGACAAATACTTCGGAAACAACAGTTAAGGTTCTTTTTTTAAAATCCAAAGCCTTCGAAATAATTTTATGAATATCAGTGCACAGAAAATATCATACTTCGGAAATATGCATATATACGTACGGGACAGTTAATGCTTTGGCCGAGCGAGACGTTTATATACAATAGTGAAAATTGGAAGGTTAAATACGTATTATAGTTTTAGCGTCAAAGTATATTATCATTGAGTTCAATACATCGTAATTGGATGGACGGGGCTTGATGAAAAATAAGTTTTAATACTGGGTAGCACACATTGAAGGTTTGAGATGCATTGGCTTAGAGTTGTGATAAGATTGGTGCACTTTATCCGTTCGATCATTCTCTCCTGCACCCGCTCTTATTCCATATTCACTTACCTATGATTTGTATTCATCCCAATACGAGCTCCTATTCTTCAGAAGGACAACCATTAGAAGTTAAATTTATTCTAATATAAAGTTAAGGAACCAGTTTTGCATATTTTGATAAAGTACTAAAACTACCATCGGAATAGAAAAATAATGAAATATATAGTTCAACTTAAAAAATAACTTTCTGTATTTTTTTTTCAGTAAGCGAAGCTATTAGACCACATTATTTATATTGGCATTATAATAATTTGCATCAGTTATCGAGGTCTGTACTTGAGAAAAATGGCATTTTTGTTGAATTCTCACTTGCAGATGCAGCATTTTGGATATTTAGAAATATATGGATTAGTATACTATATATATACATATAATATTTTTAAACGATATTACATTTCAAACAAATGTGATCAATCAAAACAATAAGTCTTAGGTATTAATATCTGACTAATTATTTACGCATAATATAAAATGTTACCTGTTGAGGATAATTCAGATAATTTAGTGCCTATGTTGTCCTTTATATTCTATAGTTATAAAATTATTTTTTCGATGAATTTTTTGATTATTTTTATCATGAATGATCACGCGCCGTTTACTAATACATTAACTTACTTTTAAATATAAAATTTATTACATTTTCCCCTTAGAGGTTACATTTTTTTAAAAACATAGTTTAACTCTGATGACATGTCATTCATTAATTATCCTATTCATTAATATTTCCTTCGTACATAATTTTCCGAAGTATTTTTAAATCTTTTCTTAAAATTCAATTTTTAAAGCATGAATTTACTTTCTTCTGTAAGACATTTAAGTCCTTGATGTTTTAAAGTTGTTCTTTGTGTTTTTAAAATTATATAATTAAAATATTTCTGCAAGATTTTCAGTAACTTGAAAAAGTTTCTACTTAATTAAAAAAAACAGTTACTTTTGAAAAAGAAATTTATATTACAATGTTAAAGCTAAAATATGTTAATATGCAAACGAATTGTTTGTGATATTTTTTTTCTGAATTTGCTTAAGAAAATAATTGCGAATAACGCATCAGTAATTTTCATTACTTAATTCAAAATATATTTGTTAAACCAAGCTGCAGAAATACACTTCATTATCAGGTACAATGCGGTTTGAGCTTCAGGGTAAAAATTAATTAGAATTCACAATTTTCATATGTTCAGAGTTTCAGTTTGCTAGCACAAAACCTTCTTTTTTCCAGAATAATCATTTTCAAAATAGTAAGTAAGAATTTTTTAGCTTATTGCTAGAATGCATGAAATCACTTTACGAGAAAAATAAAGTAATATAAAAATAGTTGAATACCAGAACAAAGTAAATTTCCACGCATCGACGAATTGATTTAATCTGAAGTAGCTTCAACTTCAGTTTTTTTAGAATTGAATTTATTTTTTTGTTTTCAATAATCATATAAGAATCTTGTAAGAGTTTGTGTAAAAAGTTTTCATAAAATTAATTGTTACCTTTTGTAAAATCAGTCTTTCCATGCCAAGTATTTAAAAAAAGATTTAAAGTACTCATATCGTTAATAATTTGAAAGAAATTTCACTAATGTAGCAATCATAAATCATTTTTTAGGAAACATGAAGGGGGAATAATACATTTATTAATACATTATATACCAAAACTTTATTTTATTCTTATCGCCATTTCAATTATATCCTTACGGATGATCAGCGAACGTAAGCATTTTGGCATGATATTTTTAAATGCTATTTGTTAACGGATTCAAAAGTATGCAATTTACGTATTTAGTATTTTTCCATATAATAAATTCTGAATTCTTTTAACATTCTAACTCATAAATAATTTTATGAGATATGAATTATACTAATACTGAACTGAACTCAGTGGCGCAATAGCCCATGACCAAGACCTACTGGACCAATTTACCTAATCTTAGTCGCTGGGGTGCTTGTGCAGATATTTCGGTCAATTGGTCAGTCTGACGCAAACTCCCCAGTGTTCAGTTCCCAAGAAAGCTTGGTACTCATTTATCAACCAACTCAAGGTATGAAAGACTTATTCGACCTCGCCCAGCCCAGGATTTGAATCTCGGACCTATGGCATGGAATGGCAATACAATACCACTCACCCACTGGGCTTCATTATACTAATAAAGGGCCATTATCTATGTTTTGTTTATTTTTTTGAAAAGTTTTAAATCCGTTTGTGCTGTGAAGTACTTTGTTTATTTCAGATATAATGTAAAAATTAACTACCAGAAAAACACACACACATGTATATATATTTATATATATATATATATATATATATATATATATATATATATATATATATATATATATATATATATATATATATATATATATATATATATATATATATATATATATATATATATGTGTGTGTGTGTGTATGTGTGTGTGTGGCTAACAAATATTGACCATTTGACAATGTAGGGAACATGAGAAATCAATTGCACTGTTTTGCTGGCGAAAAATAGAGGAAAACGTATTTTAGTAGTTTTTGAACTTGGATGTGTGTGTGTTTGTTTGTGTGATTGTAGGTTTACTTAACGTTGAAACCAATATCAAGAAAGTGGCTGCATATGTGAAGTATTCATGAGCAGCAATTATTCATGTTTACATAGAGTAGAAAAATGCGTCTCAGAAACAGACTTGCAGTCTCCGCAGGCTACTAAAAGTTCACTTGTAAAAGAGCATTTGGGAAGTTGTCCAGTCTCAAAAGAGCAACCTTATTTCAACTTTAGGGACATCTTTATTCAGAAGCAACTACCAACCTCTCTGAATGATTTATTTGGCCCACATTACACCATGTAAGTTATGGTAGCCGAAACCCTGTTTCAGAGAATCTACGTTGAACAAGAATAGACGTCTTCAGTTCGCAAAGAAACACAAGATATGGACTATGAAAATAGGTCATATCGTCTGACGGATCGTATTTCCTGTCACACAATGTAGTTGACAGGGTGCAAACATGGAGAAAATAGTTTAAAAGAAAAGAATCCCAATTTACATTTCACAAATTTCTTTACGCTGGCAGGGGCAATATTATGATTTAGGGGAAATTTTCTTGACATTACATGGGTCCTTTGATTAGTGCAGAATGATGTTGTGATCACCAAAGGGGATTTAAGTGTTATCACAGATGAAGATTATTATTTTATATTAGTAGTAAGCCCTGCCCTAGAATATACACTCAGGAACATTGAAAATAGCGACCCAAGAAGGAAGCTAAGTACAATCACGAAACTTTGCAAATAAGTACAACGTAATGTGATATGCAAATGATCCAAGTTTTGTGCCAAAACGCATGCTCATACACACCGAGGTGGCGCTACAATCAGGAAGAGGGTGCTATATAAGCCAGCGCAAATTCGAAGTTTCATAAACGTGACGATTACTCACCGATTGTAGGAAGACTTTGATAACCGAAACATGCCAGGTATACGTGCTAGAAGAAATTTCTCATAGTTAAGCGAGTTTGAGAGAGGCCTGATCATCGGGATGAAAACTGCAGACTGGTAGACGCACCGAGTTGCTCGCCAGGTGGATCGTTCGGAGTGTGCCGTTAGAAATTGTTGGGAGCAGTGGACACGAGAAGGTACCCGCGCACCGAGTCTGGAGCAACCAGGAAAAACACGAGGAGAGAGGATCGCAGGATCGTGCGGCAAGCACTTGTGGACCCCACAGTGACTCGTTCAACGATACGAGCAGACGTAGGCGTAGCAATTGTTCCACAAACAATTTCCAGACACATTGCAGAAGCAAATCTTAAATCCAAGCGCCCTTTCCATGCACTCCCTTTAACACCGGAACATAGGCAACTGCGTCTACAGTGGTACCAAGCCAGATCAATGTGGAATGATACAGATTGCCAAAGGTTGTGTTTAGTGATAAATTCGGTTTGTTATGGGGACAGATGATAACCGTGTACGGGTGATGAGGCAGCATTACAATCCCCCCACACTGTTCTACGTCACACTGCCCGCACAGCTGGTGTAATGGTCTGGGGACCATAGCCTATGATAGCCGGTCCACTTTAATTTTGATGCGTGGAATCTTAACGGGTCAACGTTACGTTGATGATATTCTTCAGCCCCATGTAGGACCTTTCCTAAATGGTCTCCCAGGGGCAAATTTCCTGCAAGATAATACTAGTCCGCATACAGCAAGAGTTGATCAAGATTTCCTACGTCATATTCAGACTCTTCCATGGCCGGTCCGCTACCCCGATTTGTCCCCTGTAGAGCTCGTGTGGGATCAGCTAAAACGGCAGATACCATCGTGTCACTCTGTACATAATTTAGAGTAGGCTGTTCAAGTATTGTGGGCCCATCTGCCTCAGGACAACATAAGTAGTCTAATCAACTCAGTGCCCGACCGTGTGGCGGCATGTATTGCAGCGGGAGATGGTCCAATGCTCTATTGAAGTTGCCCAGTATTTGTGTCATTGCACACCCTGTATTCGTTTAATTGTCTTGTTTTTGAGATCAAGAGAATCTCTCATCTGTGTCATTATGTGTATTAAATTTCATTTCAATCCGATTCTTTCTTCTTGGGTCGCTATTTTCAATGTTCCTGAGTGTATGTGCCACCACAGGAAAGACAAAAATTGGTACAGAAGTAATATAAAGTTTTCTACTAATTGTGTGTTGTAAAGTGGCAGATAAATAAATATTTCCGTAATGTTCGAAAACTGGAATTTTAATCATTCCAATGATACTGCTCATTCAGTGCACTTGATTCGGATATTACTGACAAAATATAGCATTTTAGTCGTTCCAACACTTAGTACCTTTCAGCTCCTGGTACCTTTTAATCGTTTTCTAAATTCGAGACGGGATTATAAAGAGTATAATGAAATTGTATAGAAGGTAAAAAATATATCATCTCCCACGTTATATCATCTCAAAAATCTATTCATCAACGCTTCATTCCAAAACAAATCTTACAGTACTTCTCGGCAGTGGAAGGTTCTATAACCTGAGACAGGTTGTCAAACTAATTTGATATTTCAGGTCACACGCTATATTTTACAATAAGTTGCAGTTCACAAGTTTTTCATGTTTACAAAAATATATATAAATATATTCAAAATAAATATACACATTTTGTTTAAGAAGACTTGGTAACCTTTGAGCAAATTTCTTTATTTACGTATTTAAAAATTATATTTTAGCATTTTATACAATGTTTCTATTCAAGAAAATGATACCAGATGAAAATTTTCATATATTATTCACACAATTTTAAAAATTTAAATTTTTTGAAGAAAATTGGGAAACTTTTAAAATCCTACTCCTTTTGTAAAAATTAATTTTTGATCGGAATTCTTTTTTATAATATTTTTATGGATGTTCTAAACAACTTTAGGGATCGATTTTAGAATAACTTCATTTGCTTTCGAGAAAAAAAATAAAATGTTCATATACAGGCTAAAAATCAACAAAAAAGCCAACATGTCTTACATTTTTATATTTTTTTTAAAAAAAGTATTCAGTTTATAGCAAAACGGATCCCTAACTTTATTACATGCTTTTTTTTAACACGTAGAAAAAAAATGGAAGTGATTGGTAAATAATTGTCGAAGGAGTAGCATTTTGAATGCACTAAGGTTTCGATAAACACAAACTGAGAAAAATCAGTTTAAAGTTTATAATTCTGAAAAAAATAATTATTATAAGCTTAATTAAACTTAAAATACCACTTTAAGATATTAGTTATATGTTTTTCTTTAAAATAATTGTATTTTAATATTTTTTTCAACCCATACATTTTTATAAATGATCAACTGTTAGAGAATACTAATTGCCCATGAAAATTCAAGAAAAATGTTAAAAAAAATTTTTTTTCTGTCACGACAGAAATTTTAGCTGTTTTTCTTCTTATAATATTAAAGTATAACATTTGTGTGAAAAATATATCAGTTATAAGAACTGAAATTATAAAAGTATTAATATAAAATGCCTTAATTTAAAAATTTTACATGCACACAGTTCACAAAGAAAAAAAATGATTGTATGTATTGCCTCGGAAATATTTTGCTTTATATATTGCACATTCTTTTTTTAATGTTATTATTTCTCTTTATAAATTAGATTTTTTTTTTATCAAAACGCTTTTTTTAGCTTTTTTTCTAAAAAGGCTGAATTGCCTAATTTGCTTTCAAATGAAGTTTTATTCAACTTCTAACTTTCCGACATGCACAAGTGATATATCAATCGAAAGATAATAATTGCAAAGAATGGGATTAAATGAAAATAAAAACAAAACGATAGGTTTGTGATTTTGGGGGTACCAAGTGTTCTTAATAATACCAAAAGAAGAGTATAATTAAAGAAAAAAGTGTTTGTCGAATTCTACCTATCTTATTTTTATGTGTCGTTTTATTATTCTATTATACATTATTGCGTATCGATATATTGGCCCAGCCACACAAATACACGTTGCGGAACGCATGTGCCCCACGGGGGACAAGTGAGACACCCCTGTCTTAAGGGCATTTAAGCAAAAATGGCCTTCTTTACAGAGCATTAGGGTCCGAAACCAATCGTGTAGGTAACATAACAAATCACTCAATAACCTGCGCGACCTTAACTAATAAAACAAAAACTTTTAGGTAAAATTGTACTTTATATAGCAACATAATTCCCTTCAAGAGTGACTCACCTAACCCAGTACTCTTCTATTTTTTAATACCTGTTTCGTAGAATGATTTGTCTTTGCTCTCAAAATAGGCTTCAACTTCCGCAATTGTTTCTTCATTTGAGCCAAACCATTTTCACTGTAGCCTGTTTTTAGGTCTGTAAAGAGACAATAGCCACTGGAGGGGGCCTGATATGGACAGTACGGTGGGTGGGGAATTATTTTGAAGCACTATTCTTTCAATTTGTCCATCGTTTACATTGCCTTGTGTTACGGAGCGTTGTCTTAGTGAAACAGCACTTTTTTCTTTTGCACTTGATGGAGTTTTTTTACACTATTTTTTCATTCAGTTGGTCAAAAACCGATATGTATTATATTTATACCGATATTTAGCCTTTTTCAAGGTAGTCAATAAACTATACCCATGTGCATCTCAAAATATGGCCGCCATAACCTTACCAGTTAACGTTTGAATTTTTTGTCGCTTTGGACGGCTTTTACCTGCTACTGTCACTCATCTGACAGTCTTTTTGATTCAGGCTTGCATTAATTGATCCATGTTTCCTCTATTGTCCCATACCTTCGTAAAAAGTTATATTTCGCTTAAATAGCTCCAAACAACGGTCTGAATCGTGGATGCGTTGTGGTTTTAGATCGACAGTGAACAAACGCTGCACCCACTTTGAACACAGCTTTCTCATTGACAAATGATGATGCAAAATATTGAATACACTACCTTCTGAAACCTTTAAATCCTCTTCTATCACCTGTAACTTCAATTTACGATCGGCTAAAACGATTGTTTTGACTTTTTTTTGTTTTCTGGAAAAACTGCAGAATTTGGTTGACCTGAACGTTAAGCGTCGTTCGTGTCTGTGCGAACACGTTTTGAGTCAGCATACAACCTCGTAACTGTTGTTAGAGATGGATCAGAGTTCGGATAACAATCAACAAGTTGTTGTTTTCCTTGAACAGTGTTTTTTCCCATCAAAAAGCAATGTATAATCAACACACAAAATTCATTTCCAAGTATGGCTTTTAAGCACAAACAAAATTTGCTTCACTAAAGCCACTGTAACTTCTCAACTAAACGATATATTATAACAAAATTTTTACCGTTTGAAAGCTAGTACTACTAGGTTAAGCTTAGGAAAGTTAAGAAATAGCGCCATCTATGTGTTATGTTTTACTGATGATTTGATAAATAAATATATAATACACAAATTTAGGAATAAAGTCATTAAAAATTCACAATAAAAACATTTTAATAATACTAAAATACGAATAAATTAATGAATGACATGCATAAAAAAAGGATGGAGATTCTAATCTTATTTATTTTTTAAAATCAATTGAAACTTGTTTATGCTAAGCCCTTAAGTTATATAAAAATAAGGGGAAAATCATACTGCATCACACATAAAAATATCATTTGGTTTCAACATATCTCAACTTTTGCAATTCACTTTGATGCATTTGTAAGTAACATTGCTTCTCGTAAACTAATACATTTAAAATAAAAACGGGAGAATTTAATGGAGAAAATCTGCTACATATATGACAACTCGATACAGCAGCAGTTTCAATCATCCTCGGACAATTGTATCTTTTTGACGTTCACATTACGAAATGAAAACATTTTATCGATTTTGATATGAATTGAGCTTCAAACGAAATGCACAACGAATCAAAATATTATTATTTCTGAAATTAAGCTAAAAACAATTCAGTTATAGATGCGGAGCAGTTTATTTTAAATTATCTTTTGACAAAACTTTTCATTATTTTCTGAATGAAAAGTGTATTTTAAACAATTTTTGATATTTCATAAATGACAGACTAAATGTAGTGAAATTGAAATGATGAATATCTTTATAATTTCAAAACAAAACATTTTATTTCATTTTGATTAATTATCTTTTTTTTAAATTTATTTATTATTTATTATTATGTCATAAGCGTATCTGTAAGAGCATTCATATAACATATATCCAGAAAAAAAGTTATGTTTTATTTGAAAATAGAGTAACTGTAAATAAAACGAATAAAATAATTTTGATAAGTGTGGTAAATAATGTTTACAGATTCTTTTCAAAATTTATGTTAATATTTATTATTAAAAGGCAAAGCTTGGTTGTTAAAAATGTGTGTTATAGTATTTTTTTGTATACATTTTTAGAGATTTTCATATTTTTTATGTGTACCTCTTATACAAATTGAAAACATGTTTGTTTAAGTATATTGTAGGAGACTATTGCAGAAGTACATCTATGTATAGGGCATAACATGTACACTCACTCCTTAAGACGATTTTAATTAACTCAATTCATATATAAACTATATACCAATAGCTGTATGCCAATATACCTAGCTGTATACCAATAAATGTTTAAACACCTGTGATAAAAAAGATAAACAAAATATATCCGTAATGTATACTTAGAAGAGCCTTTACCTGAGATAATTTACACCCTTAGCATACCAGGGCATACTTTCCACAAGTGTTTGAATGATGAACAGTGGTATTTTATTCCTCTCGACTTGGAGAAGACATGCAAGTTCTTTCACTGATTTTGAATGGTTGCTGCACCCCTTACTTTAGAGATCTAAATCACCCCAGATGATTTATATGGAATTCAAGTCTGAACCAGTCAGTTTACCCTATTATCATCATATTGATACATGGCAGTCCTCACAAAATGACAAGTGGCATTCTCATCCTGGAAATAAAAATGACCTAACCCTTAAATTTGCCACAACGTATGACGGGCATGGTTGTCAAGAATGGTGGAGTAGGAGTCAGTGTTGAGCCTACCATGAATTGAGATCAAGGCTTGCTACAGCCATCTATGTTTGTTTATTCATCATATACTTAGAAGGTGCTGTTCAGTCGACGCATGTCCGATAACTCTGGAACTTTTATCATTTGTATATCATATCTTACTTTGCATTAACTGAAACATTCAGTTCAATTTCGTCACTCTTTCATAATGTTGCAGTTTCCACAAACATGATTTTACAATATCGTTATTTGCTTTTTACTGTATAAGATACTGATTTATATATGAAATCCGCAGAACAATTACATATTACATGTATTATTTTTATTGTTATCTCTCATGGCGTACATTAATACTGTGCGTGAAATATAAGAGAAAAAATAGCGTAAAACTCAAATTTAGCGCAGATAAATCTTGACATTTTGAAGGTACCAAAAATATCTAAGAATTGTATATCCTTCCTTGGGAATTCATGCAAATGAGCAATCGTTGTTTGATTATCTTACACTATGTGTTTTCCGCTATATTTTAAATATTTGTTGTATCCTAGTGAGTGTATGTTGCAGATGTTTTAAGTATCAAACACCAATCAATTTGGCACTTATTAGGTTGTGAAAATTAACTTGATTCTTCATTGTTTATATAACCCATTAAAAGGTTATTTTATTTTATAATTTGTACTTCTATGTGATATGTAAGCAAAATAGGTATCCCATATATAAGCATAAGCATATGAAATATTTTATTATTTTAAAATTATCAAATCGTTTTAAAGTCACTATAAAATCGATGAAAAATTTTATCGCAATCGTTTTTGTATCCAATGAGGTGTCCATTGATCTTTTACTTGTACTTCCTTTTCCGCTTCAATAAAATTTAAAAGCATGGAATAAGAATATAGTCAATGCGTTCTTCTTTAATCATTTTAAAAAAAAAAATGTATTAATTTCTTGTAAACTACTTAAGGGGTGTTGGAAAGCTAAAATCTTATTTTTTTGACAATTTGAGATTTTTACATTTTCACATTGTATAGATTTTAACCTTTATAAAAATACCTTACTTTAACCTCTAGGGTATTTAAAAGCCCTTCAAACGTATTTTTAAATAATCGTTTAATTTGGGCCACGCCCATTTTAATGGCGAAAATTGCAAACAAATTACTTTTTTTTTTGCTTAAAAGTGTAACGACTGATATAAACCAAAACATGAATCTTTTATTTTAAATTGAGCCTTTTATTTTTTTATTTCCTAGCCGAATAGAAGTCTCACTGTATACATTAAAATCAATTTATCTCAAAATGTAAATTTTAATGTGCGATGTACCTTTTCTGAGAAACTATTGTTCACAGGTATGTAATTTTTTATGAATTATTCATAATGATGTCTAATATATACTAAAATGAACTTTTTTTAAAAAAACTCAAAAATTTAATTTTTATAAATTTTTTAAGTAAAAAAATGGGTCAAATTTCGCAATGTTTGATAAAATATTTCCTAATTTATTAAAAAGTTCAAAATTAGCTAAAAGCTCATTTTAGTATAATGAGAGAGGTGTACTTTAATTGTATGGACAATTTCAAGCATGTACATAAAACAGATTTTGAGAAAAGGTACATCGAAAACAGAGCCAATTTAACATTGTCAATATATATAGAGAGAGAGGTTTTCAACTCCCCTTAAGTAGTACATACTACGTACGATAACGTTGAGAATCTTAAATAAACATTATTAATAATCAAAATAATGATTTCTTCAAGTTAAAATCATATTATGTCATGCCAATGTTATTATAATACATTTAGGTATTATTTTTTTATAAAACAAGTACTGATTATGCATATTAGATTCTAAATATTTAGAGATTAATAAAATATCCTTCAGTAATTCAATTTCTGTTGAAAAAATAAAATAGAAAATAGTTTTTTCTCATTAGTTCATTAAATTTATGAACACAGGTGATTTTACAATTCCTAATCCCTACTATTACTTCACACTCTTCTTATACATACATACAAACACACACATTTATATATGTATATATATATATATGTGTGTGTGTGTGTGTGTGCGTGATGAATCCCCAGCCTCACAAGTGTCAGTTGGGGTAAACTTCCTACCAGTACAACTCAACCCACCTCCCGCATAGGAACATTGACTTCTACTTTCACCGGACTTAAAGAAGACATGTGTACTAAGGACTCCCTCACTGCTGATCAACGCTGAAAGAGCTCTCGTTTTTGTCATGGCTTGGAGAACAGACTTCTTTACTGAATACTGAAATAAAATATAATAGGACAAACGGCTGTCCGTTGCATTTCTCTTGTCAATCCAAGAATTTCTCCAAAACATTATATATATATATATATATATATATATATATATATATATATATATATATATATATATATATATATATATATATACATATATGCATATTGATTGATAGATAGATCTTGTTCAAAATTTCAATCATTTATGAAATACTTTTCGTTCATCCTCTCAGGTTCAAATACATTTTTTTTAAAACTCTAGTGTACAAGTGTACATTACAGATTTTTAAATATTAATTAATTAATTAATAGTCACAAACAAAAATAATAACCAAACACCATATATTAAAAGTAAAATCGCTCGTTGCGTCCCTGTAGCGCAATGGGTAGTGCGTTGGATCTCTAATCCAAATGTGGGGGTTCGTATTCCGCCTGGTATGTTTAATTTCGTGATTTATGAATGAATAAATAGTAACTAAAGCAATAGAGCACTCTTAATAGAGCATAGAAAGAAAAAATGCTTTCTATTTTGCTGTTTAATATTTTGATTATGTCCTATGTATATACATTTTTATATTAATTATACTTTTTTATTAAAAAGTAACTAAAATAAAGTTTTTACTTGTAGACCTCAGTAAGAGTTGACTAAATTTTTTTTTTATATTATTGTTTATAAATTTAATTTCATCACAAATTTTTAATTTTCTGGATTATAAATTAAGCCTTACAAAACCATTAAATTGAATAACAATTCGGTAAATTTCTCACTCTTTTAATATAAACTATTTTTCAATACCTACCATTGGCTCTTCCTCTCTATATCAGTGGTTCTCAATCTTTAACTACTGGCGACCCAATTTTCAATCATAATTTTCATCGCGCCCCCCCACCCAAAAAATAATAATGTATTGAATGCGTTATTAATGCACTTTAGGGGGGGAGGGTGCTAAAGCTACAATACGCTCATAATTATAAACCGTACAAATTAACAAGATAAGTATTAAATTTTGTATATGTTACTTTTAAGTAATATATATTTTTATTTTTTTTACTTTTTAGTTCGATTCACTATACAAGCGTGTTTTTTAGTTTGTTTTTAAACTATAATTAATTTTATAATTACTTTTACTATATACGATAAAAATCACAATGCCAGTGAGTAATTTAATTAAGAGAGAATATGCTTACCTACTTTCAAGGACTTTTCAATTTTTCTTTGATTTTTTAGAAAAAATCCAATAAAACTAATGAAAATGTTCCAAATCGGCGTGCCCTTATTAAAGGACATAAAGCATGTTCATAGAAAATATTTTTGAACAAAAGTGATCGTGCAGTGAACACCATCAAAACTAGTAACTTGATTGTAAAAAAAAAACGTTTGCAACTCCCCCCCAAAAAAGAGGGCGAAATGTGATCAATTCTGTTTAGTTCCCATTAAGACTGTCATATTGGATGATACTCTGTCAAGGTCATTGGTAACAAATAAACAGTTTTCCCAGAATAAATGATTTCGTGAACATCAGATGACTCTGCGCATCGCGCGACCGATCCCGTGTTAAAAGTGTATTCAATAAAACATATGGATATTAGTTCCAAAATAGAATTGCGTAAAAATACATTTTGGACAAATAATCCTTCAAAGTACTCAATATGCTTATTTATATATCATATAACTCATTCACATCGAAAAAAAGCAACAGAAAAATATTATTTACAACTTTCCTAAAAGAAAAACAGATGGAGTGTAACATACCAGAAAGTTTGAAGGTCAAATATATGATAGTCAAAAGTAATATTTTAGGGGTTAAAGAAACGTAAAAAAATCTCTCATCGTGTGATTACAGTAAAGCAAAAAACAAAATGTCTTTTTTTTTATTTGGTTATAGGATCAAAGATAACTAAAGAACATTTGAAGTGGAATCTTTTATTTTTGATGATCACCAGATGATATATATATAAGTAATATCAGTGTAAATGTGCATTTTTTATTATGTCAGAAAGCATTTTGATTTTCTTAATTCCAAAAAATTATTTTCTTAAATCTTTTATTTCCAATATGCTCGCAACCCCCTCGCAGGGATACCGCGCCACCCAGGGGGCGTGTCCCACATTTTGAGAAACACTGCTCTCTATATTTATTTTTTTAAATATATTTATGTTGTTCAAATTTTCAATCATTATTAAAATACTTTCTATTTATCCAATCAAGTTCAAATAAATTATTATGGACTTGTAGTGGATGACACTTGATATTAATATAGTTTTTTTCAAATATTAATTAATTATATTACATTTAATTAAATATAGGTTTTTGACGCCAACTTAAATTCTTCTGTATTGTTGCAACTTTGTAACTGCTAAAACAAACACAAAAGTCGGCGTCGAAAATCTGTTTTTTAGCCAAATCGGGTGTGCATTGTTACTACAATGCAATCATTCAATCGTAATAAAATACTTTATATTCATCTATTCAAAGTAGGAATTCACTAAACTTTCTTTTTAATATTACTTGTTTTTCTTATATTGAACATTAATATTTTTTATATCTATTTCAGTTTAATTACCTTTCATTAAAAGCACATTGGGAGAAATATTCTTTCAACTAATATAAACTTAAATATAGTCGGTTTTAAAATCAGCAAATAGAATATGCAAAAGTCTATCCATAAAATGAGGAAATAAAATGAAAGATAGCAATTGGAAAAAAAACTGACTTCCTTTGAGGCTATGCATCATAATATTCTCAACGATAGTACGATTTTTTTTTTCAAAAGTGAATGATTGATTACAGAAAATCCTCGGTATTTTCCAAGCGGTAACAGATAAAAGAAGCAAATAAATATTTTCCCTACATCCTTTTCACCGTATCGAAATGTAATTTGTGTACTACTGAAATGACTAAGGTATACTAGAAAAGCGGAAAATATTTTATCCTGAAAAAATATTGACATAGTATAATGGGAATTATATTTTTGATAGATACAAAAATATTTTTTAGAAGAAAAAAAGCTTTGTTTGATTTGATTTTTTATTTATTTATAGGATGATTCTAAAATCTAATAACATTGATATTATATTCCAAAGAAACTACAATAGAAGGTGTCTCATTGGAGGAAAATATTCATAATTGATTTCTATGATGAATATTAAAAAGAAATTACTTTAAGAGAAAATGCTTTTATTCCGTCAATAGTAGACTGTATATTAAAAATCAGATTAATTATTTAAGCACATTTTGTACTTTTCTATCTTAGCTTTCCTTAAATCAATCTTAACTCTCTGTTTATCTACTGAATATATTCGAGTACTAGTATAATTGTTGACTTTTTGATTATAAAGGATAATTTAATAGCTCTGAATTTTATATTTCGAAATTTATTTTTTATATAAATTTCTTCGCGGAACAGAATGAATAAATTCTTTCTATTTATGTAAAGAATAATATATCTATAAGAGAAAATAAATTATTCCCTCGCTTCTGTAAATATTTAGTTTTGATATTTTATAAATTGCGTTCAGTACATATTTAATAAGAACAAAATTTAAATTATATTTCAATAGTTTTTCTTTTAACAATACCTTCGTATTTGAAAAGCTTTTTAGGAATCATTAAGAATAATACACACTATTCCCTGTTCAACGAAAATTTACATAAGGAAAAAAACTAGGTTTTCAAAAATGAAGAAAAATTTGAATCATAACTTTTGATAACCTAAGATATAATAATCCTCTTTTTTTAAAGGTGTGTAACTGCCGTAAAATTGTGAACTTTGTCAAGGATAGACAATTTTTTTAATATTTCATTTCATAGGTCATCTTATTAATTTTATAAAAAGTTTAACTTAATAACAAGTTTATTATTTTCCATTCACTGGAATAAAATCTACAAGTGTTTTAGTTAAAGCAGATGCCATTACTTTAAGCAAGATGTCATACATTAAAATGCATTATACTCGAAATAAGTTTGTTTTAATATGCTCAAACGTGGACAGCGATTGTTCAAACAGTTTTGAACATAATTAACTGAATTTTGTTAGTGCGCTCTGTATAATTGTAGAAGAGATTTATCACTCACTGTCTTAATACAAAAAATGTACAGTATATAATCACTTTTTTAGCAATTTCACATAATAGCTAAGTTAAGTTTTCTAGCTTTCGTAAAAATTAAATATCGCTTATCCGGAAGGTCATTTTAAAAATGAATTACGTAGCAACACTTTAAAATTGAAAAATTGAAAATTTGAGTATAAACTTTTTGTACAGAATGGACCCCGTTTAAGTAATTTTTTGCAAGTTTTTAAACCAGCAAAAATTTTCAATATATAACATTTTTATATACTTATACAGGGTGTATCTAAACTCTTGGGCAAAACTTTAAGAGATGGTAGTACACATAAAGACAAACAATAGTAAATAGGAAACTCAGGGTCCCTAAAATTTAAAAAGCCAAAAATTTAAGGTCCTAAATTTCAAATGATTAAAAAAAATGGGTCGATTCGTTAGCGGTTTTCTCTAAAATTATTCTTTTTGATAGTATTTTCTTGAAAAATAAATTTTATAGATAAATCTCAAAAAAGTCGATAGAGGGCGCTTTTGACTTTGGAGTAATGAACAACTATTTTTTACCGTTATGTTTTGTATCACATTAAAGGCTTTCAAAAGCTTAGACTTAAACTTAAATTTTGAGCTCAAAAACTGATTCGTTGGGGGTAGTTAATTAGAGTAAACGGAATTGTGTTCAGGAGCTGCAATTTGAAACCAGCTGCCCTCTAAACAGAGTTCAGTTATTCCCTATCTTGGTGTCGTAGGACTTGGTGTCTTAGACCAGACAGCAACTAATACCTCCTACACGTAAAATAAACGAGAGAGGGATGAGAAAATTGAAAAAAAATATTCATAATAGACATGAGTAACTTCTCTCTATATATTCAAAATAAAAAACAACAACTTGTTGAAGAAACAATGAAGGTTGAATGAATGATGACTCGTAGAAAATGGTGCACGCAAGATTTTTTGCGGAATCACAAAAACTGCTCGAAAGAGCACCCAGCAGCTACGATGCAGGCCTCACACCGCTGGCAGCGAGGGTCTGTCGAACATTAGAAAATACCCCGGACGTCTCCTTGGATATCGCCCGCTACGTTGGCAATCCTGGGCTTGCGTAAACAAGACTCCTCATATGGTCCCAGAGGAAGAAGTCTAGGCAGGAGAGGTAAGGTGAGCATGCCGGCCAATTTACCGGACTACCTCGTCCAATCCATCGCCCTGAATATGCTGTATCCAATGCCCTTCACACATCTGCGCTGAAATGTGCAGGCACTACGTCATGTTGGAACCGCATACTAGCCTTTATGTTGGGTGGAACACTTTGCAGTAGAACTTTAGATCCTTACATACATTTAGCACCCTGCAGGTAAAACCTTGTGTAATACACTTTGCATGCAAATCAAGTGATTTGTAGAATCGGGTATTTTGCGGGGAGAAATTGCTCCTGTCTGTTATGAATAACTTTTTATTTTTAATTCTATAATCCCTCTCCTGTTTATTTTACGTTTAGTTAGTAGTAGTTGCTGCCTAGTCTACGGCCGAGCATCGAAGATAGTGAATAATTGAACTGTGTCCAGGGGAGGAGGTGAATTCAAATTTCACCTCCTGAACACAGTTGAATTTGCGCAACTTAACCAACCCAGCGATTAAAATTTTGAACTTAAAATTTAAGTTTAATTCTAAGTTTATAAAAGCATTTAATGGGATATAAAAAATAGTATTTAAAATAGTTGTTCGCTACTTTAAATTCTAATGCGTCCTCTATCGACATTTTGTAAGCTTTATCTATAAAGTTTATGTTTCAAGAAAAAAACGGAATTTTTTGAGCGAAAACCGCTAACGAATCAAACCTTATTTCCGTTTTTTATTATCATTGGAAATTTCGGACCCTAAATTTTAATGACACCTATCTCCAGAAGACGCTTGGAACCATAAGTTTCCTAGTTACTATTGTTTGTTTTGATGTGTACTATCATCACTTAAAGTTTTGCCCAGAAGTTAAGATAAATCCAGTATAAGAAACATAATATTATAAGATTAAGGTATCTGACTAGGTCCGGACACAAGTTTTCTAAAATGTCATGCTCCTAGTAATTTTGTTACTTTGTTGGTGATTATGACTTCCATTATTCCCAGGTTGGGCCGGGTCAGCTCAACTTTTCATCCCTACTGCAGTGGGTTGATAAATCAGTACCAAAAAAAAAGCTTGCTTCGGGACTTAAACACTGCTTCGGTGTCTCGCTTCTGAATGACCACCTGATCGGGACATCTGCTCATGCACCTAAGTGCCCAATGATCAAGTATACTGGGATGGGCGCAGTAGGTCCTGGCCCTCATGGACTATTGCGCCACTGAGTTTGAGTTTATGACTTTAAATAATGAAAAACACAAATTAGAAAAATATATGACACTTTAAATTTATTAATTATACAATGAATGAAAAAATTGTACATAATTTCAAAACAACTATGAGGAATTCAAACATTCACTCAGCCTATTTAACAATTATAAAGGCAAGGAACTGAAGATCTAAAATACATTCAAATGGACCTAAAAGTTAAGGGTGATTGTAAATTTCTTTACAGAAATTTTTTTGAAATACATGGTGTTCGTAGCAATAAACTGTTAAAAATAATTAAAAGATATTGATATTAGATCCAAAACCTTAATTCATTGCCTAATAACATGTATGGGGAATATCAAAGAAATGCACTCATAAGTTTCGAGAAATCAGATTTTAAGTAACATGAATTTGAGAAAAAATACAATTTTCATAACAGATTTGATTCTTATTTTACTAAAATAATGCTTAATTTCACAGATGTTTGAAAGTCATTGCTTTTATAGAACAGATTTTCCTCTTTATATGTTTTATTTTTCTTTTCTTCTGGCTGATCGAATTAAACATTGATTCAGAAGCGTAGGCAGATACCTTAAAATATTTCATGTTTAATGTACTTTTATGTTTGCAGTAACTGCTCAGAGTATTCACTTTATAAATATGTTATGTCAAATGCGCTTGCATTATCATTCGTTTCAGAGTTAGAGAAGACATCACACGCAATTAAAACTTTGTAAGTGACTGCTAAGCAGTTATGAAACAATTACGCTAAGAGTCATGCTAAGCTAGATTTAACGGGCAAAATTACGGACTCAAAATAAACGCAGTTGACAAAAATGGATAAAATGATTCGTGAAATTCATTCAACAATAGCGGTAACAGAGACTTGTTTTATTATTTCGCTTAGTGGTGGAGAGAACGATTACTGCAAACTCCAGTATGTTGATTATTTACTCCTAATCCACGTTTAGATCATGTTTTGTAGTTTTGCGTGTTGTACGTGATGATAATTAGTGCTGACTTATAAAGTTTACATCCATTACAATAAATAAAACCTTTATATATTTCATTTTAATTGTATTTGCAGTAAGAAGCGCATTCATGAAATGCCACCGTATAATAATTCCTTTATGATGTATCTGTTACCGTTAAGGTGTATAATTCAGTTATTTCCTAGGATAACAAATTATTTCAGGACATAACTAGACAAGTCAATTAACCCTCTATCGACCAACAGTACGTATAAGTACCACTCACTTTAAAATTACATAGAATAACCGTTTTTACGAATACTTTGACGATCCTTAGCAGGAATATTCTTTGAAATCCACTCTTCCAAGATATATGGCAGCCCAGGTTCTTTGATGAGTATTTTAGCGGTGAAAGCGAATAGTTTTAAGCAGAAATTGCGTTTTTAGTTGATGGCGTTTTCAGCGGATTGCGAAGATTGCCATTTTTGTCCAAAAATAAAAAAAAGGTTTATGTCAAAAGGTAAGACTTATTTTTTGGTATGTTAATGAAGACCTTATTAAGCAATTTGACTATTTATGACTATTATTTTACTATTATTTGTGTAATTAATTTTACAGCTGAATATCTTTAATTAATTAATTAGATCTAACTAATTAAATTTCCCAAACTTGAGTATTTTGTTTATGTATATCCCTTAGTTTTCGATGTAATGATTAAAAACAATATTGCATTAAAAAACAGCAGTAAATCATAATGCAGTCGATAAATGGTTAAAGTAAACAATAAAGAAAAAATTACATTATTTACCTAACTATTTTATGAAATAACTATTTATTCTATGAAATAACGAATGATATATCGTTAGAGTGAAAAATAAATAATTTCATAGTTTTTTTTATAAATTAATTGATCATGACTTGGTCCTCTCGAAAAATACATTTTATCTCTATTGCGGATGATTAATTGATAAATAATATTAGGAAAAGCAGATTATATAATTTATTATTGGCCATATCGCTAACATCATTTAAACAGAAATGAGAAAAAATAATATGTTGCAATAATAGTTACATTTAAATATATTAAAAATAATAATGATAATAATAATGCATCCTGTGAAGGAAAACTGTTGCTTCATTAAAACATTGAGTAGACTTTTTCGAACAAAATTGTAGGAGAAAATATTAATTTAAATTTTATAAAATACCTTTATTATTCATTTAAATTTTTATTAGAGATAGAATTGTTGTAATGACACTTTGATTAGAGGTTCAGCAGCTAGAACCAATTCAAAGTACTTTCGAGGGCCGTGATTCTTAGTTTAATGATAAAGTAATCATTATTCAATAATATATATTTAAATCGTGGAATTCAATATTTGTATATAAATATCTGACTTGTCTAGTTATTTCATGAAATACCTAGTTATTCTACGAAATAACGGATTTTACACTTTAACAAGTAACACATCAAAAACACTTGAATATATTATTTAATAAAAAGTGCTTTTCAAACTTTCACTTTTGGAGACCCAGTTTTCAGCCATAATTTCTATATTACCCCCATTATACAATAATAATGCGCTTTGGCTGTAAAGCTACAATTGGATCTTAATTATAAACCATAAAAATTAACAAGAAAAGTATTGAATTTTGTATTTGTTACATTTAAGTAAAATTTATTTTAAGCAAATTACTTTTAAGTTATAGGATAATTATTGTTATTTTTCTTTTCTCTAATTTTCAAATTGGAACAAATTGCAAAATGATATTTGTTTAAAAAATTATTTCATCCATTATCCATTTCTAAAAGTATAAATGTCATTAGCAAAATAGTCTAGTCTATGCTGCTCTCTATCATATCCATCTAATTTGGCATTAATATATAAAGCGAGAAGACTTCAAAATGTTTTAACCTGGGAGAGCAGACGCGCACTCGATACTAACGTTAACAGTCGCGAGAGGTGACTGAATCACCCAAATGTTTTTTTATCTGGTTTTTTACAATTACTTTTACTGTACACGATAAAAATAACAATTCCAGTGAACAGTTTAACTAAGAGAAAATATACTTACCTACTTCCAAGGAATTTTCCTTTTTTTTTCTTTGATAATTAGAGAAAAAAATCCATTAAAAGTGAACTAAACCGTTTCAAAGTTACGTAACCTTAATAAAGGACACAAATCACAGACTCTTTTTTGCTAACTTTACAGGAATGATATTTGAAAGCAAAACCCTCATATTTTGTTCAAATTATTTTAGTTTAGCTGTCTTTGACTTTAAGCCTCGCGCGACCACTCCTGTGTTAAAAGTGTATCCAATTTTAATATATGGATGTTAGTTCTAAACAACGAATTATGTAAAACGCGCATTTCATCATGCTTTAAATATTTCAGAATACCCATACAATAAATCTTAGCTAAATAATCCTTCAAGGACATAACTAATCATACCAATAAGTTCCTGATTCTAACGATGATGACTGAAGCAAAACTGCTTTTTGGCTGAAAAGTGAACAAGTCTTCCTTTTCTTTTTACAGATATTGTACAGCATTTCAATAATAATAATAACAGTGATTAATTTTTTTTCTATCCTAAAATTTTTCTCTGGGTCTGAGTTGTTTTTCTGAAAGAGTTGTATTTTAGGTTTAAAAAGAAAACATTATAAAAATTCCTCATCGTGCCGTTATAGTAAATCAAACATTTTTTTTTAATTAAGTTATAGAATCTGATCGTTTATAAACATATGGAAGTGGAAACTTTTATTTTTGACGAAGTATTTGCCAGCTGATATATATAAATTATATCAGTGTAAATGCGTACTTTTTATGTGTCAGAAAGTATTTTGTTTACTTAGTTCCTATAAATTAATTTTTTAAACCTTTTATTCCCGATATGCTCGCCCCCCTTGTATGGTTATCACGCCCCCCTAGGGGGCGCACCCCACAGTTTGAGGAACACTGGTGTAATTGAATTCAAGGATTCTCCAAAATTTTCATATCGTATGCAAAAATTTGAAAAGTAGGAGTTCAGTCTTAATTTTATTCTAGTCACAAGATTATGTGGCTGAGGTATCCTAATGACCATGGACACAGACACATGGTTGGCATGCTATGCGTTCGAACTGTATTGCCACTGAAACCTAACGGTGTAAAGGGACTGATGTACTTTAAACCTGTCGAGTCTTAAAGTCCTTCAGGTGCCATGGGGTATCCCCTCTCCACTTGAATATGGTTCAAAATTACGATGCTACCCTTGTGTTGCTTTAAAGTACGACCTCAAATAACACTCACTAAGTCACAGAATTTTGACTAAAAATTTAGTGTTTATCAGCAATTAATCCAATTGTAATTTGCTAAATTTCATTTAAACTAAATTAATGCAAACTTTAATTGTTGCGAAATAAGTAATATGATTTTGTTAACGTCAATTCCTATACTTCGTAAAAAAACGTACGGGTGCCATCTGTTGCAGGTATTTGTAACTACGACGACAGAAATAATACAGACCAAACGACAGAAACAATACAGAATAAATTTAAAAATAAAAAAAAAATAATATTTAATTGATGAATTAATATTTGAAAAAGCTGCTTTAACATCAAATTTCATCCATACCAAGTTTGAAAAAAATGTATTAGAACTTGAATGGTTGAATAGAATGTATTTTCTTAAGAGGTGAAAATTTGAACAATATATATATATATATATAAATGGTGTTTTTTTAGGGCATAGAACTTTAAATTGCAATAAAACAACGATGTATTATTCGATTAACATGATTTTTTTATTCGAAAGATAATCTTGTGGCATTACATTTTAAATATGATTTTTAGCATATGACTTCCACGGCTGGCTCGGATGTAGTCCAATCTGGACGTCCAATTTTCGATGACTTTTTCCAACATTTGTGGCCGTATATCGGCAATAACACGACGAATGTTGTCTTCCAAATGGTCAAGCGTTTGTGGCTTATCCGCATAGACCAATGACTTTACATAGCCCCACAGAAAATAGTCTAGCGGTGTTAAATCACAAGGTCTTGGAGGCCAATTCACAGGTCCAAAACGTGAAATTAGGCGGTCACCAAACGTGTCTTTCAATAAATAGATTATGGCACGAGCTGTGGGACATGTTGCGCCGCCTTGTTGGAACCACAGCTCCTGGACATCCTGATTGTTCAATTCAGGAATGAAAAAGTTAGTAATCATGACTCTATACCGATCACCATTGACTGTAACGTTGTGGCCTTCATCGTTTTTGAAGAATGATTCCACCAGCCATAAACCGCATCAAACAGTCAGTTTTCTGGATGTAACGGTGTTTCGACATACACTTGTGGATTAGCTTCACTCCAAATGCGGCAGTTTTGTTTTTGACTTAGCCATTCAACCAGAAGTGCGCTTCATCGCTAAACAAAATTCGCTTATGAAAATCGGGAACAACGGCAATCTCGTTTTGGGCCCATTTGACGAATCTACGATTTGCTTGATGATCGTTTTCATGAATTGCCAAACCAAACTGAGAATAAATCACTTGAAAGCTGTTAAATCGGTCGCCATCTTGGGAAGTAATGCCAACTTAAACTTCTATACCAGGAAAAAAATATTTTACATATATATATATATATATATATATATATATATATATATATATATATATATATATGTAGGGAAAGTTTGAATACATAGTGGAAATTGAATAAATGATTAATCCACTTTTTTTTGCGTTTTTTTTTTTAATTCTGTGAGCTTACCACCTTGTTTACTGGTTTTGTAAAACAGCATACCCTACATCTTAGCATTCAATTCAAGAACATTTCAGAAATACATATAAATCATACCAACATAAAGTAGTAGAAAAGTAAAGGTACGTGTTGTTAAAAGAAGGATCATTTAAAAATATATACGATACATACCAACGTTAACAGGGAAAAAATGTTTTTGTCCATTAATGTAAAAATCTTTATTCCATCCTGTAACAATTCCCAAACACAGAAAAATATTCAAACAGCCAAAATACATTGTGTATATCACTACCGAACTAACATGAAGAACCCTATGTTAACAATGACAAAGGAAGAAGTTGAAGGAAATTAATACGAGAAAAATATCATAAAGAGAATAAAAATGTGCCGAAGATTTCAAAACACACTGTTCCTAGGAAGTTGTAGTTATTTGTTTAATCCTTATCTAATGACAAACACTTCAAAATAAAGAATCTAAATAAAAAAGGAAAAAAGAGGGTTCTAGGAAGATAGATATATAGATAGAAAAAATGGAGACTGGATACAATTTCAGTCATGTCAACATTAACCAAGTGAAAACTGTATCGGAATCAATGTCATGATTCACTCTAGCGGAAAGCTTTCTTGGAAACAAATTAAGATTGAAAACAAATGAAAAAATAAATACGGAGGAGAAAAAAAATACATATTCGAAAGAAGATGATAACTTTGTGAGACACCTTCAATCTGTTGTACAATAAAAGAAAAACGAGAAATATATTCTATCTGCCACCATAGTTTTTGAAGAGTATAATTCTTTACATACGTTGGTAAATAATATTTCTTAAACTGATATAAAAAAATCTCAACAGACATGATTTTTATTTATTTATTTTTTTGCAAACTTAAGCTTTCCGACTACGTAAGGAACCGTGATTTAGCAAAAGTGTATACGTGGATAATATTTATGATATTTAGTATCACTTAGATTAGAAAATGTATATAAAGTTGTTTTAAGAATCGTATTACAATAAAAAATTATTTAAGTAGAATATTTTGACGAAAAATGAACATAGAATGACCCATTTTCAAATTATTCTCCTTTTGTGAAAACTGCCTCTATTATAATATTATTTTACCTGTATAAAGTTCAGACCTCTGTACAGATACTGAAATAGAATTTTTTTCAATATATAACTTAGAAGGTTTATCCATGTTTTACTACAACAGAAGGGAGAAATTTTAAGCAAAAAATGCCGATAATTATTTCAACTGGTTGTAACTCTGAAAATAATGTGAATTTTTTCATAAATCATAATTGAGCCTCTGTATAATGGTTTGAGCTATATACAGGCAAAATATTATAATAAAAGAAATACTTTTCACAAAAGGAGAACATTTTGAAAAAAGGTTATTCTAAGTTAATTTTTTGCCAAAATATTGTATTTAAGTACATTTTTTGGCAAAATGTCCTTAAAACACTTTTATACATGTATTCTAATCTAAATGACACTAAATATCATGAAAATAATCTATTTATGTGCTTTTTTTAAAATCACGGTTCCGAACGTAGTCGAATACATTAAGCTGATATCAGAAAATCAACTGACATGATTTTTATTAATTTATTTTTTGCAAACGTAATGCAAAACTTTATATTTATTTACTTAATAAAATTTAAATAAGAGATATATTATATTTTTTACATATATTTTATCCATATTTCTAGATCCACACACACTGCTAAATTTATTTATATGTCTTATACATAAATTAAAATTTTGAAGTTAAAATAAATTTGAGTATAGAAAAATTGCAATCCATATGTTAACAGAATTCTTGCACTGAAAGGGATGTTGTTCGTCATAAACTCTATAAAAAAGATTAATTATGCGCATGTTTTATGAGAGTTTTTAAGAGTGGCAAATAAATACACACACACATACACACATCTGTCGGGTGTTTCAAAGTCGCGCACATCCACATTATTCACTACAAAATCTCATTACCTGTGATAAATTCAATTCAGCAGAAATATCCAGGTGAAACTTCATCAAATGTATCAATGATAACACGTTTAGTGGAATGGTTCCGTGACACTAAATCGGTTGCAGACAAGAAATAATCGGGTAGAGCATCTATAGTGAAAACGAAAGTGGAAGATGTTGAGACCGCTTTACAAAGAAGTCGAATGAAAATACCGTCCGTCTACATAAACATCATTACGAAATTCATATCCTTGCTGAGCATTGATGAACGGTATCTTGTTTGCAGCAAAACAGCTCAACAAGTCATACATTACGGGACAGTATGGAAATTTTAACTGAATTTTTCAATGATCGTATCATTTCAAAAGGTCTTTGGCCACCATGTGCGCTTGACTTGTCAATTTCGGATTTTTTCTTCTGGGAATATAGGAAAATTGTCTCCTTCAAAAATAATCCCTCATTGCTTGATGAATTTAAGAGTAACATCCTTCATGCAATATTGGACATTAAATGTCACACACCTCGTAAAGTTTCAATTAATCTGGTAAAAACAATTCGAACGTGTGTTGAGGAAAACGGACATAATTTTGAACATTTTTTGATTTTACCATGTCTGACACCTGAATATAAAGATAACGGTTCAACCTTTGTTTGTCCTTTATTCTGTTTGTTAATACAATTCATCTGTGTTTAAAACTCAACTACAAAAGTTGATGTGCAGGATTTTTGAAAATCCCGTTATATATGAGAGAGAGGTTCTCGTCTCAGCTTCTAAAGGAACTGCAATACACTAACAAAAACAATAGATAACAAAATAATAACTCAATGCTATCCGTTGCAATGGTAACTCTAAAGAGTACTTAGTTCCTAACAAGGTCAATTTATTAAAATGGCGATTCTGTTACTGAGACCTCCTAAACCTATTGGAGTTGTTTGAGTTATTTGTCTAATCCATTCCATCAATGCTAATAACTTGGAGTGATCTTTTATTTCTAAACTGATAGGAACTGGTATATATGTATTGAGAAAATTATATTAAAACGTATACTCAACTTTTTAAGAAAATAGAAAAACGATTTTTTGTTATTTTTCAAAATGCCAGTCTAGTAAATGTTTAAATACTGTGTATCTGTATTTATTCGCAATTTTTGTCTAAACACTTTTGCACTTTTATTAGCATGCCAATAAAAAAATGCAAAGTTTGAGATTTTTTTTTACTCTTATCGTTTTTCCAAATTATTACAAATACTGAAAACACGAGACAAAATGGTCTTTGATCAATGTTGCGAAAAAACGAGCAGAGAGCGACAGAGGTGCGCGAGCAGGCGTTACCTTCTGCATATCATAGTCAAACTTATCTGTTAGAATAGCTACCTTTTTAATTAATTTTTGTTTAATTTTAAAATAAATGTGAGAAAGACAAAAGTCTTGGACCCCTTGTTGTCTCCCACAAATTATGGGGGCTCGGCCGGGATCGAAAAATTTCGATTTTGAACCAAAGACGCGCCGCCATTTTTCGGAAACTTCGTTCAACCTGTGTAGAGGTTGTATTCTTCATTTGAATCCAGCGTAAAAATTCCGCCTGTGTAGAGGTTGAACTATCATCGACGAAACACCTGCGAAGAGGTGTCCTAATAATAATTACAAGAACTATATTACCTGCGAAGAGGTGAAATCAGTGGAATCAACGTTTTTCTTCAATTATTGGATACATCGTACGTGCGAGCAACAAGGGAGCTAGAAAAAAAGGTAGGATCTTCCATATTTTTCTAAAATGTATAAAAACTCTCTTAAAGAGGATTTCATAAGAGTTGTTGAGGATCTAGACGGTACTGTGGAGAGTACGGACACTATATAGCTAAACTAAAGACTAAAATTGAGAAGAGTAGTACATTTGAAAGTGATCCAGATTTCGTTAAAACTTTAATTAAAAACTGTATAGATGAGAGGGTATCGCGAAACGAAAGGGATTTAGAAAAACAGAAAATTTAACTTGCTAAACTTCACTTAGCACAATTAGAAAAAGAAGTCGAACTTCAAACGGCTAAAAATAAAGCATTAAGTTTAAATCCTGCAGCTAAAGTCGAAGAGAAACAGTTCGAAACTTTAAATAAGGAAACCGCAACTCATATTGGCATTCGAGAAGCAGAAGATTGGTTTAGGCCTATTGATTTAGCTAAAGAGTGCGATATTTATATTTCATCTAGAAGCGGATCACATAAAGAAACTCCTATTACTTATGGATATACCGAAGACCCCTTTAAAAATAGATCACAAAACTTTAAACCAAAGATTAAAGAGAACTATCCCCAATATCTTGAAAGAGAAAATAAAAATTGCTATATATGCGGTGATTCATCTCATTACGCAAGAGATTGCGAGAAGCGTTTTAAACCTAAAGAATCTAACGAACACATCCATAATAGAATAAACGTGAATACTTTGAAAGTAGAGAGTGAAAAACAAAATAGCGATGAGTTCGCAAATCTCCAATATGTAGACATTTTGGTGGAAAATCAGCCCATAACAGCCTTGATCGATTCAGGTTGCCAGATCCCAGTTTTAAATTCCTCACTAATTAGAGTGCACAAAATTTCGAAAGAGAATAACATTAAGTCCATGTTTTGGCGAACAGCGAATGGTAGAAGTTAAACCCATAAATATTTCTCTTGATCAACTTTCTCCCGGTTTAAGTGTTCGAACGGCAATATCGCCGACCTTGACCGAAGAATTTATTATACATCCCAGTGTATATGCTGAAATAAAGAAACTAGGCCACGCAAAGAGCGAGTTTATTGAGTGAAAGTGGATCCTCTTTGGGTGTTCATTTTAATTCAAATGTTTCTGTTTCAAATGTTTCTGTTTCAAGTGTGATAAAAACTCTAGTTATGATTTGCCACATGTTAAAAACTTTAGTACTAGAAATGATTCGAGTTCTCTAATTAAGAATTATAAATGTAATAAAATTAAGAGTACTAAGTTCAAATTGAGTATTATAAGAGAAAAATGTCCTGATATAGTATTGTGTAAGAAAGTCAATGGTGCCATGAAAACGAGTTCCGTGGAATTTATCTCCCGATCTCTTCACCTATGAAAAGTAAACATCGTCGGTTTGCCATGCTCCGAAAAAATCTTCCAGCCCTGGCAGTGGAAACGAAGGAAAAAGAGAAATCGTTTTGAACAGACGTCCAGAACTCTAGAGAGGAAAATATCGATGCGTTCAACCAAAGATCAACTCATTAAAAAAGACGTTCTTATGCCTGATGGATCTGATAAAGACCAAGATAGCGGAATAAATGATTCCGTTCATCCTAGCGTACTATCGTCATCTCAGAATCATGCCATGCCTGTGAAACACAATGTTTTCCTGTGGAACCTTCCGGATGTCGAAGAGGTGCTTTCACATGATGGAGAAACTGTCTAGTTCAGAAAAATTATGATATGTTAAATCTCTATGTATTTGTTGTATAGTCCTTGTCTGTTCCGTTTTTTTGTATGTTTCAGATTCTCCTCTGGTCTCGATGAAAAAGGAAAAAGGGAAGTACCGCTGTGGTCAGCGTACAGTCAGGCTGGCCGATTGTGGCAGCCAAAGCCAAGCAGTCTTCGCGCGCAGGCGCAGCTAATGAGAACTGAAACCTGTGGACTTTTTTTAAACATTAGAAAAAAGCGAGCAGAGAACGACAGAGGTGCGCGAGCAGGCGTTACCTTCTGCATATCATAATCAAACTTATCTGTTAGAATAGCTAACTTTTTAATTAATTTTTGTTTAATTTTAAAATAAATGTGAGAAAGACAAAAGTCTTGGACCCCTTGTTGTCTCCCATATATATATATATATATATATATATATATATATATATATATATATATAAGAAAATATATATAAAATGAAACATTAAAAGTAAATGTGTTAAACTTTATTTAAGAAAATATACGTTTGATGAAAAGTTCAATATTTTTTAAGGAAATTCCATTTTTATTTTAACCCTCTGACCGGAACATCTGTCTCTCAGACGGGGATGATTTGCTTTGATGCTTGCAGATGCGGTGTGAAATTTGGGGTGAGCTGCCTTGACATCTTCAGTTGGACTCTACCCAGTGACTCTATCCCGTAGTGATACTTGGGGACTTTTTGCAATTCACGATATGTGTGGTGTTTCTTATCTTTCCCTCTCTATCAGCATCTATATTCCTTTAGTTTTTTTTTCATTTTTGGTATTATTATTTTTAGTTATTTTTACATGAATATAAATAATTTCTTATCAGTTTTTACAAAAATACTAGTCACCATTATTGTGATAAAAATATATTAATACTAATATCATGTTTTTCATAAAGACTTAAATATTAAAAATTCTACTCAATTTCATGACACCTATAAGGACATTTAAAACAGTTCTAAAGGGAAAAAAAATCAGAATAAAAAACTGCGTACCCGTCTGTCATACGAATGTTTTTAAGAATGACAAAAAAATTGATGTTCTGGCCAAAGGGTTATTAGAAAATAAAAATAATAAGACTGACTGACCCATGAAAAACCTTTATACAACATAGAAATTTTTAAGGGGGAAAAAGTTACAATTTTTTTTAATGTTTATTTTTACAATCTGTAAAATACAAAGTTTTGCATGAATGTGCAAAGTGTTATTTAAATAATTTTAAAATAAATAATTATAGTTCTATCCGGTAATGTTATGCAAATAATATCATTGCAATTAATTATTTAATATTAAATTTTGCTTATTATACTTCTGTTGTCGAGAACTGAACAACAAATACAATTTTAAAAGAACTTTTATGTGCCATTGTAAAGAATTAAGCTTTTTTTTTATATCCAAATTGAATTTGATATATCTCATCGTGTGTTTTGTCAGTAATTCCATAAATGATTGGATTTCACCTTTGAGATTCAAATGTATATTTGTTTACTTTTCATATTAAACACCAAAAGCTTGCTAAGATTGAACACGAAGTATATTTTTTAGAGAAATGTTTATTAATTCAAATAATTCAATTCCTCCTATTAGTTCACTCTCTTGTATATATATATATATATATATATATATATATATATATATCTTGTTCAAATTTTCAATCGTTAATTAAATACATTCTATTCACCCATCCAAGTTCAAATAATTTTTTTTTAAAATTGTACTGGATGGAACTTGATGTCAATACAGATTTTCTAAATATTGTTTCATTAATAAAATTAGAAAATGAATAAATAGAAACAAACAAAAAGTCCAACAGCACATTTAGAAAGTGAACCATTGTTATATCTTGGCGCAATGAACTTCTAATTCAAAGGTCGTGGGTTCGAATCTCACCAAGGTAGGCCTTATTTCTGAGAATGTCATATGTTCTTTATTATACTGTGTTATAAGTTTATTAGAATACTTAAATCTAATTAAGGAATAAATAGTAACTAAAAACCAATACAATATATAAAAAGAATATCACAAGAAAAATCGCTTCCTAATTTTTCACTTTATATTGTGATTCTTTCGTATGTATAAACATATTTGTATTAATTGAAACTATTTAATGAAATCTAACTAAAATAAAGAAAAATTCTTTGTTGACCTAAGTAGGAGTTGACTAATTGTTTTATATTACTTGTTTATATTGTTATATTATGCTTTTATATAGAAATTCAATACATACATGTTAATTTTAATCTTCTGTTTAAATTACATGTAAAAGAAAGATTTAAAATCGGAAAATGGGAAACATTTTCTTGTTTAATCAGAGTAGCATTTGCATAGATTTTAATAAACACATCCTAAGGAAAGTAAAAAGTTAAAGTTTATTTAAGTTTCAATCAGTTTTTTTTTACGAATATCAGCTGTTTAAATATACTTTTTGAAGAAGAGAAGTTTAAAAGTTACCATTTTTAATTCCTTTAAAAGAAAAGAGTTTCTAATCTTTTATGGAAATACTATGAGATATATATTTAATATATTTGTGTTGCTTTTTTTCAGTTTTTAACACAGACAATTGATGCTACGATTTTTTTTTAAAAAATGCATCATTAAGAATAACAAACAATCTATATAATTGTTTGTACTTTTTATGTTCTTGATTAAAATATTTCATTAAATACACATATATTCTTTTTCCGTACCAGCTCAAAGGATCACATGATGAAAAAGTTCAAATTATTTGAATTCAAATTATTCATTCACACACACACACACCTCCCACATCTCTTTCTCAATTTCAACAAAAATGAATACACAAAGAATAAAAAAATAACAAATTCATGCAATGCGGTCTTGTATTAATGGTAAAATCACTATTCATTAAGGCAAACGGTCCTGGCTTCATTTCTTTGTTAGAATCTCTAATCATCCAAATTACACCAGAAAAAGAACACAATAAACACCATCCAAGCCACAAAGAAATAAAAAGAAGAAACTGAGTGGAAAAAAAAGAATTATTTGGGAGAGAGGTGCTTTGGGAAAAACATTAATTTTTTTGTATGTATCCTTTTATTTATTTTTGGTTCCAATTATCGTTTTCTTTTGATAGAGTGTATTATGAATGAGCCGAACGCTTAATCAAGAAGACTTAGTTGATGAGGCTCTTCTTACAGCACAGCTTAGATTTTTAGTAAATGCTCCAGTTGCACATCTGGCAACAATCCAAAAAGATCGAAATTTTTCTTTTATTTTTTTGTGGTTTTAAATCTAGCATATCTAAGATAGCAACCGGAAAGACATTTGGCGTATTTCATCACAGACATGACCTAAGAATAAAGATATTATTATTCTCAGGAAATGTGCGATATTTTCTTTTTCGATTGTAAACACAAAAACATTCGAAGTAGTGTAGTTTTTCTTTTGTATTTGTTTCTTTTTATTATTATTTTTATACTTTTCTTGGCATTCGACTTCAATTCTCTAAATTTCCTCACAAATAAATGCATTTGCTTAAATTATTATTATTTTTTTCGCTTCAACTTTTTACTTAATTGTATTGCAGCATAATGTTAGAAGGGCATAACAAAATGAATTCAGTCAATCCCATTTTTTTTCATTTTTGAATATTTTTTGCGGTATCATTTATAGATATTTAAATGTAGATAAATAACAATAACACATTAATACAAACACATAAACAATTTTAAATTTCATGTACCTAACTGTATTTCGTGAGCTTTTTCAGCATACTTAAGATGTGGTAAAGTGTATCAACTACTAAAATTAGTTAAATTTAGTCCCAAATGTATTATGTATAAATGATTTATTAGAGTCATTTTGTAGATCGTTATCCAGATTCAATCGTCTATGCTAGAAATTATCCAAAAGTCTCACGTCTCATAACATATTTTCGCCTCTTTAATATGTTGAAATAATAAGCAATCAAAATTCATATTGATACCTGAGTATAACGATAGAAAATAAAGAGAAATTTACTTTTTAAGATATGTTACAAATAAATGTTGAAGTTTCATTTAAGTAGTGATGAAAGTATACAAGTTTACTTAATTTTATCGAACAATATTTTCATTACCAAACAATACCTTCATTAGTTTTAATAACTGTACGTGAAATTGTGCATTATATTTTTGCGAAGATAAATATTAGGTTATTTTATTAGATGCGTTACTTAATAAAAATGCAATTTCACAATTGGTTCGTATGAAGAAAATGCCAAATGATAAGTACGGTATATTTCCGAATACAAACCTATTGCTTACATTTTTGCTTTAAAAATTTACCCAAAGCTCAAAAGATGAGTATAAAAATATCCTCCTTTATCAAACATGATGAAAAAATGCATGTCAAATATAGTTATATCAATCATGCATTTTTTTTACCAATTTCTCAAAATAAAACTTATAATAAGTATAAAAATGCTGAATTTTAAATAATTATTGAGAAACAGAGAGGAATAAGAATAAGTCCCGATTTCATTATAGTTTCGCATACCTTAAGAAAAATTGAATATTAGTGTACAGTGTTTTAGAACTTACAGAATGTTAGTGTACAGTGTTTTAGGACTTACATAGTGTTAGTGTGTAGTGTGTTAGAACTTACAGAATGTTAGAGTCCATTGTTCTTTTATGTCTACTCTTTACACTCATCCACAATTTGGCAGCAAAATTCGTAGCCGATCCGGCAATACCACAATTTAAAAGTTTTCTAGCTTATCGGAAGCGCACTATGGATTGCAGCTAACAAAAGTGATTTTTATGAAAGTTGCCTTACGAAAAAATCTCTAATATGATTAATATTACCTAAGGCATAAAATTGTTTAAATTCAATATGCATTTGAGGGAATTAAAAGTTTTCAATTTAATAAAAGCCTTACACATTAGAAATAGAGGAAAGAATGAATTTTTTGTGTCGATTTGCAATCTCTTTAGGGGGGGTTTACTTTTCACATTTATACAAGTAGATGAGTTTAAAACGTCAACACTAAATATTAGTCAAAATATGAAAATTTCTCTGGAGAGATGGCACATTAGGTCTTTGCATGTAGGCGACCGACACCCTAGGGTCGGTCCTGCCAAATGATTAAAATGGGGGAGTATTTTTCATTCAAAGTGAGGCGAAATGAAACGCTCATAACAATGGCTTTAATTGCGGTATTAGTACTAAATCTCTGACATAGTTTTTCCTATCCATTTATATTCTATACCAGGGTGGCGAACCTTTTTGGATCAACGTGCCATTTTTTTCTAAAGAAGTGTTTAATAAGGTACAGACGTGCCGTCAAATAATTTGACTTGTGATTTTGCGGAAATAATAAAACTAAATACTAACAACACAAAACTCTACTACGAAAATACATTTTGCACTGTGTATAGTTATAAATATTTTAGTTCTACGTTTAATTCAAATTAAAAGTAACATTAGTGTGACTTTTGTTGGTGCAGATTGGATGACAAATAACTTATATTAGGATTGTATTGTGTTACTTTTTTGTAGAAACATGCTGGATTTGAGTCATCTGCCAAACGGTTCTTAAGCAATTAATTATTTTTGCTATGGTTCACTTTTTTGACAATATAATATGTTATTTGCTTCAAAATACCGTTTTACAAACGATGTTCTGCATATCACTATTCCAGAACATAAAATACACTCTGCTTTGTCGCCTTTACTAATAATGCCACGTTTTTTGGTCCACCAAATTTGAAATTCTTTGTTACATTAATTACCTTCACTTTTTGTTCTTTTGCTGAACTAGCCATGTGAAATAACAGTTAAAAATCGTAAAATATAACACAGATATACTTTATAAAATACAGTAATATGTCAATGAAATTGACAATGCTATGCGTAGACAAACTGTACACTATAAGAAATTGTAGTCTACGACGTAACTAAGGCAAGACAATAACAAACCAATGCTCTCCCCGCCACCCCGCAGCCGATCGCTCGCGTTTGTTCGGAATACTTCATATTGGACTTTGAAATAAAAAGCAAATCATTTTGATCACCGGCGTGCCAAAAATATTGTGTCGCGTGCCATTAATGGCACGCGTGCCACTGTTTCGCCATCCCTGTTCTATACTAACGTTTCACAAACTTTGGGGTGCACTCCCTAGGGAGCGTGATAACTGTACAAGGGAGACGTGAATATATTGAAGAGTCGAAAACAAAAGATTATTTAAAAAAAATACTGAGAGTAAACAAACACAATACATTCAGACGTAATAAAAAAATACACATTTACACTCATATAATACAGTTATAAATGTATCAGTACTGTATTTGAAAATTATTTTAACATTGCTAAGTAAAGAATAGGTTTGATAATTACCAATGGCCCATGGTTTTATATATAAAACTGTACACACAAATTAACACTTATCTGGATGATTTGTTTGTTTTATAAATAATCCTTTGACTGCCGATTACAAATCTCATGATTCGCCACTCATTAACAGCGTTTTCCACGTAAGCGCGTGTATGTGATGTATGAAAAGGGGGGAAGGAGAAAAGAATAAATAAGCAAATCCTTCGCAAACACTGTCAAGTTCAGTTTATTGTATTTTAAAACCTTTCGGAAAAATTGTATGATTGGCAGTGCCCAGAAAAGATCGTACTTCGGAAAGACTTATATATGCTCTCGGGGTAAGTAACGCTTTTGCTGTGGGAGACTTTTATATACGTCGGTGGCACTTAAGAGTTTCAAGAGATAAAGTAGCTTTACCATCAAAGCATAGTATTATTTAATTTAGTGCATTCTTATTGTATGGAGGGGGCATGATGAAAATTATGATTGAATATTGGGTCGCAAATATTGAAAGTTTGAGACACTGTTCTATAACATTTGCATTAGTTTTATTTTTGAGCCATTTTTTTTTTCACAATGAGTTGAAAGAATAATTCATAAGCTGTCGAACCTGCTTTTGTGCGGTAGATGAGGACCGCATAAAAATAAACTCACAAAAATATTCAAAAATTTCATAAATTTTTGCTATAACAACCTAATTAGTGGAAATACTACAGAAGATTTTGTTATGTGGTGGTTAGGGAACACATAAAAAAATTCGCATTTATAAAATATGCTAATTATTTGCGAAATATATGTAAGAGTACTTCCATAAAAAATCAATAACTAAATATTACACATGGAAACAGTTTAAAAACATATAAGTTCTCATTGTATACACGGATAAGTTTTCAAAAAGGCCATATATAATTCGTTGCTACTCATCGTAATCCAAAGCGCTGTGATGAATAAGTTCATAATTGCTTTCGTCACTTGAAGGTACAATTTCAATTGATTTATATTTTTTTGGCAACATATAGTTAGAGATACTGTAAAAGTATGGCTTATAACGCGCACTTATAATTTCAAGCTGCATTTTTTTTTTAATTTTAAAGGTATATTCCCCGTACAACGCGCACCCCTTTTTCTTACAATGGAACCTGCAAAGTATGTTAGCAATAATATGATTTATAGCCATTTATTCGAAGTATAACCCCAGGATTTTGAAAAAAAAATAATATATTTCTAGAAAAACAGCCCTTTAAGTTCATAATGTATGACATTTCTTTTAAATAAACAGTGTTCCGATCTTTGTAGGTCAGATTTGTTTAAGTCATATGTTGTTTTTTTTTATTTATTTTTAAAGCTCTTATTTTTATATACTCGGCGTATAACGCAAACCCATAAATTTTGATCTTATTGTTTTTGTTAAAAGTGCGCGTTATTCACCGGATATTAAGATAAGTTTTTGTGGCTAAGGTCGGATGGTCAGTTGCTTGTAAATGTCACGATAACCAGAAACACATAATTGAAGCCCTTTGTGTGAAATTTTATACTCTTTTCTTAATTGGTATTTATTTTAAGAAAATGATTTTACAATTTGTTGGAAAGCTGGATCCCTGCATATTTTTATTCGCTCTCAAGGAATCCGGTTCTTTTTTTCCGTCTGCATAATCTATTAAATTATTGATAATGTCACTGTCATTGAAAGTTTCGTCTTCAATCCAGCGCGGGCTGCTGGAGCGTTGAGAGAAAGCAAATGAATGCTCATTGTCGGGAGAAAGTCAATAACAAATAAACAGAGCGTCTTGAAGGGCTACATTTCAGTGGCTTAACGTACACCCTCGCAACACGGGGTCAGGACCCTAGGGGTCAAATGCCTGGCTAACTTTAAATATGTATTTACTCAATTTATAAAATATTAAAAGCGACACCTGAATTTCAGGGCGAAGGGGCTCCTAACATTCACTGTCAAGCCAATAGTAAGTAGATAGAAAACATTACAGTGGCACCAAAGTCATTGAAATTCATTCACAACATAAAAAAAAGATCCCACATAAAAAAACGCACAAAAATAAGATCGCATAAAAAAAGACCGCACAAAAACAGGTTCTACTGTATAGAAAATAATCGTTGATGGAGGAAAACCTCGTAACAGATTATATAAATACGGATTAAAACAAACATTGAATGAATGTGAATTTTAAGATGTATACTGAAACTGGGATTATCTCTGCAAATAATTTTGAGGGATTTACGTTAACATACAAGAAACCAAAAATGTTTAAACATTGAAACAATTTGGGCATGGTCAATGGAAAATGTTTTAAAAATACCATTTTTCTTTAATTGCGTATTTTTGGAGATTAGAACGTCGTATATAGTGCATTCCTCACCCTCCTTAATAACTTAAAAATGTTCCAAAAAGTATCGGTTTATATGCTAAATCTTACGATATACTATCATTATATATATATAATCAATACATTTAATAAAAAAGAATAATCGCTTCTTTTTGTAAATTTTTGTTTTAAGTAATTCATCAGATTTTTTTCGGGTAATTCTATTTTAATAAATATACCAAGATAAGCAAAACTACCTAGAACCGTGTAGCATTTACGCTGAAAGTTCTCAAAATTCATGCACATTTACAAATAACATTAACCGGAAAACAAATTACATAAATTCTAGTAGGATCTCTAGGAAATTTGAATTAAGTTAAGTTTTACTTCAAAGAAAGCAAACACGGTGTTTATTCTCTATAACAAACAAGAACGAGAAAGTAGCATTATCTTCCTTCGTTTTCATCGAGGAAAATATCCTAGAAATAAGTAGCCATTTAGGCTGATTTACTGCTACTCTTCTCCTCCAGGCGTTATTCTAAGACCAAGAAAACCATCTAGTAAAAGAAAAATAACAGAAGGCAACATAGAAGAGTTAACTCAATGCAATTTCATTCTTAAGCATTTTGAATGGTCGTTAATTATTTCAGAAAAATCCAGGTTTAATATTTTCTACTTATAAACCGGCGCTGCTGTTAGCGTTTCTAAATGTGTATAATGAAAAATAAGGTTACTTTACTAACATTTAATGTGCGATGTACGCAGTAATGACTTGGAATGTGTGATGCAATTAGTGGATGATAATTACTGAGAATTCTCCTTTTCTTACTCTCTCTCTTTATGTATATATATATATATATGCGTTAGTGTTTCCATTTACTTGTACCCAACACAATTATATATATTTTAATATTTTAAATAGATGCATAATTTTGATCCAACAAGCAAGGTGCCTTTTATAACCAGCTAAGCAAATAAGATTAAGTAGAAGGAGAAAAATAGCTTTAAAATTATATTAGAACAGGTCAAAATGTATTTGGAGTATGATTTAACAATATAATTATAAACATTAAATCGTCTCCAAAGTTTTACTTTGCCTTTTACATTTGTTGAATACATTATAACTAATGATAAAAAGACTTATGTAAGCAATCATAAGTATAACTTTACGTTTTATTTCGATTTTTATATCGAAAACCAGTGTTTCTCAAACTGTGGGGCGTGCCCCCTTAGGGGGCGTGATAACCCTACAAGGGAGGCGCGAGTAAATCGAAAAGTCGAAAAAAAAAGATTATTTTAAAAAAATATTAGTTTACAGAAAGGAAGCAAAACAAAATACATTCTGGCATAATAAAAAAATACACATTTACACTAATATAATATACTTATAAATGCATAAGTACTGTACAATGTGTTTCAGCATTAATTTAACAGTACTAAGTTATGAAAAAGTTTATTAATTACCAATGAACCTATGGGCATGTCATAAAATTATATACAAAATTTAATATTTATCTTGATAAATTGTACGGCTTATAATTAAAGTCGTATTGTAGCCTTACGTCAAAGTATATCGTTATTGAAGTCAATACATTGTTATTGTTTGGTGGAGGGGGCCGATGAAAATTGTGATTGAAAATTGGGTCACAAGTATAGAAAGTTAGAGAAGCACTGTCGTAAGCAATTGGAGGAAGTAGTTGGTTTGGCACTGGTTAAGTATAAGTACGTCCACATTTGCGGATTCGACTAAAGTTGGTGGACTTTCATGTTGCTGAGAAACGGCAGCATCCTTGTCGTATGATTATTCCCCATAAATACCTAAATAGGTTTGGTGATTATTTGAAATGTGATAGGCACATATGCCTCTTAATTCCCTTTTGTATGTTCTGTCTATTGCTAATATATATTTCTTTATTCGACTTGAAACTTTTTTGTTATCTCCCCTCGTACCAATACGCAGTTTCACTTGAAATAATAATAATATTAATAATGAAAACAGGCTCAAAGAGCAATTGTAACTTATTTATCAATAACTTCCACTTTTGCTGAAATTGTGACAATACGAAATAAATTATTTGATGTAGTTACAACGACTGATTTATAAGAATCATTATATAAACACATTCCAACCGCATATGAACAAATACAAATCGACTTATTTTGAAAAAGACATTTAATACACTTCCTTTTTTTATTAAAAATAACCAAATAAACTAACAATTTCATTTTTTTTTCTTTTTCCTCTCATTAAATTTATTTTAAAGATTTATTTTGAATTATTTTAACATAAAGAATAATTTTGCATTTCAAAACTCAAATTGCTCAGATTAAATTCTTTGTAATTATGCGACTTACAAACACATATTTCATATTTTCATGTATTTACAAAATTTACTGAGATTCTAACTGTCCTTTGTTACTTATTTTTGGTTCAAAGTCAGAACGTTTCTCTTTTGATTAATTCTTTTATTTGTTTTAATTAATTTCTTCATTTCATTTGATTGTTGATTGAAGTATGTATTTGCATGTGCATGTATGCTTTTATACATATGCATAGAAAGCAAATATATCTTTTGAAAAAAGAAAAGTAAACAAAAAGCGATAAATCGCCAAACCTGACAAATCACAAACCCTTGTACAGTAGAAATCGTAAAGAACTGAAAGTGCCTTCGGAAAAGCTCGGCGTGTGCAATGAGTAAACGAGATAGAGAGAAAGGGAAAAATAAAATAAACGAATCATGGAAATAAATAAAGAAGTGAAAAAGAGCACTTTCTTTTTTAGCAGATTGTATTTTGTCTTCATTATTTTTAGGTCGTTACTTGTTTGTAGTATGATAGCCGTACTCTATACTCTAAATCTTTGATATAGGGCCTAATTTTCCAGAACCCTTTGGAATTCTTTTGAGGTATTAGATTCGAAACGGGCTGCTTCTTTTCCCCTGTGAACTTTGGAATTCCTGCCAAATAGTTTGCGAAAGAGGGTTCTACCGAAATTGTTTGTTCTACCTTCCAGATAACAAAAGAAATCTGTGCTATCAAGTGTAGAGGAATGAGGGGAATTTGTAAAAAATAGCTTACCTGCCCTTATGTACGTTTCAAGTGTATGTATTTTTTTTTCAGTTTTTACCATCTTTTATTTCGAACTAACTGTTATTTTACAAATGGATTCGAAAACCACTTATCTGTGTTCACTGATTAAACAATGCATTAAAGACTAATGAATGGCTTTATTATTTTATTATTTAATTTATTTTGAAAAAAAAGTTAAGGGCAGAGAACGATTATACATATATATATATATATATATATATATATATATATATATATATATATATATATATATATATATATATATATGTATATATATATGCCATGATTTTAAAGACAGAATCAGATTAAAGTTTAAAAAAGGAGATCTTTATTCCATCGTGTCGACATCTGTTCTGACGCTAAGGGCAGGGAGTAAAAAAGCACGCCATGGTGGTGGTTTCAAGTGGATAACACTTGAAAAACATATGGTAAGTATCGTTGCTTTGATGAGGTTGCTTGCAAGTTAATGCTGACATATGTTGACTATTAAATCTAACGATCTGGAATTAGACATGTTTATTGGCTAGGTCATATGTTCGGAAGAAATAAATGGGTGATTAGTTTGATACTTGAATATGGGAACTGAGAAAAATGAATCAAGTGCTAGATAGGGAATTTAATTTTTAATCTAATTTAATTATCCTTACATATATATATATATATATATATATATATATATATATATAAATATTTAAAAATTGTAAACTGTGTAATTTAAACCCCGAAACTGATTCCAAATTAATGTGTTTTAAATAAATTAAAAAAATATTTGATCCTTGAAGCAAAATAAGGATTAATGCATTACCTATTTTTTTACCTTTAAGTAAATTAATATTTTATTAAATAATCTTTTATTTCCTATTTTTTGTATGTTAGCGCCACCCACATAGAGTTACCACGCCCCCTAAGGGTGTGCCCCATAGTATGAAAAACGCTGAAGTAGAGAGTTTTTCATTGCGTATATTTTTCTTTTATCGGAATCATAATGACAAGATACGTTATTATTCAGTCACAACTAATTATAGAACTATATCAATTCGAATGAGGTAATTTTTCTAAAATTTAATTGAAAGTTCGTTTTGAAAATTCAAGAGAGTGAGTGAGACATTAACGTCGCAATAGGGATATTGTTGATATACCTCGTAAATTCAAACCTCCATCAAATAACGAGAACGGTCCCTTAGTTGACTCCCCCCTCTAATATCATACGACACTAATGGCAGGAAATTCAACTTAAATATATTAAACGTTCATCAACACCATCTACACGGCGGGACTTTAGTTGCACTAGGACCCGAATCCACGACACTCCAGCAACTAATTTGTGACCATAACTACTAAGCTACCGTGACCATTTGAGTTTCAAATTATTTAAATAATATTATTAAAATATGCAAACTATATGAGTAGATTATTTATATTTAAATTAATATAAAAATATTCAAAAGTGTAATGTTCTTTATTGAATTAATTGACTTCGAATGAAATTTTGAAATACATAAGCTATTTCCCTATTTTCCTAATAGTGTGCAAAATGGAATTTCCCTGTTCCCTGCAAAATGAATTACTTTTGCCTGTGTTAATGAATTTGATTAATCAATTGATTGTTATGCCATGTTACCATATTTCTTTATCTTTCAAAGTCATTAAAAATGAAATCTCATTTTATCCGGCACCATTAAAAATTACGAAAATTTTACCATCAACACTACCCATCACACTCCTTTTTCTGAAAACTATACATGCGTTAACAATTTTGGATCGGTTTCGAGTTACCATTAAATTCACTAATCAAAATGTTCCTCCACATTTTATTTTGGCTTTTAGTAATTGTGGTTATATTTTACTTTATTATGTTTTGTTTATTCATTTAACTAGTGTTCAATGTGGAAATGTGTTAATGAAGAATGTAAACTACAGAAATTAACTATGTATATTTCCGATTTTAGTACTTAATAAAGTTCTTTAAAAAGTGCGATATTTGGGCTAGTTATTAAAGAAAAGTTGTTGACAAACTCTACAGTTTCTTTGGCATAATTCTTTCATTACATAAGTTTTTATCTGTTTTTAGAGTTACAATAACTTTGGAATTCTCTCTCTAGTGAGTTATTTAGGTTAAAATTTACTTCTAATTTCTAATTTTTATTGCTTAGATGTTCAGTTGAACCCTGTATTTGCCGGTTAAATTAGCTGGATATCCAATGCATATTTTTTTTTCTGAAAAAGGTAAAAACCCTTCGTTAATCCTGTCAGTGTCATTTTATTGTATTCAAAAATCTTCGGAAAACTTTTATTGAGAGCAGCGCAAAGAAAACTATCGTTTTTCTCTCAAAAAGTCGTATATATACTTCTGGAACATTCAACACACATTTTGAGTAAGACGTATTTATACGTGGGTGGCGGTTAACCTTAATGTTTACAGTTTCTTCCTTCCTTCTTTTTTAGAATTTATAATTCTTCAGCACAAGAATTTTCACCCTACTTTTCATTATGTTATCGCAATTTTAACACTAATGTAATACATCTGAAAATAAAGGTATCCTTCCAAATTTGCATTAAAATATTTCATCTATATATATAAACCACTTTATTCTAGAACTTTAACTCCTTTAGTAATAGAATATTCAAATTTGATATTTTATGCATCCTAATACACTTTTGAATTCATTTTATAGAATCCATGTACTACCTCAACAATGCATATCAATGTCCCTTGAGTTCCAGAATATATTCACAATTCATTTGATAAGTATTCTACTTTACTGTTAATTTGAGAAAACAAGTGACAAATTTGCTAAACTATTCTGCATAATAGCTAAAATACATAACACTATCTATTCACTTAATATTACTTAGTAATGCTGAGATTTTGGTATAATTTCAAACTGAATGTAAAATAACTTAGGCAATATTTTCAAAATAATTACCATAATTTATGGTGTGACTTTAACAGTAAGAACTAGAGATGAATACCTAACTGTAAATTGATATATTGTCTACTTTTATAAGTTAAGAATTATGGTGTAATACAATTTTCATGTTTTTGAAACATTTACAAAAATTGATAAATTTGTTAATAAGAAAAGCTTATAATTCCTTTAAATGTCGAAAATGTTATAATATATTTATACTTGCTATATACTTTGATAAATATACATATATAAAATGAACATATAATGCATAAATTTCTGCTGGCGTTGTAATTGAGACTGTGGAAGGTGAATTATTATAATTAAGAACTCATGATTATATCAAATTACTGGTTTGAGTACTAATTCCACTGAAGGCTTGTCATGAAGATGTGCAAGCCTTCATGACACATTAAATCTCTTAAGGCTCAAAGTCATAGGATGTGTGAGTGAATGAGTGAATATTAATGTCGCAATGTGTTCAACTTCACGAGGGCTTTTGCAACGGACCTCGTAATTTTGAATTGTAGTAAAGTGACGAAGAGAACATCTAAGCTGGCACCGCCCTCTTCGAACTAACACAACACACGACGGAGGACGTTTGAGTTTTCGATAGGTTTAATGTGTGTATAGCTCCGCTACAGAGGGTCTTCATTGCAACAAGGCTTGAACTCATGATATGCCTGCCACGAGTCCGTTATCTTGGCCACTAGGCTTCCTTGGTCCTGATTTCATGGACCGAAGATGACCATGAAGATGGGCAAACCTTCATGACATATTGAACATGTCAAGGCTCAACGTCATAGGGTAGGAGGGGGTAATAGGGAGTTAGGAGATGGGTAATATCGGCGCACATTTCGTTTTGATTGTTTGTCCAATGTTCTAAATTTCGAGACACGTCATCAATAGTCTAGTATTGCTTTAGAATGCGACGTTAATCAAAAATCAATTCAATCGATTTAAAGATATTTTTTTAAGTTTGAATGATTATTGAACTGTTATTCATTCTAATTAATATTTTTCTAAATAATGACTTTATTTGGAAAACCTAGTGCTGTAAATTTTTAAAACCTAATGCTTTTTTATGTTAGTGGATTTCAAAATATTGAGTAAGAGACTTTGGTTATAGCAAATAAATGTAACATACAGTAAAACAAGAATATTTTTTTTCACAAAAAATAAAATTCGTAACTTGATATTATTCTGATCAGTTTCTAAGAAAATATCTAATTATTATTATTACTAAAAAGTAGTTAAATACTACACTACACGAAACTAAACCGACGAATTTGTATATCTAGGCGTGTTTAACCCGTCCGTTAAGCGAATGAATCTCTCACAAGCATAATAAAAATAGTTTTGGTACTGTATCCACATGGTGGGTTGGAATACGGCCCTCCTTCATTATCTACATTTCGTCACTCCCTCAAGGTTTCAGTATTTTGGGAGATTTCTTTATATTTCAGACGGAAGGGTCCATCAAATCTAACAGATGCAGCCAGTCCAAAAAGGTCAGTTTTTGACTTTGTACTTTCTTCTTAATTTCAATTTTTTTCCTTGTAAAATAGTGTTGTTTTTAGTTTTATATCAAAATACATCGAAACAAGTATTTTGTAAGTTCTGTTAGATAGTTTTTTTCTGGGAGTTTATATACATGTGAAGAATGCCACGCGCCAAGCCAGCGACTGTATTTTATTCAATTCTTAATGTAGCTGGAATAAACTCATGGGCATTAATATCTACATGGGAAAATGTACCTGCTAAGACAGTCTGAGTTTCACATTCACATGTCTTGTTCATTTTAACTCAGAATTGAGGAAATATCTAATACACAACGCCCCATTCAAGACAAAAAACAAAGAGAAACATCGATAGAAACTTGGAAAAGAAAGTACTGTTCCCTCTCCTCAGGACATGAAGAAAATATTATAAAAATTTTGCAATGTATTATACGAAAAATCCCTGCCATCCATGGACATTGTAGTGTAATTTGTGAAAACTGCAGCAAGGCATCTTAAAATATAAACCAGTTGTGACACAGTGTTAACTAACTATTATCAGTTTGAAGTTTTTCGTTTAAGTACCTCAATTTCTGATTCTATTTTAAGTATAATTTTGTGTGTCAAATATACTTTAATGACAATTCTCTCCAGTTAAAGGGTTAAATAAACTTTAAACATAAGTATGACGTGGAGCATCTAAAAGATGCCACGTGCCTATGGATGAAACTTTTTGAAGTGCTCCCAGCCGAGGAGTAAATCGCATTTAAAGGTAATCCATGATTCTGCTTCAGCAATGACAGTTGCTGTATAAGTGTGTAGTGTCCATTTGATCACAGGTGCAGTTCAAGCACAGTGTAGAAGCCCACATTACACGATAACGGAACATCAGTGATTGGAGTGCCTCATCTAAGATATCCATTCCCACTACTCTACATTTTTTTACAAAATGCGACCTAATGATATGTGGATTGTAAGATGAGATCAGTATTATCATATTGCTCTATCAGGGTACCAAATGTTATTTGTATGCATCAATATCAAATCCGGACAATAATCAAATGCTTCATTGTTTACTGTCATCCCCAGATCTTTCCCCAATTATGCTTGTCTCAGATGTAATTATTCGTTCGTCACACTTTACGTCCGGGTTGACTTTATTCCAAAAAAAAAACGTGCCATCCATGTAAAATAATATGGTAGTCGCAAAGTTTTCTTACTGCTTGTTGTATGTTACATTAAATATGGATGTCACATGTAAGACTCATATTAATACATTCTATATAAATCAAACTGCATACAATTTACATAGAAAAATTCTAAAATATCTTGGTTGCTGAAATAAGAAAAATAACAAAATATCTCAAAATAATACTTAAAAATTCGTGTTTGGGGTATGCATTTCATATGAATTATAACCACAGTCACAACACATGTTCACCGTTATGCAACCCAATTTTGTATAATGATTTAGCAGTAGCTCTCCCTTTAAAAATTGTTAAAATACTTATCTAGAAAATATCCTTTCTTCAGTGAGTACTTTGTTTTTTATAAATCAATTTTTAAGGCATTAGTTTTATTCATTGCTTATCTTGAATATAAAATATTTAATAATATGTTATTATTATTATATTAAAATATTTAAAAATGTTATTATTATATTAAAATATTTAATAATATGTTATTATTATTGTATTAAAATATTTAATAATATGTTATTATTATTATATTAAAATATTTAATAATATGTTATTATTATTATATTAAAATATTTAATAATATGTTATTATTATTGTATTAAAATATTTAATAATATGTTATTATTATTATATTAAAATATTTATTAAAAGAGAAATATTGAGAAAAGAAATAAAAATTTAAAACATAATTAAAACATTTTGTGAGTATAATGAAATGACACTATAAAATTAAAAGCCATTTATATATATATATATATATATATATATATATATATATATATATATATATATATTTAATACGTAAAATTATTTTCCTTAAAAAACTGTACGCATAAATATCTTGAAACAACAATCTTTAAATTAAGAGTTGAGTCTTTCTATTTTGATCTTCAAGTGTTCTGTGAAGTCTGTTGTTAAATTAAAAACAAACAAAATAATATTTATCTTTTGCCTAACTTTTTCATACATTTCTCATTAAACTAAGAAAGAAGTAATACTGCAGATGATGAATTCATTTTAATTTTTTTTTATTAGTGAAGAAAAAGTTTATTTTTAAGACTTCAGGCTGAATTGAAATTCATATAAGCCTGAAGAGATATTATGTCTGATAAATAATACCGAAGGAACAATATAAATAAGAGAGCAAATTCCAAAGAATATCCAAACTTTTTGATTATATCTATAAATGCTAAGCGGATTAAAAATAGCCTTTGGCATTATTTGAACCGAATTGTTGAAATATTGTTATTTGCGTATGGAGACATATACTTTAATTTAAAAACAGCTCTGTAACCATCTTTTTCAACTAGCGTTTGCTTAACTTTTCAATAAAATAAAATTTTTCATTTCTCAATATAGTTTTCAATAGGATTAAAATGCATACATTTGTGACAAGGAAATATCCAATTCCATATCAAAGCAAATATCTTCGTAAGAATTTGCTTGGTGCGTTTACTTCTATTGCAGTTGTTCTAAAAAAGTATAAATATATTTAATGCGCTTAGTTATTAAAATTCTGAACAATGATGTTGTTGACTTTTCCAAATAGAGCAGATAAATCAAAATGGCGTCTCCAGTGTCCAAAATAGTCATTTGTCAAAAACCTTTGGTGAATATAGTTCTTGATAACCCATGGGGTTTAATGCCCAGTGGCCGAGTGGTAGCGTATCCACACCACAGGTCCGAGGTTCTATCCTCAGACTGGGAAAAATCGACGTAGCCTTTCATCCTTCCTGCAAGAGGCTCGAGAAATGAGTACCAAGCTTGCTTGAGAACATATATACTGGGGGTTTAGCTTCAGACTGACCACCTGATCTGGACATCTGTTCATGCATCTCAGCATCCAATGTTCACTTCCATTGAGATGGGCACAGTAGGCCTTGGCACTCATGGAATGTTGCGCCACTGAATTTGAGTTTCGAATTTAAAAACTAAGTTTGCACTTGTATTAATCTAATTAGAAATACAACTGAAAATAATGACTATTGTATAACTGATCTAAGTTGCAAAGAGAAACATTCATTAATCAATCTTAAATTTAAGAACTTACTAAATTATTTTTTGACATTAATGAAGTACATAGATATATAGACTGTCAATGGGATTTTTTTTTATGAAAGACTGTGAACCGAAGATGCGTATAACAAAATGGCGTAAAATCTATGATAATTATGTAACAAATATAATTTAAAAGTAAATAGATTAATTATTCTAGTAAATGCAGAGAATGATAGTGAAGAGTAAAATTATGGTGATCTATTATTTACAATGTTTTATCTATATAGTAAATATTGTAAGTAGAAAATCATTAAGATAATCACATTATAAGTTGTACAACAAAACTTTTCGTAATTATTATTTTTTTCCGTTGTGATCAGAAGTCCGATCATTATAGCTTTGTATATAATTTGGAATAATTTTTTCTGAGATGTCTATGATTCTAGATTCCTGGAAGTAGCTTGGCTGAAGAGGGAGTTAATAGTCATTGAGGATAATTGCATGGAGCACTTAGCCAGTGGGTTCAAATCTCCTATCGGGTATTTTTAAATGACAATACATAACTTTATATTGCCAGAGTAAGTTAAGACATTTAAGAGGAAAAATAAGTAACTTTTGAAATTAATATAAATATTTAACGTAAATGAAACGTGCAATACTGTACTTCAGGATTTAAACATTAATTCTCCCCCGACTGATTGGTCGGCTCCTGTATCAGCACAAAATGTGCCTGTAGCTTGCTTCACAGACTTTGATGTCAAGTAGAGCTATTTAGAAGGTGAGACGAGTGAACATCTGTATGGCGTTGGCAGGGGCTCTCTTTTTTAGTGAGCATTTTGGACATTTTGAATTTATAAATCCAGGGTTGCCACAACCATAGCAAGAAATAGGTGGATGACCACCACTGTTGGTATTTCGTGCTGGCATGTATCTAGGGTTAGCAAAAGTACTGCTGTCGTTAACCGAAACATTGTTTTCAGCTTTGAATGAATGAGACTTTCTAAATTCTGGATTGTCTGTGTTTCTAGAAAATCGAGGATTATTTAACTCTTGCGGTTTCGGGAGTTTTTTGAATTTTTGCAAAAAATGTTTAAAACATTTTCGTAATGGATTGCAAAATGTAAATATTCTGACGATAATAAGATGCTCAAAAGTGTGCACTCTTCTGCCAACTAGGTGAAGAAAGCAAATACCAATGCCAACGCACGCCAACTCTCATTATTTCTATAATATGAACTGTTTTGATATAATTTTAACTGTGATAATTTTAAGTGTGAAATAATTTGAATCTGTTTTAATTTTCATGAGTTTGAATTTAGAAACCATGAATGAAAGTTGAACTGAGCGAACCGACGTAATAATTATTTGATCACCGTTTTACACACGGAATTAAATTATATTGATAAAATGCCTTTTTAAAAGATACGAAAAATGATACATCAGGGATCAGAAAAGTGGACGGAGCATGCCTAGCCAATCCGGATGCTTTAAAAGTCCAAAGTTCAATTAATAGTAGAGTGACATCGACGGCAAAACGCGAGGATATTTTGATAATCCTATAGGCTGCCATAGTCCTTGATACGTCTGTGTCAACAAGACACAATGGTAGTAAAGGTCCTTTCAAAGACCGTTAATATGCGATTCAATGGCTGAGGTGAAGTCATGTAGGATATTGCAACGATTGTCACTTCCCAATACATATTACATAAAACACACGAGGAGAAAGTATAATAAAATGAATGATTTTAGATGCGGTCTATTTATATTAGCTATAGTGCATTTTGAAATCATAAAAATAAATATATTTCTAGTACATTAATATAATCATACTCATATAATGGTAAATAACTGATGCAGTCTGTGTGTGTGATTATAATATCTACTGTAAATATATACATCTATTGATAGTTTGTGTATATTTAATAAAATATTTAATAATATATATTTCTTATAATTTTTTTAAAAAAATACTTAAACAAAAAAAGACATTATTGTTTTTAAATAGAAATTGTTTTACCTGTTCTAAATTCAAGCCGGGAGACTCATACACAACAACCGAATAAAAAATATACATAGTGTAAAATGAAATAAAAATAATACTGTTGGAACAAGCTCTTTGGTTAAGTTTTCTGATTTGGATAGTGTATCATAAGAATTCTCAACGTAAATGGGAAAAAAATTGCAATTTAAAAATGGATTCTACGTGAGGAACAACTAACAATGTACATTTTAAAAAAATACAATCTATATCTGGAATTATTTACTCTGACTTCTTTTCGTGCTACTTTGAAACTTTTTCAGTTAAATGGATACTTTCAATCAAGCTGAAAAGTAGATAAAGTGATTTTCTTTCAGATAAGCGTCCTTTTTGTCATTATAAAAATAATAAAAAGACTTTCTGACTATAGAAAATGCATTTCAGAGTTAAAATTCTTTTCTTTCTGTTTTAGTATTTGCTGCAAATTCTATATATTTTTGCATATTTTTACTAAATATAAGTTCAATTTTTTTTGTCAAATTTAGTTTTAAATAGAATACTAAAAATGAAATTATGTTAAATATTTGATATATTCTTTTAATAAAAAATATTTTCATATACTATGTATTTTTGCTCTTATGTACGCAATTGATTGTTTAATCTTTTCGTTACGGTTGTGACACATATTCACCAGTCTCAAACCAGTTTATCTAAAAGTAAGCATTGCAATCCATTTTTCTGTAGGGATGGTGAGTCCTGTAGATGTAGTACTAAATGTTATTCACCGGTGCTTCACCCGGCTGTCAGTCAGATTTAGTGATAATGCATATAACACACAAACGTCTCTAGAATGTGTTTCTTTGATCAGTACATCGTGGCGAAAAGGTCAATAAGCTACGAGAATTATATCATATACTAGCTGCATGGCCAAGCGTTGCACATGCTTTCTCTACTTTTATAAATTTTCCCTTTCCGTCACAAAATCAGCACTTCTAATACTATTTTTCAAAATGACTTCCATCCCCAACTCCTGCACCGCTTAACCCGTCGTTACTCCGGTTTTTCTCTTTTCCTCAAGTCACCAGCATTTCTGTGTGTGTGTTTGTACGCGCACAATGTGAGTGATTTCTAAAATTATGTCAAAAAATATCCCTTTTTCGAATTTTGTTCCATTCCACTTATTTTTGATTTAAGACAGGTTTCTTTCCCCTCTCAATAGCCCGAACACGGTTTTTTTAGTGTAAAATTATTGTTCTTTTTTCCCCTTTTTCTCACAGATAAGATATAGCTTCAAATTTCAATTTATGACTTATAAAAAAATTATTTTGCAATAGAATTAAAAAAAATTGTTAATGTGAAACAATAAAAATAAAACGATTCTAATGCTAAGAGTAAAACAAAAAAAATTGCATAGTCTTTTTTTTAATAATAGCTTCTAAGAAACTAAAATAATATAAAAAATCTCAGATTTTCATGAATCAATCAATCGTTACTTATAGTTAGCTTAAAAATGTCTCTGAAATGCATTTTTATCCAAAATAATAGACGATGTACTTTTCAATTAACAAATAACTAATTTAGTAATGAAATAATAGAAATAATTCTTTTAAAAATAATATATATATATATATATATATATATATATATATATATATATATATATATATATATATATTAATTAGAATCCATTTTCTGTAAGTAATAAATAAAAGAAAAATTTACAGATAGCTATTTTGAAATGGTTGTTTTTTTAATGCTAGAATAAACATATATTAATAAGTTATAAAAACACAGTATGGGGGAAAGCGTACATGTACTGAAAAAAACACCAAAAAGAAGAAAAAAACTAACTGATAAAAACATTTTGATACTTTATTTTAATTTCATAATTTTTCCTTTCACTGTCATTGTTACAAATTTTTTGTAATGAACACTTAAAATAGCGTAAATAATTTATATCAGAAAGTGCATTACATTAATATTACTTTTTGTTGTATTTAATTTATGTTAAAATCTTGCCACCACCTCTCCCTTCGAAATCTGGTTTTATTATGAAATAAAAAATAGTGATTACACTGATGAACGGAATAAATTAAAAGCGAGAGCGCACTGAGGCATGGCGTAGACAAAACAAAATGAATAAAAAAGATAGAAGAATGCTGTCACGGGCTTTTTTGCAAATGGCAGAATTTTATCCTACTTTCTTGACAATTGTCATTATACTTTGAATGTTTCACGTAATTTTTTTATAAATTATAGCGTTTGTGTTATTCTGATTTATAAGCTATATTATTGTAAAATTTTAATAAAATCCATTGAGTTGTTTTTGCGTGAAAGACGACCAAACATCCTCACAAACTTTCGCGTTTGTAATATATATTAGGATGTATGTGCGGCTATAATAGTCGAGTACTCGCAATTGCGAGTACTTGATGGCCGTAGTCGATTTATGTTAGAGAGAAATAGCTGCATTGAAATTTAGATGTGACCCGGTTTAATGAACGTTAAGAAAAATGTATTTGCTCTAAGTCCTCCCATTAGAGGGGTATGGAATGGAGAAGGGGAAGTCAGTTAATTGTTGTTATCTGCACTTGGTTGGTCACTATGTGTGCATATATATAAATACTAGCTGGTATACTCGTTCTTCGCACGGTGAATTGAAAATTTAAGCAATACAGAATGAAGGATAAAGAAGTTTTTAATGAGTTAACTTTACATGAATTCTAAATTAAATAAAACGCTTTTTGCATGTCTCAGATGAAAGAAAAACATGTTTGCTAAATTTTAAGTAAGTATGTAGATTTAATAGCTGATAAAATTTTTTTTTTTACTTATAACGCTCCGTAACTCTCTTATGGATCGATTTTTGAAAACACCTTCCTTCTGCTCAGCAAAGTTATCACATTGTTACAAATTTTGTGTAATAAACGTATTAAAATAATGTAAATAATTTATATATGGATGTGCAATACGTTAATATTACTTTCTGATGTATTTATTTTATGTTAAATAGCTGTTACCCGCGACTTCGTACACGTGGAATTTAACAAAAAAGTGTTTATCCAATTCTCAGAGTTTACGAAAACTTAATAATTATATATTCCACGTAAAGAAATACCTATACTATAAGAATAATGTCATTCTTCTACTTTGTGAATCAATGTTTATTTTTTGTTTTACTTTATTTCCTTTATTTTTTGCTGAGCAAAGTGTGAGAGGGACGCATGACCTTTGATACTGTCGATGGGGAGAGGACTGTAAAAGCATTAGGATCAAAGGACATGGACGCGAAGTGTCGTGAGTGGCAGCAACCTAATCAAACAAAAAGGTTTAATATAACTGATAGAAATCATTGAGACAGAAGGCTCGTGAAATAAAATAATCTCTGTTGAATAAAAATAATCCATTTTGAAAAAAATAATCCCCATTTGAATAGGATGTTGTTCATTGGTTGTAATTTTATTTCCGCGAAATCCTAATTTTTTTAAAAAAATAAAAGTAGCCTAAGTTACTCCATATAACATAAATTAGCTATCTGCCAGTGGAAGTTCCATCAAAATTGGTGCAGCTGTTTCAGAGATTAGCGTAAACAAATAGAGAGGTAGACAGAGAAAAATTTTAAAAACTGATTCTTTCATAAAGTACTGTATATACTTTTAAATGCATTTAGTAAAAAGCTGGTAATTACAAATTACAAACAGACACTTCATTTTTATTTATATGTATAGATATTGCGCAGGATAAATGAAGTTATTTTCAGTTTTGAGTAAACTTACTTAATTTAAGGATGTAAGTGCGTTTTTTCACCTAAAACATAATTAAAAATATTTATTTTAGAAACAACTATCTACGTACTTATCTAAATAAAACAACCTGTTGGCTTTGCGATCGTACCTCCAGCACACACTCAAACTTGTACAATCACTCTTGACAAACATTTATTGTGACTGCTTTGTGTAGTGTTTGACAATTAAATACGCGTAGAGGTATGGAATTGGCTTACCTCTATTTAAATGCGGAACCTTGTGCGAAGTCACATGACGTAAAACCCCAAAACTTCCTAATTTAAGTTTAAATGCTGTCTATGTTATGGAAAAATTGGTGTTGCTCAGTGTTCTTGAGAGAAAATGAAATCATTGGAATGATTATAAGCGTTGAATGCAACAGTTCAAAACAGGTTTAACCCTCTAACTGGATACCTTCCTTCTGAAAAGTTATTCCGAAAGCGTTTAACTCTTATTTTGCGATTCCCTTCAAAAATGCAACATTTTTCCCCTTTAGAACTTGGGAGGTCAAACGGGGAAAATTTTACGACCCAGTTCGGTCCTTTTGAAAAGTAAGAACCAAGAGATCAATCGTTTACAGCTAGCTGTTAAGTTGCCTTGGGCAATCTTCTTTTGAAAGCGTAGATATGCTCTCTTGATCAATCCTCTTTGAAAAAGATACGGTGTTTATTTCTCCTATATGTTCAGTCACAGTAAAATTAAAAATGAAATGAAAGGTAAAAAAAAGAGGAAAAAAATGAAATTAATAGTATGTTAGAAGTTGAAAATAATTATATTTTCTTCAAAGTAAATTTATTTTTCTGTCATTTTTTAAAAATTAAAAAATATATATATATTTTTTGGTATTGCGATTTGAACCAGAAAAAAAAAGCATCCTGTATTCATTTTTGAATATGAGAGTAAGAAATAGCACACACTTTCCTGTTTTTTAAAAAAGTAATGAGGTAAAAAGAGCAAAGGCCCTATCTCATTTTTAAACAATAACACATAAATATTACATACAATGTTTATATTTATGAAATAAACCGATCTTTCTCTATTCAGTTATATTTTTTAATTTAAAATAGCATAAAAAAGGATTTCAATACTTTTAATTAATTTAAATTTAAATCATATAAAAGATATTTTTATGTTAACTGAATATTTTTCGGAAAAAAATTTAAATTTTCCTTCCTAGTGTTCTCTTTTTCGAACTTCTTGTATTAAATAAAAATTCCTTTTCTACATCGGCATTTGTGATGGACATAACACACATTCAGTCCATAATTTTTAATTTTAATGGGGATATACTTCTTCAAATGCGCATGACAGTACTTCTAACCATTTTCTACTCAAGTTAAATTTCTTATCTTTCTGTTTCTTTTATTACAAAGAAAAAATGTCACACATCTATAACTACATTTTCACACAATTCAGTCATTACAAATTCTATTGTGAGAAAAGTTCTCCTAATTAATCTTGTCTTTCAAAACAGTACACTTAAAATAATTTTGTTCAGTGAAGTTAACCGACACTTCCACAATGTATTCATAACAAATTTTAAAAACAAATTTAACACTTGGAAATGTATCCTGTATTAAATTTTTCAGTATACACAAATATTTGCTGCTGTATTAAAGATATAGTATGAGATGTGGTGTGCGGTTGTGAAAGAATGTTTTCGTACGTGTAGACTATTTTTTTGAAAATTTAAATATCACTGAAGCTGATCATATAACTGCAAATGAGCCTTATTTTAATGTGTGCTGGTATCAAAGTAAAACACTTTACAATATTAAACAGCCTATGGGTTTTATACTCAATATCAAACTATTCGCAAAATGGCTTACAACTTCTATTCAAATTGTAAAGAAACTGAAATATAAATATATCTTACTGCAGTCAAAAATATTCATAATATGTAAGTATCCTTTTTTTCTCCACTTATTTCTGTACATTTTAAAAACCGTAGCTGAATTCAATTTTTTATATTTATAAACGAGGCATAACAGCTCACACAGTCGTAAAAATGTCCTTATCATTTTTAAATATACTACTATAAAACGTATATGGATTGTAAGATTAGTTGTAAAATCCTAAAAGCTTTTAGAGGAGCTAAAAACATGTAATTTTTGGACTGATCAAATTTTTAATATAATAGACAAATATACATATTATTAAGCAAATACATTTGGAAAATCAAACTTCCTTCTGAAATAAACGTAATTGAAAGAAAAATGTTTAATTGCAAATGAGTGGAAATACATGTTTATCTAAGGGGGTATCCCCAAAGTGATGTAATCCTCAAACTTAAGACTCAAACTCAGAAGCACAACAATCCATGAGGGTCAGGAACTACTGTGCCCATCATAATACACGTGACCATTGGACGCTGAGGTGCATGAACAGATGTCGCGATTTGGTGGTCTGTCTGAAGAGAAACCTTCAGTGTTTAAAACCCGAAGCAAGCTTGGTACTCATATATCGACCCAATTTAGCGGGGATGAAGGCAGAGTCGACCTTGCGCAGCCCGTAAATAGAACCCTAGACCTGTGGTATAAAAAAGCACTATACACTTCCACTCAATCCTATTCGGTAAAAAATAAAATTTAATGTTAGAATTTTTATAAATCCCTAATGAATGAGGGAGTCCAAACTTTTTTTCATGTAAACTGTTTAGACGGAAATGTTTAATTATGAACGTTTCACAAATTGCATAAATTAAAATTAACCGTTATAGTTAACATAAATTTTTAAGGGTACAAAAGGTGTATTTCGGCTGCACGAATTAATTTTAAAAGGAATACAGTTACGAAAAAGTAGTACAAATCTATCTAAAGTAGGGTTGGTTACCTTAGATATTGTCAAACACAACAATGTATTGAAGCCCATTCCACAATTCGTTGCTATAAAAATGTATGGAAAATTACAAGATTTATTTTTGCATTTGTAATTTATATATATATATAATTTTACCTGGGAGCTTTAAAAGCTAGAGCGGCATCCATCAAAACCGCGGTTCTCTCTCTGTTTTCCAGATCGCCCCTGACTAAGCCGGCTCTGCAATAGTAAGTGAAAATGCCGGATTTTGTTTGTCAAGATCATTTTATAGCAGACTGCATTTTTCATGTATTTTAGATGGTCGTTTTATATTTTCTACATCAATATCTTAATGTCTGAATTTAAAATTACATAAAATTCTTGACATTCGCATCAATGACCATTATAATTTTATTAGTATATGAATGTGTCATCAAACGATTACATGACTAATATTAACACACACACACATTACTTTAACCATTTAATTGATATCAAGTATAACATACAGCACACAAATTTTCTAAACTTTAAAATAAATATTTCGAAAACTACTTCAGATATACTCAAAATTTTTTATTCCTACGCTTTAGCTTCTCAGTTTTGCTTCTCTATGTAAGAATTTATTGTAATTGTATATTCATCAATTTTTTTTTAGTACATTTTTCGGTTTCAACCGGGTTGTATGAAATCTTCGAAATATATTAAATGAATGATTGAATATTAACGTCGCACTGTTCAGCGACACGGGGGCTTTGCGACGGACCACTTAATTTTGAACCATGGTCAAGTGACGTGGACGAAACCTGAGCTGGCACCCTCCTCTCCTAACTACCCCACCACACCAACGGGAGGACGTTTCAGCTCTCGACAGATTTAACGTGCATCGCTGCCCTACACGGCGGGTCTTTAGTGGTACTGGGCTCGAACTCGTGACAAAGCAAGCCGCGTTCCGATACCTATACCACTCGGCTACCACGGCCGAATTATATTTAAAGATACCAAAGAAGCTATATAATAAAATTTGAAACTTTTATTATACTCAAACAATTGCTAAAACTTATGGTAAATAATTTTTAACTGCGCGATGCATTTTTTTCGATATTTCAAATGGAATTTCTAACATAAAATTTCTAGCTTTATAAGGTCGAGATTTCAAAACATATAGATTTTAATTACTTATTCAGTTAGCCTTTAAAAAAAGATAAATGTTGGTATTTTGTATAAATAGATATTTTTGAACAATATATAATTCGAATGTTTTTCAATAGCTTGAATTTAAAATTGATTTTTATGTTTATTTATATGCATAAATGTCTACTGTAAATGTTTCCGTATATTTTTGATTAACATTTATTCAAACATTCAAGTTATAAAAAAAATGTGTGAAAATCTTCATTCATGTTGTCTTTGATGTAAACTGAAGTTCAAGCACTTAAAATTCAAATATAATTCGGTGTATTTTAACAATATATAACCAGGCACTGTACTTAAACTTCCCTGAACACTTAGGCTTTGAAATCTAAAAAAAAAAACTAATAAATCTTAATTAGTTTTTTTTTTCGTTATTATTTTTATCAAAGTGTAAGAAAATGTTTCAAATGATTTGATGAAGTTTAAATTTATTCATTTTTAGTGGTTGGAAAATTGAAAAGGTTCCAAATTTTTAAAGAGTTCGATGTTTTATTAATTTTTCGGTATCTTATAATAAAATAATCATGTTTCAAAAACTGAAAGCTTTGAATAAGAAAAATGAAGCGAAAGAGAATATACTAAAAAAAGATATAATTTGTCTAACTATATAAAATAGCAGATTGCCCTGACACGCTCCAACTTGTTACAGTTTGAAATTAATATGAAACCAAAGGGAATTGTAACATATTTTACTTATGCGTTGGGACTTTACAAAACTTTAAAAAAACGAGGTAACAAATTAACACTTCCTGGGGTCTAAAGAAATTTCCCCTCGATTTTTTACGATTGCTGAAGGGTCAAAACATGGGGTTCCCTGCGAGCCATAAAACTCCTGCTGTGTTGCTTCCTCCGTCCCTCATTATCTTTCAAGTTGTTAAACCTTAAAAGGGGAAAGGATTTCAGAAAAAAGCGGTTAATCCGCTTTTGAAAACGTTACTTGAAGGCCGAAAATCCGTGCAGTCCATTTTCGAATGCTCTCTAGAAGGGCGGAAAAATCCATTCTGTCCAATTGGAGGGGTTAAGTAGCAGTAGGGTGAAACGAATCTACAAGCAGAGGGGGGGGGGAGACGGTCGCGTTAACTTTGACACTGTCGATGGGGTGAGTACTGGGTAGGTGGGATCGAACACAAACGAAACCACAACCAAGGGGTAAGAGAGATGCATGAGCTTCGCAGTGTAGATGGTGTGAAGTCTGTTTAAAATCATTAGTTCAGACATGAAAGGGAAAAATCGCGAGTTTCAGTAACCTAATCAAACAAAAAAAGTTTGATATAACTGCTAGAAACATTGAGACAGAAGGCTCGCGAAATAAAACAATCCCTATTGACTAAAAATAATCCATATTGAAAAAGTATTCCCTATTTGAAACGGATATTGTTCTCCATTTCATTCGTATTAGTTTTATCTTCTCACAGAACCCTATATTTTTTTATAATTAAAGTAGCCTAAGTTATTCCTTATAACATTAACTGTCTGCCAGTGAAAGTTTCATCAAAATTGATCCAGCTGTTTCATAGATTAGCCGGAACAAACAGACTGACAGAAAGACAGACAGACAGACGGAAATTTAAAAAAAATATCTTTTCATATAAGTACCGTATATACTTTTAAATGCATTTAGTAAAAAACTGTTAATTTTAAATTACAAACAGACACTTCATTTTTTTATATGTATTCATATAGTATAATAAACTATAAGATAAAATATTTATATGGACAAATTGTATTTCTAGCTGACATATAAGAAGTCAATAGACCAAAAAGGAAAACTATTATGTTTTATAAAGCTGTCACATATTTAGAATTATGAAACTGGGTTAAGCTTGATTTACAGGATCCAACCTTTCCCTTACAGCAGAAAATTTCGGCATAATAGTGCAATATAAAAAGAGGAAAATAACTTAGAAGGAATAATGAAGCTTAGTCTATAATAACAGAAAGTGTAAGCTATAGTACATGTTATAAAAAAAAATAAATTGAAATGAATGCTATTATAAAATTGTAGAATGTTACATATTGAAACAAACAATAAACCAAGGTTAAGATATTAACTTTCCAAAATGATTTAAGTTCTCGAAAAATAAAAATATAAAAATGCATATGTAATGCATTAAAATAACCGCGTTATGGTGTTAGTATCTGTTAAACATGCATATCTAACTCTCAATTTAACTATGTGCCATCCACATGACTCTATAGTAATACTTGTTCTATTTACATTATTTTATGATATTATGTATTTTCTGGCATTAATTTATTCTGCGTTGCGCCAATTAATGTTAGAATATTTAGATACTGTACGTTTGTATGTTATTATCTAGCATATATCATTAAACAGAAAGAAAATCTGCCTTGTTCTTAAAAATGCCAAATAAATGAATGTAGTGTTCAAGTATTTATATACATTTTCTGAAGAAAGTTGTTAAGGCTTATAACATCAGGGAGTTTTCGCCAACTTTACACGCTGCTTATCTGTTAGTCGAAACGTGGCATTTCATAGCCCCTTTAGAAGCATAAAACACGTGATAATAATATGGAGCAATATCCACACACACAGACTATAAGACATGTAAGCCATCACTTGTTTGCGGAAAGAATGTATAGTCCAATATGTTGTATTGGCAGTTAGCAGCTTTATCTTTTAAAGTAAAATATTATCTCCGAACATTTGGGTATTAAATTTAATACTCCTTAACATATAAGGATAATAAATACTCAATCAAAATTTGTTTACATAATCGCTTTGTGAATAAAAATTCATTTTTAAAAAATAGACACCTTTAATTTTTGTTTACATAAAAAGTAACTTAAAATGTGACTTGGAAAGCATTTCGTATGAATTGTTTATATAACAACTATGTCCTTTAGTTCTTTTTGAATATGATGTTCCTCTTTTCTTCTATATATCATTGACAGATAAGATATTTTTTGAGAGACGCACGCCAAGAGTTAAGGTAAGCTTAAGACTTGACATTTGTTTGACACCTTCATGTCTCTGGTGATTTAAGACTTCTTTTTATCCACAATCTTTTTTGTCAGCGTTTTTCTCCTTTTTACGGTACTTCTCTTTCCTACTGAATGCTATATTTACCACGTAAACAAGATAGAAAGTGAAGAGGAATATATTGGTGGACGATATAAGAAATAGATTCTGTGTTTACAGAGAAAGAAGTAAACAAATATTTTCCCAGAAGTATTACCAAACGCTTTAAAATTGACTTGCTGGCCAAGGAAAATAGAGTTAAATTCCTTTTTTCTTTTACTTTTTTAATGTACTGTCCTGATACAGTTTTTCCTCCTTTTTTTATGCATTATGTTGCCTCTGATAAACTAGCTATAAAATTATGTCTATAAAAATGTAAATATATTAATAAATTGTAATTTTTATGTATAATTTTACATTTTTTTAAGTATAACTTTTTCTTAAATTTCAGTAAACATAAATCTTAAATGTTTTTACTTGCATTGCTTTTTTTACATAAATTTTAACTTGTGCATAAATTTTTGTTTGTATGCGTATGTCTGGGTATCAGCTTAAATTTATGTGCATTTGTGTGTGTGAGTATACACTTAAACACTTTACAAGAAAACATTTCTCATGAATTCTTATCAATTAAATATTTTAAAAAAACATATTTCTCCTTATATTTTACAAGTATTACTATTGACAAAATGATACTCTATCGTTAATTTTTTATGACAGTTTAACAACGGCTGATTTAAAGCAAATATTCGTTGATACAAATCCATGATAATTAAAATTGTTCTTTTATAGGAAGCATTGAAAACAATTTGTTGCACTTAGAAAGAGATATGTCCAACTAAAATTTAATGATGTAAATGTTCATGGATATTCGTAATTAAATATACTGAATCACCATTCTTCAATTCTCACTATTAGTTCACTATCTCCCTATATATTTTTCAAACTTGCAATTGGTAATAAAATACATTTAAAAACATTCAATTGAGCTAAAATTTTATATACACGATTGTCTGGGGTGACAATACGATAGTTTAATTATAATTATTTAAAATTAATTGACTGAAACTAATTATTTAAAGAATTACAGATACAGCCACGTTAGTTTCATTTTTAGCGACTTGAGTCTAAACTTTAAAATATTTTTTTTTCTCCAATTTTAAAGCTTTCAGTTGTACTGAAATTTTTCATGCACAATTGTTTTGAATGACACTACGATAATTTAATGAGATGTAATAGAAATTAATTGTCATTTAATATTGTGATTATGTCATATGTATATACATGTTTATATTAAATGTAATTATTTGATAAAATACTAACTAAAATATAAAAAATTTCTTTGTTGACCTAAGTAGGAATTGTCTTTAGCTTTTTTCATGTTGTTTGTAATCCCGAAGTAATTTAAATAACTAAGAACACTGCATTTATTTTATTTAAATTGGATTTTCGTAATTATATAAAAAGCCAGGTATTCTATGTAAACGTTTACATCTTACCGAGAAAAATAATTTGTTGACAATTTTATCTTTAAAAGATTAAAATCATATTTTATTTCTGATAAAAATCACAAAAACCGGTATAAATTGATTGCACAATACTTCTCTTTTCATGAATTTCGTCTTTTTGTATAAATGGGAATATAAGTTCATTCGTATTGCAATAACAACTGAACCAATAATAAACGACAAATGGAAATGAAAAATGTCCCTACATTCTCAAAATAAATACCAATACTCCGTTTTCTAATTGAAATTTTCTAAATTTTTCCAACATAATAAACAGTGCGTAAAAAGAATACATTTCTCTAAATGTTTTACAAAAATAACGTTTACTTTAGCTAAATGAACTCATAAAACCATACATCCAGAAAAGTTTTACTGCGCTAAAATGAAGCGTGGAAGAGCTGCTTGAGACATATTTTAAAAAAAATATCTATATTTAAAAAAAAATGTGTAATCAACAAAACTTTAACAGAAAATATTTTTTTAAAAATATGTAAATGTATGACAAAATATGAAAGGAAAAAGAGACTGTACTATTAAAGAAAATGTGGTATCACACTTAACAAACCCTGTAGGTAAACAAAATTGCTTCATTTTTAAGCTAAAGAATTTTTCAAATAAGCTTCTTTTTTTAAAAAAACATATAGAAATTAAAAACCTTATACAAACACAGAAGCACATCCCTTTTAAGTCCTTTTATATAAACAAAATATGGTTTTGAGATGGTTTTGGGGCCTCTCTTTTGTATACGCGAGAACTGTTTTCTGAATTTTTTGAAGTAGTTATTAAGGGCAAAAAAAAAGGAGCACTTCTGATAACATTTTAATTCAGTATTTTGTGGTGTTTTTTCAAATAGAATCTGCTTGCGTTAAGTTTTTGCATTCTTAATGAGTACACATATTCGAAAAAAGTAACACACCAAATATTTCGTATTAAAGAACTTATTATTTTCAAACTGTGTCTAAGAGTTGCAGAATATTACAATCTTGTTCAATGTGTTTATTTTGTATGAGAAAACAAACGCGTAATTTCAGCATTTTTTCTAATTACTTTAAAATTGCGCAAATGTAAAATAAAATATGTTTTGCAATCGTTTATTATTATTGTTTAGAAATGTTTCAAAACTATATTCCATACTGTTCGAATTAATTGGCAAATACGTGTTTTTTCTGCTCGAGTTGATATGTGAATACCAGTGATGTCCCGAACTGCTACAAATCGATTATATATGCCCAGAGGTAGTGTGATTGATTGACTTTGACTACAATTTACTCGTTATACTGGTTTTAATGTATCAATAGCTCAATTACAGGGTTTTCAGGGTGGCAGCTAGTGGTGTAACACATATTACATGTTCTTTTTCAAAGACGGATATTACTCCAAGGAAGCGGTCTAAAATAATCGCTTTTAACAAACACATTTTTATAACTATGAGAGATATAGCTGTAACACAGTTGGTGTGGGCAAATCAAGTGTTTCAAAAATTTTAAGATCATTTCAAGATTCCAAAACATCCTCTCCAAAATGAAATGGAAAACGTGGGGGCAAACGGAAACTTACACCAAGAACTGATGAAACTTTAATAAGAAATTGCAAAATAAATCAAAGGAATACCAGCACATATCTTTGCTAAGATTTATTGGATCATAGTATTGAACTGAGTACCCTAATTGTATTCAAAAAGCTTCTGAAAGCTGGTAATTAGGCGAAAATCTCGAAAAAAAAATTTTAACACAGAAGATGAAGCAAAAACAGTTAGCTCGGGGTAGAAAACACCAATCTGGCACTGTTAATGACTGGAAAAAGGTATTTTTAAGTTAGTAACCATATTTATTTGTACAGGGATTCGAATAAAGTGCAGTGCGATAAAGTGTTTGAAACTCTGCTACCAAATCATTACCAACAGACTTTATAAACCCTTAAAAATAGATGTTTTGGGGTTTTTTTTAAACACATACACTGAAAATTTAGTTCCTCTTAAATACATGATGAATTCTGTCAAATACAAACAACTATTTTGCAGTAAGAATTTTGAATTCATGATAACATTTGACGGAACATTTCAACAAGTCTTGGCTATTTGTCACAATCCGATACCAGTCCAGACTTGAAGGCAGGAAAGTAAAATACAAGCGCTAGTTCAGCCTGGAAATTCAACAGACCCAAATCCTATTGGGAATTTATGTTTTTTTTTAAGAATCGGTAAGCCAAGATGAAATGTACGGCAACATAACAGTTGATAAAAATTGATTTTCAAGTTTATTTCCACAATGATTGAGTCATGGCAATGTGTACTACACAGCATAATCAATGCCAAAACGAGTTCAAGAGGTTATTTCTGCTAAAAGAGGACATACTTCTTACTAATATAGGGACTTGTAAGTCTAATTAATATATGTAATAATTAAAAGCTAAGGTTTTTGAAAAAAAATTATTTTTCCCCATTTGTCATAATTACTTCGAACAATATAGTATATATACAACCTCTGACAATAAAGTTCAATGAAAGATGTCAGAACGGTCGATCTGGCAACACTGGCGAAACAAAACACAACACATGGGTAGTGACAGGTGTTGATAATCTACTCCCAACATTGTTCATTTGAGACTCATTTGTATTCCTTGTAAGACTTATTTTACAAAGTCCTTGTTTAGTACGTTGATTTTAAACTGAGAACAGGAACATGAATGAACGAAGGATCAATTTAAAGTTTTTTTTTTTCTTAAGCTTAGCAAAATACCAAAGAAAACTTATGTGATTCCTAGCTTGTTTCTGAAGATCAAGTAGTGTCCATGAAGTGAGTGTCGGAGTGGTTCACCCATTTTTGAGAAGGAAGGGAAGGCAACCCCCGTAGTGGAAGATTACTGTTCTCCGTCAGTGGTGCAAACATTGAGAAAGTGAGGTGATTAATCACTAAAGATCGTCAATTAACTGCTGCATGATAGCTGATGAACCGTAGATTAACTGTAAAACTGAGCGACAAATCGTTACCCACAATTTGGGGATGAGAAAAACATGTTATCGATATTCCTAACATCCAACGAAACGTGTCGAAACTTTTGAACTCTATTCCAAAAGAAGACTTCTTGCAAAGTTTCCAGGGCATGTATATCAGCTATCATAGTTGCATATTAATAAGAAGGAATTATTTCAAAGGAGAGTAAGGTAACTTTCGTTAATATTTCATATTTTCGTTATTTTTACATGACTATTCACCGAGATTTATTTTCAAAGGTTGAAAATACCAAATTATTAGAACTTAAGTCAGAAGTACATTGAATGTAAAATGTATAAAATTATTTATGTTTAATTATACCATGATAATTAATGCATAATTGAGCTAATGTTTCACTTGCAAAAATGAAACTGAATTCAGCTTTAAATAAATCACATACATTTATTTTCTCAGCTAAAGCATTTTTTTTTTATTTTGAATACATGAGTTATATAATATCTGTGTAACAATACGTAACTCAATATGTCCCGGGCCTAACATATAGATGACGCTACCTTCTAACTTTTGTAAGCCTAACCTAGTAGTACTGACGTTCGTGATATAATCTTGTTAAGTTGAAACGTTGCAGTGGTTTTTTTTGTGGCAACAGTGGTAACTGTTTAAAAACCATGGATGAAAAAGAATTTCATGCACTAATTAAACACTGCTTTTTGATGGGATAAACACAATTCAAGTAAAACAATGGTTTGATAAGTGTTATCCGGACTTTGCTGCATCGCCAACAAATGTTAAGAGATTATATGCTGACTTAAAACGTGGTCGCACAGACACAAACCACGCTGAACGTTCAAGTCGCACAAATTCTGCAGTTGTTCTAGAAATCATCCAAAAATTCATGAAATCATTTTAGCCGATCAGGAAATTGAAATTGTATGAGATAGCAGAGAATATAAATGTATCAGAAGGCAGAGTTTTTGTCCTTATACATGAACAATTGTCAATGAGAAAGCTGTCTTCATAGTGAGTGCCGCGTTTGCTCACTCTATCGATCAAAAACAACAATACACCGACGATTCAGATAATTGCTTCGATCATTTTAAGCTAAATAAACAGGAATTTTTTCGTAGATAAATGACGACGGATGAAACATGAATCCATAACTACACGCCTGAATCAAAAATACCATCAGCTGAGTGGACGGCAGCCAGGGAAAGGCGTCCAAATCAACCCAAAACTCAAACCTCAGTTGGAAAGTTTATGGCGTTCGTATTTCGGGATGCGCATGGAATTTTGTGTATTGACTACCTTTGAGAAAGGCAAAAAATTACTAGGAAATATTACATAGTATTATTGGATCAACTGAATGAAAAAATAAAGAAAAAATGTCCTCAAATGCAAAAGAAAAAAATAACTGTTTCACCAAGACAATGCTCCGTGCCACACGTTCATGAAAACGAATGTCAAATTGAACGAGTTGCACTTCGAATAACTTTCCCAGCCATCGTATAGTCCAGATCAAGCTCCTAGTAACTTCTGGCTGTATACAGATCTTAAGAAAATTCTACAGGGAAAGAGGTTTGGCTCAAATGAAGAAGTGATTGCTGAAGTAGAAGCCTCTTTCGAGAGCAAAGACAAATCGTTCTACGAATAAGGTATTAAAAAATTTGAGGAACACTGTACTGAATCTTTCACTCTTGAAGGAGAGTATCTTGATAAATAAAGTTCAATTTTGCTGATAAGTTGTTGCTTTGTCAGTTAAGCCTGGAACTTATTGAGTGATGTGTTAATATCCCCTTTTAGCATTAGTTTTTCACCAAAATAAAGAACTCGTAAACGGATAGGTATTATACATGGCGTGCCCAAATTATTACACCCATTTTTTCAATGCAACCATGGACCACATTTTATCCTTAATACTTGATTGATTCTTTTTGGGAGTTAAATCATGAGCTGTTTGTAGGCGGTATGAGGAATCCGAGATGAATTGTCCTTTTTTATGCCTTCAGATTGCATGGTACTGGATACAGTTGCCTGATCCATGTTTCATCTCATCACATACATTCTTAATTGGATAGCGATCTGGAGATCGTGCAGGCCAATGAATCTGTGAAAAATATTTGTTTATATAGCAAAAAAATAATTGGAAACATAACTTTATTTCCATTTTTTTATTTTCATATTTTTGAAAAAAAATTCCTAATTGTGTAAAAAGATATTGTATTCAACAACTACTTAGGTTTATTTTTTTCCTTCTTAGCATGTTTTTAATTATAGAAATACGCATTTTTATGTTAAAAATATGTGCACACACACACACACACACACACACATATATATATATATATATATATATATATATATATATATAATTATAAGTATGTATATAACAACATGCCATGTATATATAGATAATGTGTTCAATTGTGTCGACATTTTAAATTACAAAAAAATCGATCTTCAGTATTTTTTTAATAATTGTCATGTGATGTTGATTCATTAAGTTACTTAATACGTTATTTTTTATTTTCATTGGGGCTGCATATTGGTATTTACCATTGCAGACCGAGTACATATCTCTGTAGCTGTTATCACTTTTTAGATTGACAACATATAGTTCAATATCAAATGCTACAATGTAAATTTGACTCCCAGCTTCCTACAAAAAGGGGAGCATCCGATTTTAGATTATGCCAAATGGTACTAGGAATTTAATTTTCCCAAGAGCCCCTAAGCCATGAAATCATACTACAAGGACGCTGTCATTTTTCTGCATCATGAAAATCCACCGACTTGGGCCTGGGTCGAACTCACAAACTTGGACGTAAAAGGCCAACGGCAAGCCCACTACACCACCCAAATGATCAATATTTGGTCATGATGTATACAACTTTAACGTTATGAATACATCAAGTAAATTGAAAATTTCACAGATACAGTACAACAACTAAGACTTGTTTTAAAATTCTTTTTCTTTAAAAGTGGACATTATCAACTAGGATTTATATGTAAGATATTATACAAAAGAAACTATTCAATTCCTACTATTATATCGCACTTTCTATTATTTATTTATGTTCGTGGTATTTTCCATCGTTAATAAAATACATTTTAAAACGCTCAGTTGAGCTAAAATTTTGTACACATGGTTATTTTGGGTGACAATACAGTAATTTCATTATAATTAATTAAAAATTAATTGATAAAAACCAATTATTCAAAGAATTACATCTACAGCCACGTGGGTATCTTTTTTTGGCACCTTAGCGATCCTTTTGGTGACATGTGTCAAAAACCTTGGAACAGTTTTTTTTCCTTCCGTATTAAATCATTCAGTTGAACCGAAATTTTCTATGTACGATAGTTTTGGATGACAGTACGACACTTTAATGATAATTAATAAAAATTATTTACCACTTAATGTTATGATTCTGTCATATAAGTACATACGTATTTATATTAATTTTAACTATTTAATAAAAAAGTAGCTAAAATAAATGTTTTCTTTGTTGATCTAAGTAGGAATTGACTTATTTTTTTCTATATTACTTGTTTATTTTCAGAATACCTGTAAACCAAATCATTAAGAGATCGAATATTAAAGGGACGTACAAGATACGGAAAACCACTTTCTTGTAAGCAATTGGGATTAAAATAATAGATTTCTTAACATCCTGATTTACATATTTAAAACAAATTATGAAATGATATAAATATAAAATGGGATAGAGTACGGACATGTGTATTTCCAAGTATTTGAAGGAAAACACTCTAGCCTTTTGGATGAAAATACCAATGCGATTTCCATAACACATCCACTTTTTCAATCCTCGGTTGAGAAATTGCCAATGAATTTAGAAGCACGCAATTTGGCACAAGTTACTGTCGACTAAATCCCAGAATACAACAACAGCTTTTGGTGAAAATTGCTATTTCAATTTCATTGGACATACTTGGAATTCAAGACAGATATGAAGAAAGGAGGTCCTTTTATATTGGTGTTCCTCTTCGATTGACTATCTCCATTCACAGGCTTTCTTTCCACGTCACTCTTAGACTTCTTCAGATAGAAAAAATGCATCGGGAGAATATTTGTATGCATTCATTATTATTTTTAAAAAAATTAAACTGAAAACCACATAGGAATTTCTCGAAAATATACATATATAATTAAAGTGGTTCCAATTCGAAGCGGATTGTCATGGTCTCCTATTAAGGTTATCATAGCCTTCGTTTGCAGTTTTTTTTAATTGCAAACAATGTGACATGCTCCAAAGCTCTTTCAAAAGGACCCATTGTGTTTACATATACAGTGAAAATCGGTTAACTTGAGGCTGAGGGGGAATGTAATATTTTTTTCATGTTAAAGGATTTTACAAAGACAATCCAGTTTTTTCAGCAAAATTAAATTTATTAGAGTACATTTTATTTGCATAGATACATGCAAATGCATGTATTTAATAAAAATCAATGAAACAAATGTATTTAGAATAACTCAATAAAAATTCAATTTAAAACTGTCTAGTTTTTCGTAAAAGAAAACATTTATTGAGTATCAGAAAAATCTGATGTTGTCTTTGTATTGTCTTTTTTAACATCAAATTATCAACAAATTGTTTGATATCGACTATTTTGTTATTCATTTAAGCTGTGGAATGTGTGTTTAACTAACTCTACACACTTTTCATGATGTTCCTCATTTCGGATGACGGGGGGGACATGAGCTTCATTGTTCATTTCATTTACGTTTTCACAATCTGCATCGATATTTTTTGAGAATTGAATGAACTCAAAAACTGAAGCCATAATTGAGGCTGTACGCAATATATCATCATATACTGGCATGAATTCTTTTAATGATATAGGATAGTTCATTAATACACAACTTTCTCGCACATTTCATTAAATGTCTGGTATTTTCCTTATTTTGTGTATTGCCAGAAGGGGAAACTTTTTCATGTTAACCGATTTTCGTTTTACTTTAGGGGGGGATTTTGGAAATACATAGTACTTTGTCGGGACAGGTGCATTATTTCGTGTTAACCGATATTTCGCCTTAAACGTTTTCTCGTGTTAAACGTATTACACTCTATGCATATATTACCTAGATCAAGACCTACAAAATTGGTATATGATGAAAATGTTTATTTTGTTTGATTGAGTTACGCTAATAACAGATTTTGGGCAAACCGAAACTCAAGAATATTGGCGGTGGGATAACGGGCTTTGTAAATAACAAGTAATAAAAATATTTAAGTTAATTCCTACTTATGAGAAATTAATATACCTACTTATTCCTTATGAGATATTAATATACCTACTTATTCCTTATGAGATATAATATCTTTATTCTAATTTCTTATTTAAATAGTCTATGGATATGGGTTTTTTTCAAGTTTATGGATGTCCTTAAAATTTTCTCTTGAGAGATCAATACATACGGTGCTAGTTTTTTTCTAGATTTTATTTAAAATTTACTGTTGGATTATGATCAATCCAGATTTTAATTTTTTGCAGTCCTTCAAGATAATATTTTAGTTTTTTCATTGTGTTTATGTAAATGAAAAGTCCTCACTCATTCATATTTTCTGTTCTAGTTTTGGATTTTTGTTTTCCTATCCCAATTATGGCCTCCGATTTTCAATACTTGGTAAATTTTTTCCCTCTGTTCAAGTTTTGAAATAGTTTTGAAGATTTGTATTAATTTTAAACTTAAATTACTTCACTCTATCTTTTTCATATAATTTAAATAATTATATTATGTTATCCTGTTTTCCCCCTTTTTAACTTTATATTCTTGTCTCTTTTTAATTTTGGAGGCTTACTGTCATGAGTTAGCAGCGGTTTTTATCTGGTGAATCAATTATCTAATATCATATATTTAAATCTTTTGACATTTAGAGGACTATTTGGCATATGAAGGTGTTATATATTAAATACAATATTATGTAAAGATTATAATCATAATCACACATATTGTAGAAAATAGATTATTAAATACATATTAATCTTCCTGAGAATGTAACAGTACTCAATAAACAAGGGCTTCAGAGCATTCACACTTATGCTGTACAATAATAAATTTTATGATTAAACACTACAATTTCTTAAAAAATGTACAAATTCAGAATTTAACTATTTCTTTGCTTTGCTTCAAAAATATTTAGTAACATTGGTTTATACGTTTGGTACGATTGAAAATACCCCTTTAGCACTTAAAATAAAAATAAAAAAAAAGAAAAAAAATCGCGAACTTTTTTTTTCTGTTGTTATGAGATGAATAATTGAACTTTGTGAGTTAATGGAAAAATAGATAAAAGAATTATTTAGTCTAAAAATAATAGATTGTATTGTTTTACTAATTTTTTGTCATTTGAATAGTACTGTGTCCCTTTTAAATTTTAAACCAGCTTGCGATATATTTGATTCTATATTGTTTATATATATTGTCGCCAAACTTTCAAATTGTATACCTTATGTTTGTCAATGAGTTTGGTAGTTTTTCTTTTAATGTTTTATTAAAATCACTAAAATACTATACAAATTGTGATGTCTGTCTTCGCAATAACTACTAAAATGGATATTTCAGCCATATGGTCAAGCTTCAATTTCGAGATTGATAAATGTATTATCTCTGACCAACTAAACAATTGTTAATTAGTAATTTTATCTACTTATTTAAAAAATGTGTTTAATTGTTAAAATTCTGACATGAATTCAGTTTAAAAAAAATGTTGGATACATGAGTAAAAAAAAAAGGTAATGTGACAATTCATTGAGCTCATTTTGTCTCCGTCTAGACATTTCCTCTTTTTATGTGTTTCAATGTGAAAAGACATGAGAGCAAACATAAAGATTTTCAAATCATATGAAATATATATATATATATATATATATATATATATATATATATATATATATATATATATATATATATATATATATATATATATATATATATATATATATATATATATATATATATATATATTTATATATATATATATATATATATATATATATATATATATATATATATATTATATATATATATATATATATTTATATATATATATATTTATATATATATATATATATATATATATATATATATATATTTATATGTATACATATATATTTATATATATATATATATATGTTTATATATATATATATATATATTATAATTACACATATTTGATTTTAATTCGCTCAGCATGTAGTTTTGGATACCTTCTTTATTCTCAAAACATTTCTTTTAAAATTTAACTTAATTCAATAATAAATAATTTAAATCAATGGTTTTAATTGTTCTGTTAAAAGATATTGTAACGCAACTAATTTGCCAAACGTTTTCAAAAATAAAATGTGACTAGGTTTAACTTGGACACAGTTGAATAATTGCTTTGATGTTTTAACTTTGGCCGATATATTACATTTAAAAGGATAACATTTTCCTATTATTTAAATAATCTCTTCTTAAACTTTTGATCAGTGTGACCCCCTTTATTTAATTGCCTGATATTATGGATCCCCGATCTTTAGAAAACACCTTCCTGACTTCCAACGCATGGTTCCGTGATTTTAAAATTCCTCAATGGTGCCAACCGCTATTGCCAAGCCACAACATAGCTGTCTGTTCTACCCTGAACATGTCTAATGCGCATGTTTGATGACTTTCAGAGTGTTTTGAGAGCTTGCCAGTTTTTAGACGGTAGAAGTCAGAGGAAACCATATACGGCGAAAAATACAATGATCTCTCTTGTCCACGAGCAAGGCGACTTGGACAAGTAAGACAAAAATTTAAAAAAATTATTCATTTAAATAACTTACAAACATTTTGTAAATAGTAATGGATAATTAAACCCATAAGTTGACTGAAGATTAATTATCTTTGCTATAACTACCATCATTGACATTTCTCATATGATATTTCTATATATATATATATATATATATATATATATATATATATATATATATATATGTGTGTGTGGGTGCATATAAGCATTATTAAATACTAATTCAAATAAATAAAGTACCTAACCTGTATTCATTAGAGATCTAGTCTAGGATGGTTCATTTTTCATTCAATATTCAAACGGGGCATTTCAAAGTCTGTTATCTTAACATGAAATGAAAAATCATGCGGACCTCTTAGAAACAGTTGGGGAACCCCAGGGTTACGCGGGCGTCAGTTAAAGAACATCTAATTTAATGTATTAGCATTCCATCGCAAGATTGTGCTAGAACAAAGGGAAGCCTAAGCAGTAAAGTTGATGATCGATTTAAATATAGTGGTTAATACGAACTTAAAATTTATTCAATCTAAGGCCTTCGCATGGTTGGTGTTATTCAACTAGTGCCTTAAATACATAATTGGAAATGTTAGAAAAATAAAAGTATTCATATTTTTAGGATACGTTAAGGAGAAAAGACTAGGAAATGTGCAAAGGTTGAACGGATCTCTTCAGCATTTAATGGAGATTACTCTTATAACCAATCAACGTTTTATTTTTATTTATCCCTGCGAGGTAATCGCCAATAATTTTTTATAAGCCTACTGGTGCATATTTCTGTCGCACTAACCAGAACAATCATATTTTTTTTTGAAAATTTATCGTTCACTTCCATGAGAATACCTTGGAATTAAAGGCATGTCCAATGAAAATGTAAAGGTGAATTTCTTTGAAAGAACTATCCCTAATACTCAAGGGGTCACCTCCATAATATTTGCAAATAACCTCGGGAAAATCATACTAAATTGTGTCTTTTTGCAGTTTGGCTATGGGCCATTTTAAAAGAAATGAAAATATGCATCTTTGGTATCACATTCTTAATCTTCGTTCTATGTCAATAATTATGATAAAGCAAAAACATGATAATTTTGTAAAAAAAAAAACCGTTCTACAAATAAGAATGAGATAAAATTCTAAAAATTATATAGGGCTTGGAGCACGACTAAAAAATAATCATTTGACAAAAGTGCAAAACTATTTTATTTGTAAAAACTACCCCTAACTTAAAAGCTGCAATTTGTGTTTGTAAGTGTAATAATGCAAACCTTTCCTATAAGCAAAAATGTAAATTTAATGTTGTGTAAGGAAAATAATTAATGAACAAAAAACTAAATATTGGATACCAGTTAAGCCTAAAATCATCATGTGTATTTAAACATTATGCTAAATTGATAAATGTAAAACAACTGGACATATATTTTAAAAATGAAAAGAGTAGCATATATAAATATTAATTAAAAAAGCAATAAAATTTCAAAAAAACAACTTAAAATTCTTTTAAAAGTTAAATTAAAAATCAACAAATTAACAAATAAATAACGAACACGCACATGTATATATTTTTTATATTGACACTCATTATCTTTAATGAAATAAAAAAATTACATTATTTACGTTTACACTTACGTTTGGACTTTGAAAATGTAGATATATTACAGGAAGACAGAATGCGATATATTATCTTTATTTCATTTAAATATAAATGCTTAACTTTGCATATTTAGACTAAAAAACGCTAGGGATTGATCAAAGCCTGTGGTTTGTCATTTGGGTCGTTTTTTCTGACGCACGTGCTAAGAAGATTGATATTACTAAGAAATACTGGTGGGCAGGCACACACATTTCTATAATCCATTCATCATAACAATAAGTGTTTGTTTTGTATTCATTAAATAAAACGGAATCAACAAATATTGATAAGAATTGCCTTTTTTTATTAATTAATCATCTGAATGTACCTTCCGTGTTATATTCTTTATGTATTAAGTTATTATTATGTGATACTTATACCATTCAACATACCATTTATACATTTTACGTATTTATTGTATTCATTTGAATCTAAGCCGCACTGTTTTTCCAGTTTTAACTCTCTTCAAAATCGGATGCGGTACAGAATCGAAGACAAAGCATTGTTGGATGCGGTATTTTGAATTTTTCTCCTCTTAAAATATGAAAAATGTAACTATCCATTTTGGCCATTTGCATCTAAGGTACATTATATTCAGCAGTTTATCTTCAGTACTCAGTCTATCCTGAATTTCGCAGTCTACTCGTATTTAGATTTTTTTTTTGTATTAGTTTTCTTTTAATTACCTAAGCATCATGGATGCCGATCTAAGGTTCATTATATTCCTCAGTTTATCTTGATGTACTCAGTCTATCCTGAATTTTACAGTCTACTCGTATTTAGAAATTTTTTTGTATAAGTTTTTTCTTTTAATTACCTAATCATCATGGATGTCGGTAATGGCATTGAGACGAGTTCCCTATGACGCTGGTATGAAAAGAAAGACAATTTTACATGCAGAAAAAATCGGAAGCAGAGCAGCGGCCAATGCAAATTAGACACAGATGAAACACAAACGTCAATGTTGTAAGCAAAAGGATATACTTTTTGCAATTAAGCGTTCAACATTCTTTAATGGTTCTTTAATACTTCTATTATACATTATTTTAAGAAAAATGTTGCATAATAAATACATTGGATGACACGGAAGACGACACCGTACTTAAAATGGCGACGCCGGCACAAATTCCAAAGTCAGCTGTGACAACGGGAGTGACGAAACATTTTCGAAACTTGATACTGGCCGTTCACATATTCATAGGTTCACGTATGTATTTGAAAGTTCTTAATTCTTGCAAAATGAATTATTTATTAGCTTATCATTAACTTATTTTTAAATTTCAGAAGTATCGGATATTGATGAACCTTTTACGCGATATTTTTTTTTTCTCAAAACCGTAAGGAAAATTTAAGGTGTGGCTTAGAATCAATGGCAGATTAAATTTGAGTAAATGTGGTGTATTGAAGTTAGTGTAATATAATTTTTATTGTAGAATTTTTCCAGTACACAGTTATGAATCCAATGTACTACTACTCAGACTCAAATTTGAGGTTCACACACATAAACGTATGGGTTAAAGTGTAGTATAGGAACCCCTTGGCGCAGTCCTTTCTTTTCGAGACTGAAAGCGGTCACCAAAGAAATTTTTTGGAATCATTTATTATTTGTTTTAGAATGAATTCGATTTTCACCATGACATTTAAAGAAAAATCGCCAAATACGAAGAAAAATTGACAAATCCAAGGTGCCCCTCCCATACACTACACTTGAGCCAAATGTGTGTATAGTTAAGAAATAATTGATTGTTAGATAAAAAAAAAGTTCTACAAAAATTAAGTTTTTTTCAAAAAAAAAAATGCCAGTTTCTAAAATATTGATGAGAAAACGTTGGCTTAAGTATAGTATAAAGATGCTTCTTTGGATTTGGCAATTTTTTTCGTATTTGGCGATTTTTATTTAAATGCCATGGTAAGATATCGAATTCATTTTAAAACAAATAATAAATGATTCCAAAAAAGTACGTTGGGGACCGCTTTTAGTTGCCAAAGAAAAGGAGTGCTCCAAGTGGCCCCCTTATACCACATTTGAACCGAAAGCTTTTTTGTTCGTGAATGAATACATGTAGTGCTTTATTTCTATGAGTAAAGAATTAGTAAGAAAACAAATTATACTCACATTTCCGTACAAACACGAATTCTCACACCACTTTTTAAGACAAAATTACTTGCCTCTATGATGTCTAGAATCTATATTTATGAATCAATATAATTCTAATAGTAGAAGGAAGAAATACATATTATTTCTAATGAGTCTCTTTTGAAGCAATATGTTTAATAACCGTTCTTTCAAACAATATAAAAATTTAATAACAGACTTTTGAAACAATGCACTTCTATTAAAAGTATTTTGAAATAATATTATTGTATACTTCGGCAACTACATTCATTAAAATATTGTTATCTTTTTTGAACATTTTTTTTATCTATTTTCGATTTGTATATACGTACTTAATATTTTACAAGAGTATGTGATTCATACTCTTTTTTTATTCTAAAAACAATTAGAAACGACTAAAAACATTACGTGTTAAGGTATGGAATAAAGACACTGTGGATTAAAAACTAAATAAATTGTAATTGGATAAATGTTTTTGGAACATTTATCCAATAAATTTATACAAGAAAGAAATAGAAATGAAATTTAATAAAGGAAGCTTTTTTAGAGGAATAGAACTTTAAATTGAATAAAACAACGTTGTATTATTCGATTGACATGAATTTCTTTTATTCGAAAGATAATCTTGTGACATTACATTTTAAATATGATTTCAGGCATATGACTGCCACGGCTGGCTCAGATCTAGTCCAATCTGGAAGTCCAATTTTCGATGACTTTTTCCAACATTTGTGGCCGTATATCGGCAATAACACGACGAATGTTGTCTTCCAAATGGTCAAGCGTTCGTGGCTTATCCGCATAGACCAATGACTTTACATAGCCCCACAGAAAATAGTCTAGCGGTGTTAAATCTCAAGATCTTGGAGGCCAATTCACAGGTCCAAAACGTGAAATTAGGCGGTCACCAAACGTGCCTTTCAATAAATCGATTGTGGCACGAGCTGTGTGACATGTTGCGCCGTCTTGTTGGAACCACAGCTCCTGGACAGCATGATTGTTCAATTCAGGAATGAAAAAGTTAGTAATCATGGCTGTATACCGATCACCATTGACTGTTACGTTGTGGCCTTCATCGCTTTTGAAGAAGGATTCCACCAGCCCATAAAGCGCACCTAACAGTCAGTTTTTCTGGATGTAACGGTGTTTCGACGTACACTTGTGGATTAGCTTCATTTCAAATGCGACAGGTTTGTTTGTTGACGAAGCCATTCAACCAGAAGTGCGCTTCATCGCTAAACAAAATTCGCTTATGAAAATTGGGAACAACGGCAATCTAGTTTTGGGCCCATTCGACGAATCTACGCCTTGCTCGATGATCGTTTTGATGAATTGCCAAACCAAACTGAGAATAAATCACTTGACAGCTGTTAAATCGGTCGTTATCTTGGAAAGTAATGCCAACTTAAACTTCTATACCTGGAAACAAACACTCTATAAGAAAGAAATTTCTATCGATTATTCATAAAAAATAAGTAAATAAATAAAAATTATTTTTGTACCTTTTTTTTATAAAATACTGAAATGAGAGTTGACGGTGTGAACAACTAACTACTTTTAATCGAATAATTTGTTTTTTGATAAATTATTTTTTCAAAATGCATTTCAAATGAAATACCTTTTATTATATTGTATCCAATTGTATACATTTTTCTTTTAGTCCCATGAAACTTGTTCCTCCAGTTTAAAAAGTAGTGCAAAAATACCTTCTTGCTGCAGTACTCTATCAGGATAACTAATTCGTTAAAAATTGACCATATTTTTATTCTTAGTAACGGTGAGGTAGTACAATATTTGATTAAGAACTACCGTGTATTTTTTCTTGATAAAGTGTGTTATTGTGTTGAAAAATTTCTACGTGATATTTTGTTTGTAAAATTACAGGTAATACTTTTTCTTTCTTCAAAGTTTCAGTAATCTTGTACTATCGGGTACATTTTAAGCATTCTTTTCTAATGGAACAACTTATCATAAGCAAGATACTGCACTGTACTATTTTAAAAGTTTGAACTGATTTCATGGTTATAGAAATTCGGGTTTCTTAGTTTTTATAAGGATTTAAATCCAGTAACAATTTATTTCCGTAACTGTAAAAGTAATAATAGTACATTTACTTCTATCCATAAGCAAATTATATGTTGTTTAAAATGTAATTTTCCCCCTCTTTGTTTATTTTATTGAGTCAACATTTCATTCATTTCGTTTTATTATGATTTATCTAACGTGGGTTGTTTTGCAAGTGATGATCTAACATGAAAAATATTTCAGGGTTTTTGTATAACCCATTCACCACGAGTGTGCTACATAAGCACCAGTGTCAAACTGAATTTTTCCGGCGGTAGGTTGTTGAAAGCACTTTTTTGTGGGGAAGGTCAATTCTGTAGAGTAGCGGTTCTTAAACTATCGATCGCCACTGTCCCTCTATAGGTATCAGGCTGACAACGCGACCCCCACGATTTTAAACACCTCTCTCTAACTTAATATTCGGGATGAAACTACATTTTCTAGCAGTTTCTTATTAGGAGAATTTAATTAGTCAGCCTAAAAAAAGAAAAATATGACACGTCGTTCAATTGGTCTACGAGACCAATCAGAGTTGCTAAAAGAGGGAATTGAGGTAACCGACTATCCTAAAATCATGATTTATATCAAAAATTGACAAATTTTTTTATGATTTTATTTTATAGGTCATCTTACAATCTTAATAAAAATATCAATTTTTATATTTTCCATTTTCTAGAACAAGAAACTGCTGGTGTTTTAATAAAAACAGATGCCATAACTTTACACAAGATATCAACTTTAAAATACGTTTTACTCGAAATGTGTTTTTTCTTTCGGAAAGCGTAAAAGAGGACGGTGATTGCTCAAAAAGTTTTGAAAATAATTTAATTAAATTTTTTTGCGTATGCTCTGTATAACAGTGGGAGTGTTTTGATCTTCAGATTTATCAATCACTGTTTTATTTCAAAATTTTCAGTTGGTTATGTGGATATAATCACTGTTTTTTTTTAGCAATTTCATATAATCACTAAGATAAAGTGCTCTAGTTATTGTAAAAATTAAAATGTCTGCTATCCAGAAGGTCATTTCAAACATGAATAATAAAGTAACACATCAAAATTGAAAAATTGAGAATTTATTCATAAATTTTTTGTACAGAATGGCCCCCGTTTATGTAATTTTTTGTACATTTTCACCAGTTTATTTTCCCCATTATAATAACAATAATAATTTTTTTCTGTTTTCAATTTTAGGATTTTATACTTAAAATATAGTAAATAAATCTAAAAATCACAAAAGCATCCCCATATCTCCACTTTTCAAAAAAAAAAAAAAATGTCGCAAGTAGTCGGATACCTTAAATGAGAGATCTTTGCGCTCCCCCTAAAAAAGCGTTGTGCACCCAAACGGGTTTCAGGACCACAGTTTAAGAATCGCTGCTGTAGAACAAGTACGAAACGTGATTCACCGATGCGTCACCCGGCTACTGGTGACATATCGGTTGGATGCATATGTGACACATCCATCTCTAAAATGTTTTCCGTTGATCAGAACGTCGTCGTGAGAATGTTAAAGAAAACAATATTTCCTTACAGGTTCTGTTCTTGAAACAAGTATAGCTTTAACTGTTAAAGATTAACAGAAACACTTTCATTTACGCTAGTGTAACAAGATTGTGAGCTGTGGATTGTAGAGATAATGCTTTTGTGAAAACATAATCAAGCTCGATTTATAAAGGGAATCATGTTTCAAGATTTTAAATTTACAGGAATCAATTAATAACCCTATCGTCTAAAGCTGCAATAAAACAAGAAGTTCTTAATAGCTCACTAAGATTGTTGTTAAGGTATCCGACTATGTTTGGAACCGTGATTTTTAAAAAGCGCTTAAATGGATAGTTTTTATGATATTTAGTTTCGCTCAGATTAGAATACATGTATAAAATTGTTTTAAGGACAATTTGATGAAAAAAAAATTTAAATATAATATTTTGGCAAAAAATTAACTTAGAATAATCTTTTTTCCAAATGTTCTCCTTTTGTGAAAAATGGTTCTATTATAATAATATTTTACCTGTATATAGCTCAGACCACTCTACAGAAGCTCAACTAGAATATTTGAAAAATTCATATTATTTTCAGAGTTACCACCAATAGAAATAATTATTCCCGTTTTTTTTCTTAAAATTGCTCCCCTCTGTTGTCGTAAAATATGAATAAACTCACTTCTAAGTTATTTATTTCAAAAATTCTAGTTGAGGCTCTGAACAGAGGTACGACCTATATACAGACAAAATATTATTTTAATAGAAGCATTTTTCACAAAAGGAGAACATTTGGAAAAAAAACTTATTCCAAGTTAATTCTTTTGCCAAAATATTGTATTTACATTTTTTTTCGTCAAAATGTCCTTAAAACAATTTTATGCATATGTTCTAATCTAAGTGACACTAAATATCATGAAAAGTATTCATTTATACGCTTTTGAAAATCACGGTTCCAAATGTAGTCGGATACCTTAATTACGGTTTGCCCTAGATAAGTGACCATGGAGTAAGTGCAAGCTTGGGTATGTAACAGACCCTAAAGGGTAGATAATATAATAAAAGCAATACATAAAACACAATTAACTTTTAATAACTTAAGTTACTTTTGCAGGTCATTAGATGTAAGAAATTATTTACCCTAAATACTTCCTAAAACAATCATTTTTTTTTCAAAAATATTTTCAGTCCGGCTAGAATTGTAATTAAAACTAAATTTGCTCATTATATTGAATGTTCTATCAATGCAGTCAGAGAAAACAAATTAAATTTGACAACGTAAAGGCTATAAAAATAAAATACGCTTTTTTCTGGAAAAGTTCAGGAGCTAACAATCTTAAAAACATGCATGCACTTCATTCTAAGTAACTAATATCCATTGATCCCCCGCAGCTCTTTTCCAGTTTATTTTGGAAGTAACTCTTCACCTAAATTTAGAAGCACACAAAAATATTCTTTAAAACAGAAGGAAACTAGGATTTCTGTACATTATTAGCTCTAAGCAACATCTCTAATTCCTTTCTCTAAGTTAATTTGCTTGCATTTATTTTTTACTTACTTCTGGAGCAAACATTTTAACTTGATTTACATAAATATTTTTTAATTTAAAAATATTTTTGTCTTAAACAGTCTTTTTTTAATTTCTTTATGGAAAGCATCAAAATCCGGGATTTGCATAGTTAAATGCTGTTTTAGCAATGTTAACAAAAAAGTTTTAAGGTTAAAATCATTAAGTTATTCAATAATTACGAATTTTGAAGCAAATAAATTCTTTTTTCAAATGTTTATGAATGAACTGATTAAAACGTAATAAGTTTGGAATGTCTCTTATTACACTTATTTGGCCCGAGAATATTTTCTGTTTTTCAAAGCATAAGAAATGTTGCAAACAAAAATGGTTAAATATTGTAATTAAAAATGAAAACACACAACGAAACATCAAGCATACTAATTTCAGTTTAATTTATTCTTATATAACTAATTATGAGCCCCCGGTGTTTATATAACATTTATTATAAATGTTTCATGTTTCTGTTTAATTACATGTTTAAGTTTCCAAATTAGATTTTCTATTTTATTTTTTGAAAGCTCGTAATTGGTATAAAGTAAATTGGTACAAAAATAACAGAAATGATTCATTGTGTTTCATCTGCACACTCAATTAGTATTATTTCACCAGCGTTCCAGTTAGAAGACATTTCACACGAAATGCTTTTTTTCACCTCTTCTATTCAGATACATACGCAAAATAAAATGAAATAAATGGTACAAGATCTCTAATACAAAAAAATTAAGACATTTTTTAATAATATATTTAAATTATATATATATATATATATATATATATATATATATATATATATATATATATATATAATATATATATAATATATATATATAATATATAATAGAAAATATAAAAATACACATATAGTTATAGAACCTAAGATAACTATACCAAATAGGAAGAAATAGGCACAGTAGGACAACAACAAACTCATGGCCTTAGGAACACGGATTGCAAGTTTAAACATGTTTTAGGGTTAGCCAACCTTCACCTGTATTTTGTCATACTACGTGCCAAGAGGAATAGAAAGAAAAACATTTGGAGGAATTTAAATATTATAATAAAATCACTAAACTAATAAAATATAATTATAAAATTAGAGCCTACTAGTATCCACAGTATAGATTTAAATTCGATGCAAAACGTAGATAATACGACTTACTTCGGGAGTGTAACAACTCGTTATGTTTCTCGCGAAATACAAGAGAGGGAAAACAGTTCCGCATTAAGTTAAATTATGATAGAATAATATAAAGTTTTATATATATATATATATATATATATATATATATATATATATATTTAAAAGTACTTTTAAAAAATCATAAATATAAAAGGTGTTTTTAGAGGTATAGAAATTTAAATTGCAATAAAAAAACGATGTATTATTCGATTGACATGATTTTTTTTTTTTATTCGAAAGATAATCTTGTGGCATTACATTTTAAATATAATTTCTGGAATTTGACTGCCACGGCTGGCTCGGATGTAGTCCAATCTGGACGTCCAATTTTCGATGATTTTTTCTAACATTTGAGGCCGTATATCGGCAATAACACGGCGAATGTTGTCTTCCAAATGGTCAAGCGTTTGTGGCTTATCCGCATAGATCAATGACTTTACATAGTCCCACAGAAAATAGTCTAGCGGTGTTAAATAACAAGATCTTGGAGGCCAATTCACAGGTCCAAAACGTGAAATTAGGCAGTCACCAAACTTGTCTTTCAATAAATCGATTGTGGCACGAGCTGTGTGACATGTTGCACCGCCTTGTTGGAACCACAGCTCCTGGGCATCATGATTGTTCAATTCAGGAATGAAACAGTTAGTAATCATGGCTCTATACCGATCACCATTGACTGTAACGTTGTGGCCTTCGTCGTTTTTGAAGAAGTACGGATTAATGATTCCACCAGACCCCACAAAGCACTCCAAACAGTCAGTTTTTCTGGTTGTAACGGTGTTTCGACATACACTTTTGGATTAGCTTCACTCCAAATGCTGCAGTTTTGTTTGTTGACGTAGCCATTCAACCAGAAGTGTGCTTCATCGCTAAACAAAATTCGCTTATAAAAATCGGGAACAATGGCTTTCTCGTGTTCGGCCCATTCGACGAATCTACGCCTTGCTCGATGATCGTTTTGATAAATTGCAAACCAAACTGAGAATAAATCACTTGACAGCTGTTAAATCGATCGCTATCTTGGAAAGTAATGCCAATTTAAACTTCTATACCTGGAATAAAACACTCTTTATATTGATATAAATATTAGTGGAATATATATATATATATATATATATATTACATACCTAGTTTAGTTATTGTAAGTGTTTCAAATGTATTCAAGGATTCTTTCATTTTAATTTTGATCTATTTTTATTAATTTGCATCAAATAATGAAAAAAATTACTTCTAAAGTTTTAAATATATAACTAAACTTCATAATTTAATCTATGTAAATTAGCATAGTTAAAAACGAATGTAGAGATGTGTTTAGTCTAAAAATCATTTAAGTTTAGTTAAGTCTAAAAATGTTTGATATAAATTTTGTTTTGAATATCATAAAACTAAAATTATTTCAATTTCCTAATTTTTCTTATTTTAAGGATTAAAAATCGTAAATGTCGCTAAAAGGTCACGTCTATAATATCATACATTATTGTTTGTGTTTACTTATTTCTTTATATATATATTTTCTTCTCAAAACTCAAAATTCTTAAGTATGGAGAGCTATATAGAAATGCACCGTAAATGGGTTTATCAATCTTTTCAGAAAAATAAAATGAAATAATTTTAATACATCGCAATAATTCTAAAGTGAGTGAATATTAATGTCGCACTATTCTCGAGAGCTTTCTGGAGATTTTCCTTTATAATTTTGAACCCTGGTCTAGTGACGAGGATGACACCTGAGCTGGCACCCTTCTTCTAACTTCCCCGCAAGTATAAGTGATGCTAATTTTAATTTATGCCGCACTCTGAAAAAACAACAGGGCTATTGTCGATGGACTTCATAGATATGTGTCTTCGTCAAGATACAAGGATGATACAAAGTGGCATTATCTTAGCAAACTTCCACGCCACGCTAACGAAAGTAGAGATTGAATTTTAACAATTTTTATGCCCTCCGAACACATAAACAGACAATAAAAACTTCAAAAGATATTATTAAATTTTATACGAGTGTAATGTATGCTTCTTAAGGTATCCGAATACGTTCCGAAACGTGATTTTGCAAAATCGTATAAATGGTTAATATTTATGATATTTAGTGTCACTTAGATTAGAAAATGTATATAAAATAGTTTTAAAAATGTTATTACAGTAAAAAAAATATTTAACTACAATATTTCGACAAAAAATGACAATATTTTGAAAATATTCTCCATTTGTGAAAAATGCTTCTAGTATAATAATATTTTGCCTGCATATATAGCTCAGACCTCTGTACAAAGGCTCAACTAGAATTTTTGAAATATATAACTTATCAATGGGATTATTCATGTTTTACAACGACAGAGGGGAGCAATTTTAAGAAAAAAAACGCCAAAAATTATTTCAATTCGTTGTAACTGAAAATAAAGTGAACTTTTCAAAAAAAAATAGTTTAGACACTCTGGAGAAGTCTTTACTTAATATAAGTAAAATATTATTATTTTAGAAGCATAAAAGGAGAAAATTTTGAAAAAAAGGTTATTCGAAGTTATTTTTTGCCAAAATATTGTTTTTAAATATTGTCTTTTTGTGTCAAAATGCCCTTAAAACAAATTTATGCTTGTATATTCTAATCTAATTGACACTAAATATGATGAAAATTATCCATTTATGTGCTTTTTGTAAAGCCACTGTCCAGAACGTAGTCGGAGACCTTAATATACTAATTTAGTAATTCCAAATAATAGTTTTTCTAATTATTTCTAAATCAATATTTTTAATTTTTCAGTTTTTTTAGATGGATATATGTATCTCCTATTTCTTATTATTATTAACAATACACAACAACTTTAACGTTCTTAATAATACACATTCTTAATAACACATCTGGGTTTTTTTCCTTGATCAAAGCAGTAATTGATCATTAGTTGCGAAAATGTCGCATCAGTTTTCCCTGGGGTATGAACATTTCCAAACCGTAAAGAAAGAAAAACAATACAGATATATATATATATATATATATATATACATATATCTGATACCTTGAAACATTTTTACAGTGTAATCATCTTTTATTAGAACAAGTCCTGGGATCCCCTGTCTGTCATTAGGAATAGAACACGTCTTATAAATATAATATAAACATTGTCCAATGAATTAGAAAATAAATTACATATGATACATAATTATTAAGATTAGACATTTCAAGCAGTTTTATAACAAAGTAGCTAAATGTGATCTTAAAATTTAAATATATATCACGAAAACTGATTTTAAAGGAAACATATTATTAACATTTAAAAATGATGAGTTGTGGGATTATTAGAAATTTATATTAAAATCAATTTTAATTCTATAATGATGAAAATAAATGAATAATATACATTCCTCAAAAATGTTTTACTCACATTAAGAAATCCGTAGTTTGAAGTTTTAAGCTGATATTAAAAATGGAATATTTAAAATAAATTGTGATGATAAAATATGTTATATAAATTATTTTCAATTTAAACATAAATATGCCATTAGAGTTACTAAAGTTTTTTTTTATTAAAATACTTGAAAACACGCATAACAGAATTTTTTCTAAGAAATTTGGCCATTTCTTTTAAAAATGTACATTTTGAATGAAACAATCATATTTAACTGCAATAGTTTTTAAACATGCATATAGTACACATATTTGACATTAGTAGTCTCGTGTTCGGCCTTTTCGAGTCGTGAGTTCCAAGCATCCATGTTACTGAAGATCTACCATGTAGAGGGGTTGTTGCATGTGAAATATTTCGTAGCACAAAGTCCTCCAGTTGAAGTGGTATGTCGAAGTTAGAAAAGTGAGGTGCCATATCAAGTGGCATCCTTATTATTTAACGTGATTCCAAGTTATGAAGTCCATAACATGAGACATCGCATTGCATAAGAGTGTTTGTTACGTTTGTGAACATTCAATGCAAACATGCAAATAAGTAAATTTGCTTTTTATATTCTTATGAATTATTTAATGTTCATTTCTATATATTTATACCTTAGCAATTAGTTTTCAACTTTATGATCAGTAAAAGGCTTTCAAATGTTTTTGCATATTCTCTAAATATTTCTTTCGTAGTGAGTGAGAAAAGGATGGACTAAATACAATTTATGACAAAAAAAATATTAAAAAAAACACTTCGCGGGTCTAATAAATTATTGTACTTACATAATCATTTATCCATGACAGTATTATTTACATCACTTCAGCAATCCCACACTTCTGCATTGTGCTGCTATTCCTGGTAACAGCTGTGGAACGAGTTTTTGGATGTCCCTTTAGAAGTGATTTTCCGTTTTTGCCTGAGCTACTTCAACTGTGGCAAAATGGGTTCCCTTTCAGTAATATTTAAGAGCAGTAAATAAAAAAATTCAAATGGGGCCAAATCAGATGAATAAGGGTGATGCCTCATCAGAGTAATATTTTTGCTAGTCAGAAACTGCTTAATAGATAGGACAATGTGAGTGGATCCATTGTCCTAGTGCAACACCGATCAATTCATCCATAGTTCTGGCCTTTTTTTAACATGCTTTTATAAGTTTCACTTGTATGTAATGGAATCTTTGAACTCGACTTTTACCCACTTTAAGAGGTTAGATTAATTTGAAATTTTGCACACTTGTGAAGGACTGATTACAATACGACAATATCATAATTTTGTTCCATTGTCCTAAGCAGGGTAATCCTGATTTGGTGACAAATTCATTATACACATCATACCATTTCCTGATTTAATGACTAATTGTAACGCTAAAAGCGATTTTTTTTTTGCGTCAGCAATTTCTTATCACAATATTAGCAATTGACCAGTCTTTCTAAAAATGTAATTAAAAAAAAGACTCGTGCATGTGAAAAAAAATAATTTGCTCTAACTCAGAGAGATGTCGCAGGTCAAAAATTTTAAAAAAAGGGTCTGAATAAATGATAGTTAAAAATATATGTCTTTACTGCAGATCGAACTAAAAAATGAGAAATAATTTATAGTTTAAAAAAACTAAGGAAACACGCTTTTATGGTTTTAATCGAACTAAAAAAGTACAAAAAAAATATTAATCTTACTGTTGACGCCTGCGTAATGATGACTGCGAGTATGACGTATGCGTGAAGATGCCTGCGTGCGCACCTGCCAACCGGACTATATATGGTCGGAGAAGCTGAAAGATTGAGTATTGCTGACGTGGGTAATAACTTGTTTACATCGAAACCCACAATAACTTCTGTTACCTTTTGGTTTTATTAAAATTTTAGTCGGAAAGACTTGGTCCGTCATATTATTAAAACTCGTGACACTCACGAACATTTTTTGGTCCTGTCGGCCCGTGAGTCACGAACTAAAGCGCGATGGATATTTTAAAATTAAACAAAGCTAAAAACTTCCTTAAAAGGAAGTATTACTAGAATATCAACCTTCATGGACAACGTGTCCGAACATGTTGACATCACCGAGCTGCAGGTCAAACTCAAGAAAATTGACCAACTCCAGAGGAAAATTGAAGAATTGAAGGAGCTACTTTTTGATTAGAAACCGCAAAACCAACAGAAGAAGCGGAATTCGAAGAAGATTTATACAAATGTGAAACACGTCTGGACGATTTGGAGGTAAGAGTTAAAAAATTGATTAACTCAATTAATGTATCATTGTCTGTGACTGCAGTTGAAAAACAAATACGAAAACGGAACTTTTGCTCAAACAAAAATTCCACCTATAATACTTCCCACCTTTTCGGGAAAATATGAACAATTTAGTAACTTTAAATCCCAATTTGACGATTTAATTACAACTAACGAACAACTGACTCAGTCACAGAAATTGTATTATTTGAATTCCTGTCTATCAAATGAAGTTAAAGAATTTGCCTCCACTTTCGATACATTTTTTCGTTGTATGAAGCACTCGAATCCCGATATGATAACAAAAGATTGATTGTCGATATTCATGTGCAACAAATATTAAATTTTAAGAAGATAGAACGTGAGAATCCGAAAGAAATTCGTGAAATGATTGATTGCATTAAAAAAACTTACGGGCTCTAAAATTACTAAACTATGAGCAAAATAATTTATTTAATGTATTTTTATTAAATATTATGCTAAAGAAATTGATAATGAATCACGAAAAAAATTTCGAACTGAGTTTAAAAGCAAAAGATGTTCCCACATTTGATGAATTTATTGCATTTTTAGAACAACGCGAAACCATTCTTTATCCGTAGATAAAAATTGTATTGTCGAAACAAAAACGATATTAAGAAAATCTAACTTATCCTTTAAGACAAAAACCAACCTTTAATGAATCGATCTGTTGAAAACAAGAGTTGCATAGTTTGTAAGGATAAAACTTTGCATCCGATATTTCGATGCAAAAAGGTTTCTAGAATTGAACCCCGAAAAACGATTAGATTTAGTCCGTCTGCATAAGTTATGTGAACTGTGTTTGCGAAAAACCACAAAAGGATGCAATGTATTTCGACGTATGTGTGCCCCATGTGGCAAAAACATTCTCGCTCCCTCTGTACTGCGGCAATAGATGACCGAAAAAAATGGGTTATTCCCCGCCGAACTTCCAGTACTAACTAACCCGGAGGACTGGGAATCGAATGTGGTGGATTCTTCCACACAGAACACAGTTTTGAGTAGCACTGCTTCTCAACATAGAAAGAACGTGTTAATATCGACTGGTAGCGTTTACGAAATAATGAAGGCCGAGAACTAAAATGTCCCGTCATTTTTGACTCAGCGTCTAACATTAATATTATATCCAGAAAAATGTGTGATTTTCTTTTGGTATTGCAATAGAAAAGATAAATTCCTCAGTTTCAGGACTCAATTCATTAAAACAAAACTTAAAGGGAAAAACTAATACTTTAATTTCTAATAAAAGTGGTACTTTTAGAGAAAACGTAGAATTTTTTGTGACTGAAAAAATTACCGCTGACACCAAGTGTTACGTTAGATGTTTCGAAATAAAAATTCCTGAATTTTTAGAATTATCAGATCCCCTATTTTTACGAAGCTAAGGAAATTCACGCTTTACTGAATGCGGATATTTTCTTTAGAATAATTAAAGATAACGTATATAAAAGTAAATAAAGAATTGTTGTTTAGGGGGAAACTGAATTTGATGGATTGTTGGAGGACGACCAGGGAACCAATACTAATAACTTCTCATGTTACTTAAAGATAATGATTCGGTTGATGATACATTAAACCTGTTTTTTGAGCTCGAATCCCCTTGGCATAAAAGATGACCCTTGCTATCGGAAAGATGACCAACCAAGCTATGAATATTTTTTAAGGAAACTGTACAATATAATAATAATCGGTATGTGGTTGAATTACCCTTTCGTAAACATTGGAACGAATTGTCGAATAACATTTCTGTGGCAAAGCAACGTTTCCAGAGTTTATGGGGAAGGTTACGAAGAGATAAAACCCCTTTACACTCAATACAAAGAAACGATTCAAGATTATTTGAATCAAGGAATCATAGAAAAGGTCAATGATACTGAAATTAATGTACACAAACCAATGTATTTTTACCACACCAAGCGATAAAAAAGGAGGGTCGTGTTACTACTTCTACTCGTATTGTTTTTGATGCATTTCACGACCAAGCTAACGAACTATCACTGAACGATTGTTTGTGGCCCGACCTAATTTGAATCCTAATCTTTAGATGTTTTAATTAATTTCAGGCTAAATCGAGTTGCAATATCATCGGATATCGTTAGGCTTTTCTTCAAATTTGCTTGGCGGATAAACATAAAGATTTTGTACGGTTTTTATGGACAGATAGTAATCCACGTATTGGGGAAAAGCTCACTTTGCAAAGTTTATAGATTTAACAGGGTGATATTTGGAGTTAATTCTAGTCCATTTCTACTAGCAGCAACAAATATCACATTGAGAAATATAACGAAATTCATCCCATAACTGTACAACATTTAGATTTTTTCATGTATGTGGATGATTGGATTACGGGACAGGATACTGAGAGGAAGCTCTTTTCATGTCTCGCCACGCTAAGAATATTATGAAAGAAGCAGGGATGGAGATGCGAAAATGATCAGCAATGATACCGTTTTAATGGCTCAGTGGGCGGCTGAAGCTGTTTCTGACACACATCCTATGGATGCATCCATCAGGTTAGGAACAAACAAAAACAAAAGTGTTAGGCATGGCTTCTGGCAAACTCTAGATGACTGTCTGACGTTGGATACTAAAGGTTTGCTGGAATTCGTTTCGATAAACGAAAATACTAAAAGATTTATGTTACAAACAATAGGAAGGTATTTGATCTCCTGGGATTGCTCTCACCCCTTTACTATAAGAATAAAATGTCTCATACAAGAACTTTGGATAAAAAAGTAACTTGGGGATGAAATTTGCCCCCAAAGGTAAAGGAAAAGTGGTTAATTTGGTGTAAAGAACTGCCCCTATTAGATAATCTTAGAATTCCAAGGTTAGTTCTTGATTCAACGAATGATGAGGTAAGTGACCTCATTGAAATTCACATATTCTGCGATGCCTCTAAACTCGCTTTATGGTGCAGCAGCTTACGTGAAAGTAAGAAAACAAAATGAAGTGCTCGTAAATCTCATCACTAAAAACGAAGGTGGCACCCTGAAAGCAGTTACTTTGCCTCGACTTGAGCTCCTGGGAGCTTTAGTAGCAGCTCGATTGAGTTCAAGGGTTCAAGAAATCGTCCGCAAGAAAAAAGGAGTGCAAAGTGTTCCACTGGACAGACTCCAAAATAGTCCTATTCTGATTAAAGGCTCTTCTAAAAGATGGAAACAATTCGTGGCTAACAGAGTGCAGGAGATCTCCGAGCTAACTGATCCTGATTCTTGGTTTCATTGCTCAGACAAGACAATCCCTCAGATTTCTTGTCTAGGGACTTAGTGTTGATACACTTATTTCCAACAACAAATGGTGGACTGGTCCAGCCTTCCTAAGAACTGACGAACTCCCCAAAACTGTCTTTGAGTGCCCGAAACTGAATGAAGTAGATTATTTGCCTGAACTAAAAATCAAAGGACTCTAAAGAACATACTGTATTGACTTTTAAACTTTAATCAAACATTTTTTGATCATTTACTTTCTCGTAGTAATAAGTTTCTAACTATCGTTCGAGTGTTAAGTTTTCTTTACAGGTTTCTATTTAACATTAGAAATCCAACTAACAAGAAAACGGGACCTCTTACTTCAGATGAGATGAAAGAAGCAGAAATTTATTTAATGAAACAAGTACAGCTTAGCTCATTCTATAAGGAAATTAGAGCTATGCAAAAATGGTGATGACATTTGTAATAAAAGTAAGATTTTAAATTTATCCCCATTTTTAGATGATAAGGGAATCATTAGAGTAGGTGGAAGACTGAAACACTCGACTTCCTTATTCGAGTAAACATCCTATATTGCTTCCTGCGAAAAGTAAACTAACTATAATTATTGTTAAATACTACCATGAGAAATATTTTCATCTTGGGCTCCAACATTTACTTTATCAGGTTAGACTTAAATATTGGCCAATTCACGGGCGAAATATTTGCAGAAAAGTTGTGCATAACTGTGTAATTTGCTTTAAATTTAATCCTAAAATTTGTTCTCAAAAAATGGGCGATTTGCCAAAAGAAAGAATAACTCCCGAAAAGGTCTTTAATTCAACTGGAATTGATTTGTGTGGACCCTTCTTTATCAAAAATAAGTATCAGAGGAAAGGTCCTGAAATTAAAGTTTATGTTTGTATATTTATTTGCCTTGTAACAAAGGCCATTCACTTAGAGATAATCAGCGACTTAACTTCGCAAGCTTTAATTGCTGCATTGAAAAGATTTATTTCAAGAAGGGGTAAGTGTCATAAAATATTTTCGGATAATGGTACTAACATGATAGGCGCTAATCGAGAAATAAAAGCTTTGTCTAAGTTAGTAAGAGATAGAGAAGAGTCTTTATTTGCGTTTTTCGCAGAAGAAGGCATTGAATGGTCATTTATTCCCCTAGAAGCCCAAACTGGGGAGGTCTATGGGAGGCTAATATAAAATCTTTAAAATATCCTTTAAACGCGTTGCAGGAAACTCAAAATTTAGTTATGAAGAATTATTGACTTTAATAACGCAAATTGAAGCAATTTTGAACTCTCGACCTCTTACGCCACTTTCATCTGATGTAGATGATTTGGAGGTTTTAACCCCAGCTCACTTTTTAATCGGGAGACTGATCACAGCTATAGTGGAAACCGTCTCTGTTGTATGCGAATCAAATCGTTTAAATGTTTGGCAGAGAATAACTAAATCAGTTCAAACGATCTGGAAAAGGTGGAGCCTTTCATATTTAAATAGTCTGCAACAACGAAAGAAATGGATTGTTAATAAAGAAAATCTCAAATTGGGAGATATGGTTTTAATAAGAGAAGAAAATCTTCCTCCTTGTAAATGGTTATTGGGACGTGTTGTTAAAATATACATGGGGGAAAGATAAGAAAGTTAGAGTTGTAGATATTAAAACTGGTAAAGGTATTTATAAAAGGTCTATCAATAGGTTGAGCATACTGCCTATTGAAAATTAAATGTGTATGGTTATTTATATTATTAAATTGGAATTTATTGTTAGAATTTTTGGTATTCTCGTGTATCAAATTATTTACTATGTATTATTATGTATTTTATTATTTGAGAACTTAAGCTAATTCTCTGCTGAAATTTGATATTCACTTAATATTTATTAGTATTAATTCATGTTTAAAATTTATTGAGTATTTTTTGTTAAGATACAAATTGTTAAGTTCTTGCATGTGGACATAGCAAGGCCGGGCGGGATGTTGACGCCTGCGTAATGATGACTGCGAGTATGACGTATGCGTGAAGATGCCTGCGTGCGCACCTGCCAAACCGACTATATATGGTCGGAGAAGCTGAAAGATTGAGTATTGCTGACGTGGGTAATAACTTGTTTACATCGAAACCCACAATAACTTCTGTTACCTTTTTGGTTTTATTAAAATTTTAGTCGGAAAGACTTGGTCCGTCATATTATTAAAACTCGTGACACTCACGAACACTTACCATAAGAATAAAATGGTTTACGGGAACATTAATGTCATTGTGGTAAAAGCGTGGGGTGATTTGTACTACAATTTTACACTAATAGAAATTGAAAAGAACAGAAATGATCTATATAAACTGAACAATTTATATATATCACTCCACGCTTTTCCCCGATGACATTAATTCTCTCGTAAATAATTTTATTCATATATTAAGAATTGTTTTTATTTTACTCTTTTTAGTTCGATTAACCATAAAAGAGTGTTTTTCAGTTTTTTTTAAACTGTAACTTATTTCCTTAATTTTTTCTCGAAGCCTTTTTAGTACTTCAATGTAATTGTGTTGATTAACAGTCTGGACACTGATGTGAGGCGAAAATCCCTCATATCACAAAATTTGGAATTGTTTTGATCTGTAAACACTGACCTGGGGCGCTTAGCAGATTCACTATTTTCCACGCTGAGCTTTTCCCCTGAAAACATCTTATATCATTCAAACACACTTGCACGAGACACAGTTTCTTCTCCATAAGCCTCCGCTAGTATTTGAAACGTTATAGAGGATGATTTCTTTAGTTTCACCAGAAACTTGATGTTGTTTCGACATTCTTTCGGCAGAATACAGTTGCACGCGGTCACTCAATTACAAAGTACTCCTAACTGGCTTGGTTGATTAAGGTGAATTTGACCACATGGAAAGAGGAGGTGCGGGAGATGACATTATCAAAACAGTTTTACAAACTCCACTCTTTTTCAAGCTACGCATTCAGTCTTGTTATTTTTGTGTCACACCTTATATGTTATTCAATTGATAAAATTTACCATATTAAAACTTAAAATTTTAGCAATTTTTATTTCTTAGATTTACTGAACAATAAACAAATTCTTTTGAATAATGCAGATAAAAAAAGTTTCGAAACGAACAAAAACATTCGTGAGACTGAAAAACAAAAATGAAAATACACATATTTTATGAAAATAGAGATAACTGCACTGCTATAATTTTATTTTATTTCCGTTTTAATTATTATTTTTCTCTTATTTTTAATTCACATATTTACTTTTACTTAGGTATTGAAATATTTAATTAAAGTAAAATAATTTCCCGAAAGATAACCTAATATTTGTTATACCAATAAAAAAAAGTTATATGATTTTTAATGACAAAATAAAAAGAAAAAGCATTACTTGAATTGTTTGTAACAAAACATTCCTACATATTTTTGGATGATGTCATATTATTCATCCTCTATATATCATGCATCACAAGGCATTTCTTCAAACATTTCAGTGGCAGTAGCTTAAGAAAGCTCAAGACTTGACATTTGCTTGCAACATCAATGTCTCAGGTGACACAAGACTTCTTTGATTCATACCTGTTTTTTCAAGTTCAAAAAGCTGTTTATTTTTTTAAGTCCAAGAAATCCTGTTTGTACCACATAAACAAAATAAATAGATATAAACTCATGTAATGGTGAATTGATGGTAAGATAGTGCATACTGTATTGTGTGTTTACAGAGACTGAAATATTTGACTTGCACCTTTACCGAAATACTTCCCCCTCCCCCAATTTTTGCTCTATGAGGAAAGTCTTTAGCTTTTTAACTGTAATCGAATGAATGCATAATATCAACGTCAAACTGTTCAGCTACTCAAGTGCTTTCGGTGAAGGTCCTCGTAATTTTGAACCATGGTCAATTGACGAGGATGACATCTAACACCCTACTCTCCTAACTACCACACAACACACCAACGGGAGGTCATTGGAGATCTCGATAGATTTAATGTGCATCTCTACCCTACACAGTGGGTCTACAGTGGGCTCGAACTCATGATCATATATTACCTTGACCTCTAGGCTACCACGACCTCTTCATTGTAATCGAACGTATTTGACAATTTTTTTTTTCATAATTTTAACATAATGTCCTATTAATGTGCATATGAATGCCTAAGCAGAAAGTTAAAAAAAAATAAACCTATTTTTCTTTTATCATCAGATTTGAATTTATATTTTAAATACATACATATCTATGAAAGCAGATATTTTTATTATTGCATTTACTAAAATATTTAATAAAAAAATTTAAAAGATTCGCTTAGATCAGCGTTTCTCAAGCTGAGTGGCGCGCCCCCTAGAGGGGCGTGACAACTAGATGAGGAGGGCGTGAGCATATTTCAAAGTCGAAAACAAAATATTATTAATTAATTGAAGGTAAACAAACAAAATAAATTCCGACGTAATAAAAAAATAAGTTTAAGATTTACACTTATACAATACACTTATAAATGTATCAGTAATACGCAAAGTATTTCATTATTGATTTAACAATACTAAGTTAAGAAGAAGTTCAATAATTACCAGTACCCCATTAGTCTGTCGTATATTAAATTATATACAAATAATTAACCATTATCTAAAGATCCTACTTCAGAAAGACGTATATATTCGTCAGCGGAAATTAACGCACTGGTTGCGAGAGACTTATATATACGCTGGCTGCAAGAGGTTAAAATCGCATTGTAGCTTTAGAGTCAAAGTAAAGTGTTAGTGATTTCAATACATTGTTATTTGTATGGAAAGGGGGTGCGATGAAAATTATAATTAAATATTGATCGCAAATATTGAAAGTTTGAGAAGCACTGGCTTAGGTGGTTTATCAAAATTTTTCGGTTTCATGCATGGCTATTTTTTGTAATCTGCAACATTAAGATTTCCATAGTAAGTTTATTAGAAAAATTTAAATAATCACTAATACATATTCAATATGACATGTAAAAATGAAAATAAATCTTAATAAATAGTGATATGAAACTTGCAATCCGATGCATTTTGTTACACTATTCTATGAAGATTAGAAATAACGCAAAGTTTAAACTGAATAACTATTGAACTGTGTTATTGTTACTATTTTTTTTTAACATGTTCGCTTCCAGTACAATTGATATATCCATCCTCAGAAACACAATTAAAAAAAGTGTTTTAATGATTACATACACTGCTGGACAATTGTTAAGGACAGATCACAAATTGCTATGTAGCATAACATTAAGCGAGACATGAGGCCTAGTAAGATAAAATATAGTTGTCACACTGTTCAGACATTAGAATAAATAATATTTATTGTTCTGGAAAGTACAAAAGCTGTGAAACATCTTAAATAAAAAAAAAAAAATGTTCATTTGATTTGCGTACGGAGAAATGGAACAATGCATCTAAAAGTCAGTAGGCACCTTAAAGAAAGGTATCAATACGGGATATGTCCAACGTGGAATGTGATGCAACATTCCACACGTCGTACCATACTTTGCACAAAATTATCCAGCAGCTGCTGAGGCAATTTATCCCATTCCTCTGTGATTGCACGGATGAGGGTGTTCTTGTTTGTCGGAGGATAGTTTCGACCAGTAACTTGCCTCCCCAAAGCATCCCACACATTTTCAATGAGGTTTAGATCTGGATAACGCGCTGGTCATACGAGACGTTGAATACCCTCGCTGTCAGACAATCCTAAACAGCGAGTGTTCGATGACCTGTTGCGTTGTCATCCATAAAAACAAATTTATCACCGACAGCACCACGGAAAAGACGAACATGAGGAAGTAGAACTTCATCAATGTATCGTTGGCCCGTCATAGTCCCATTCGCAACCCCATGTAGGCGTGTGCGGCCATTGATCATGATGCCGCCCCCACACCATGATACTGCATGTCGGATATCGGTCCTTTTCCTGGATATTTTCTGGACGATAAGCAGTACCACTCTCGTGCCAGATCAGTTGACGTCTACAATCCGATGACATACTGAACCTACTCTCATCTGAGAATAGTACGCATGCCCAGTCCTGTTCAGTCCAATTGTGATGATCACGACACCATTGCAAACGGGCAGTACGGTGCTGTCTGGTCAATGGGACACACACAACAGGTCTTCGTGCGTGTAGTCCTCCTCCCCTCAAACGTCTGGCAACAGTTTTATGGGAGATCTGCTTTCCTGAGGCAGCAAGAAACTGATTTTCCACCTGCTGAGCTGTGGTGTGCCTTTTCATTTTTGCTGATAGGACGATATATCTGTCTTCTGCAGGCGTCGTACTTCTAACACGACTTCCCCCGTGCCGTCTACTACACATTCCAGTAGTTTTAAATGACTTCCACAGCCGTGAAACAACGCTGTGAGCGATGTCGAACTCCCTGGCAACATCTGTTATTTTTCGCCCTTCTTCGATCTTTCCAATAATTCGGCCACGCATAAAATCATCTATGGGATGTCGAGAAGACATGCCAAAAATTTTAAGTTCGTCTATTAAATCTTTCCTATAAAACTTTGACTTGAAAGAAAAACTGTCCACACGCGTCAAAACCTTTAAAGCTCTTATGAACGCTATCACGTGTTGAACAGACCCGGAAAAAAATTGCATACTCATACTTCTTCTTACTAATATCCCGCACTTATTCTAATTTTCCACATTTTGCTTCCTTTCATTTTGTGGTTGCTATGGATGATAGTGTTATTCGTCCTTAGCAATTGTCCAGCAGTGTATATCCTTATATTTCTGTAGTAAAACCAGAAAAATGGAAGAAAAAAAGAAATTCGCAATCAGGAATAGTTAATCTTTTCCACTAGTTCTAATATTTCAGCTTCAGTCAATTTTTTATTTACTTTCCATTTCTTAGACTGTGACGGCCCTGCAAAATTTGTATTATCCGCCATTTTTAAAAACGGACATAAAAAAATTAAGCACAAAATTTAAAAACCAAGCCCATAAAATATAACAATAATGCTTCACTAACATGCCTCAAAACCCTCTTCGTTCAACTTTCAAACCCGAACTAAAAATAAAGCATACAACTTATAGTCGATTGTCGTCCCTGAGTGGCTCCGACCTACGAGGTAGCGCTGTGTAGTCGCGCCAGTGGCAGGGAACGTGTTAGAGAGAACACTTATTTTTAAAAAAATATTGCTTCTTTTATTTTTATTTATTTATTTATATTTTTTTGAAAACTGAGTAAATTTTTAAATATTTCATATGAACATGATCATACAAATACACTTCATGAAGCTATCCATTAAACTTACTATCATAGACTACTGATTTTTATTTATTTATTTTTTCTTAATAGGATGGATTTTCAAATGAGAAGAGTGGAATTATATTCAGTCCAGTCAGTAGTTTTGATTTGGATTGCAAAGCTTGTGAATAGAGTTGGAACTTGAGGTGAGCAAAGGCCACAAAGAGAGGAATTGACATACCTAATTCAGGCGGAAATACTTTTAGTCTAACACGCGAAAACTTATTACGAGATTTTTCTAACGTTTTAAAAGAATGCATAATGAGATTGATTACTATAGATAGACAAGTTCTCGTTTCTTCCTCTGAGTTATATAACTCCCTTCCAGTGTTAGGTCTACTGTCGCTTATATTTGGGGATCTTGTAATTAACAAGTGGTTTTTTGTTCAATGCTCCTGCTCCTTTTGCGAGAATTTATGAATGCACGAGTTCGACTGCTTTAATTTTATGTCACTGTTAATTTTCACATTCTTCAAATATTCAAATATTATTTATAGTGGTTAAATCTTTAAGATTAGTGTTTCATCTCCTTATTTATCGGCTACAAATCGTGACTTGCACGAAATTCATACACCATTGTTAATAAAGGTATTTTATTTACGAGATAGCATTCAAATGTTCCAGGACTAATCCCAGACGTCAAAAGTTTATGAAGTAGAGTGACTACAATAACATTTATGTGTTACTGCATTCTTTCAATTTTTCCAAAAGTGATTTATCCTAAATCAAGTAGTCAGTAGTTTCCCACGGTGAAGTATTTTAAAAGCGGATGCCTTTACTTACAGGCGATTGGAAGAAATGACGTTTGTAGAGAAGAGAATGAATATCAAATTTTGTAGAAAGTATATTTTGTAGAATGCTACAAAGACTTACGAAATGTTGATGCATATACACAATATTGAAACATTATCGTGAATGCAAGTATTTAGAGTGCCATCGACGTTTCAGGGAAGACAGGGAAAGTGTCGAAGATGACGAATGCTCTGGACGACAACAGGCTTCCAGCACCTCTGAAAATATTAAAAAGGTTTCTGAGATGGTACGTAAGAATAGGTTAAAACAATGACGAGGTGAAAACGAAAAAAACTGTTTTAACACATCCTACCTAATCCATTGATTTCAACCCTGAGATTTCAGCATATTTTTAGAACTGACACGTTTATTTTTGGGTCATTGATTCCAATCTTTAGATAAAGTTAAAATTGTCAGACGGCGTGAATTAACCCTCCAAGCGTTCCACACGGAAAACTCCGTCATTGTAAAGATGCTTCGAAAATGCACTGCACGGTTTTTTTGCCTTCAAGTAACATTCTCAAAAGCGGTTGAGCCGTACTTTTCTGAAATCCTTCCCCCTTTTAAAGGTTTAACATCTTGAAATATAATTAGAGACGGTGGAAGCCACACAGCAGGACACTGATAGGAAGTTTTATGGCTCGCAGGGAACCCCGTGTTTTGACCCTGGAGCATTCGTAAAAAATCGGGGAAGAATTTCCTTAGACCCCACAGGAAGTGTTTGTTTGATTGCTTGTACTTTACAAGTTTTGAAAATTCCCAACGCATAAGTAAAACATGTTACAATTCCCTTTTGGTTTCATATTAATTTGAAACTGTAACAAGTTGGGACGTGTCAGGGCAATCTGCTATTTTGTATAATAATACAAATTACCTTTTTAAGTATATTCTTCGCTTCAATTTTCTTATCTTAATCAATGCTTTCAGTTTTTGAAAGATAATTATTTCATTATAAGATGCCAAAAGAAATAATAAAACACTAAACACCTTAAAATTTGAAACCTTTTAAACTTTCCAACCACTAAAAATGAATAAATTTAAACTTCATCAAATAATTTGAAACATTTTCTTACACTTTGATAAAAATAATAACGAGAAAAAAACTAATTAAGATTTATTGGCTCTTTTTTTAGATTTCAAAGCCCAAGTGTTCAGGAAAGTTTACGCACAGTGCCTAGTTATATATTGTTAAAATACACCAAATTATATTTGAATTTTAAGTGCTTGAACTTCAGTTTACATCAAAGACAACATGTATAAAGATTTTCCCGCATTTTTTTAAAAACTTGAATGTTTGAATAAATGGTAATCAAAAATATACGGAAACATTTACAGTAGACATTTATGCATGTAAACAAACATAAAAAACAATAAAATTCGAGCTATTCAAAAACATTCAAATTATTATTCAAAAATATCTATTTATGCAAAATACCTCAAAATTTATCTTTTTTTAAAGGCTAACTGAATAAGTAATTAAAATCTAGATATTTTTTGAAATTTCAACCGTACAAAGGTAGACATTTTATGTTAGAAATTCCATTTGAAATTTCGAAAAAAAATGTATCGCGCAGTTTAAAAATATTTACCATAAGTTCTAGTAATTCTTTGAGTATAATATAAATTTCAAATATAATTATATAGCTTCTTTAGTAGTTTTTTGAATATTTTGAAAATTTCATACAATTCAGTTGAAAACTGCATGCTAAGAGCCAAAAATAAACTAAAAAAATTGATGAATATACAATAAAATTTTACATAGCAGCAAAACTGAAAAGCTAAAGCGTAGGAATAAATAATTTTGAGTATATCTGAAGTAGTTTTCGAAATATTTATATTAAAGTTCAGAACATTTGTGTGCGTTATGTTATACTTAATATTTAGTAAAAGGTTAAAATAATATATTAATAATAGTCATGTAATCGTTTGACGAAACATTCATATACTAATAAAATTATAATGATCATTGATGCGAATGTCAAGAATTTTATGTAATTTCAGACATTAAGATATTGATGTAGAAAATATAAAACGACCATCTAAAATACATGAAAAATGCAGCCTTCTATAAAATGATCTTGACAAACAAAATACGGCATTTTCAATTACTATGGCAGAGCCGGCTTGGTCAGGGGCGATCTGGAAAAACTGTGAGGGACCCGCGTTTTTGATGGATGCCGCTCTACCTTTCAAAGTTCTCAAGGGAAAAAATACATAAAATACAAATGCAAAAATTAGTCTTGTATTTTCCATACATTTTTATAACCACGAATTGTGGAATTGGCTTCCAATACATTGTTGTGTTTGACAATATCTAAGGTAATCAACCCAACTTTAGATAGATTTGTACTACTTTTTCCTAACCGTATTTCTTTTAAAATTAATTCGTGCAGCCAAAATACACCTTTTGCACTCGTAAAATTTTATGTAAACTATAACGGTTAATTTTAGTTTATGCAACTTGTGAAATGTTCATAATTAACCATTTCCGTCTAAACAGTTTATATGAAAAAAAAGTTTGGACTCCCTCCTTCATTAGGGATTTATATAAGATTCCAACATTAAGTTTTATTTTTCACCGAATAGGGTCGAGTGGTAGTGTATTGTGCTTCCACATTACAGGTCTGGCGTTCCATTAACGGGCTGGGAAAGGTCGACTCTGCCTTGCATTTCCGCTGCATTTGGTCGATAAATGAGTGCCAAGCTTGCTTGGGGTCTTAAACTCTGAAGGTCTCTCTTTAGAGATACCACAAAATCGAGACATCTGTTCATCAACCTCAGCGCCCAATGGTCACGCATATTGGGATGGGCACAGTAGTTCCAGGTCCTGATGGATTGTTGTGCCACTAAGTTTGAGTTTTAAGTTTCAGGATTGCCTCACGGTGGGGATACCCCTTAGATAAACATGTATTTCCACTCATTTGCAATTAAACATTTTTCTTTCAATTACGTTTATTTCAGAAGGAAGTTTGATTTTTCAAATGTATTTGCTTAATAACATGTATATTTGTGTATTATATTATAATTTCGATCCATCCAAAATTACATGTTTTTTGGTCCTCTAAAAGCTTTTAGGATTTTAGAACTAATCTTACAATCCATATACGTTTATAGCAGTATATTAAAAAAATGATAAAAACATTTTTATAACTGTGTGAGTTTTTATGCCTCGTTTATAATTATAAAAAATTGCTTTCAGCTGCAATTTTTTAAATGTACTAAGGAGAGGAATAGGATATTTACATATATATATATATATATATTATTAATATTTTTGACTGCAGTAAGATATATTTATATTTCAGTTTCTTTACAATTTAAATAGAAGTTCTAAGCCATTTTGAGAATAGTTTGATATTGAATATAAACTTATAGGCTGTTTAATAGTAAATTGTTTTATTTTGATACCAGCACACATTAAAATAAGGCTCATTTTCAGTTATATGAACAGCTTCAGTGATATTTAAATTTTCGAAAATAGTCTACACGTACGAAAGACTTCTTTCAAAACCACACACCACATCTCATACTATGTCTTGCCTACAGCAGGAAATATTTGTGTATAATCGAAAAAATTTAATACAGGATACATTTCCAAATGTTAAAATTGTTTTTAAAGTTTTGCATGGATGCATTGTGGAACTGTCGGTAAACTGCACTGAACAAAATGGTTTTATGTGTATTGTTTTGAAAGACAAAACTAATTAGGGAGAATATTTCTCACAATAGAATTTTTAATTACTGAATTGTGTGAAAATGTAGTTATCGATGTGTGACATTTTTCCTTGTAATAAAAGAAACAGAAATATAACAAATTAAACTTGAGTAGAAAATGTTTAGAAGTACTGTCATGTGCGCATTTGAAGAAGTATATCCTTCATTAAAATTAAAAATTGTTGACTGAATGTGTGTTATGTCCATCACAAATGCAGATGTAGAAAATAATTTTTTATTTAATACAAGGAGTTCGAAAAGGAGAACACTAGGAATAAAAATTTAGGTTTTGTCCGAAAAATATTCAGTTAACATAAAAATATCATTTGTATGGTTTTAATTAAAATAAATTAAAAGTATTGAAATCATTTTTTATGTTATTTCAAATTAAAAATATAATTGAATAGAGAAAAATCGATTTTATTTCATAAATATAATCATCGTATGTATATCGCCGTGTGCACCATTTATTGTCTTATTGTCTAAAAAAAGAGATAGGACCTTTATACTTTATTCACCTCATTACTTTTTAAAAAAAGAGGCAAGTGAGCGCGTTTTCTTAGTCTTATATTCAAAAATGATTACAGGATGCTTTTTTTTCGGGTTTAAATCGCAATACCTAAATATATATATATATATATATTTTAATTTTTAAAAAATGACCGAAAAATACATTTTGTTTAAAGAAAATGTAACTATTTTTTAACTTCTAACACGTAATTTATTTCATATTTATCTTTTTTCTTTCCTCCATTTTGTTTAATTTTACTGTGACTGAACATATAGGGGAAACGACCTAGTTGCACTACAGCTTTCATACATGATTGTTCAAGGCAACTTAACAGCTAGCTGTAAACGAATGATATCTTGGTTCTTACTTGACAAAGGGACCGAACTAAGTTATAAAATTGTCCCCGTTCGACATCCCAAGTTTTAAAAGGGTGGAAGGGAAAAAATATGTTGCATTTTTAAGGCAAACGGCAAAATAAGAGTAAACGCTTTGGGAATAACTTTTCAGGAGGAAGCTAACCACCCAGAGGATTAAAGGTCATGACTAAAAATAGATTCCAGAAAAGTTTCGTAGATTTTCACAAGTGATGGCAAATGTGTGTTGCTGTTCAAGGGTCTTATTTTCAAAGTAGATGAATCTAAGCAATTAATAGGTAATAATTTTTAGTAATAGACTCAGTCCGAGAACTTTTAAATCCTATCTCGTATGAATGTAATGAAGAACGAGTCTTGTACCCTTTTATTTCGTTTTCAAAAGAATTGTATTGATCACAAGCAAACTACTAACAAACATAATTAGTTTGGGTAATTTTACCTATTCTGAATGATAATAAAATCTCTTGACAGATCCAAGACCATTTTTTAAAAATTTAATCATCCTGCAATGCAGAAACTAGTGATAAAATAAAAATTGCATATTCTATGTTTAAATAAGTTGTCGATGAATTTTCACAGTTTTTATCTGTATTATTTATTGGAGGAATATATTGTCAGAGTATATGTAATCAAGTATTATATAAGAGCGAAGGTTATTGCTAAAGCATGTGGTTTTGATTCGCTACTCCTGCGTTTCTCAAACTATAGGATGCGCCCCTAGGGGAACACGATTATATGGAAAAGTCGAAAACAAAAGCTTATTTAAAAATTTATTGAAAGTAAACAAACAAAATACATTCTAACATAATTAAAAACGCCACATTTACACTAATAAGTATCAGTACTGCACGATGTACTCTGCTGGCCAAAGTAAATGCAACACCAAGAAAGAAAAGATATAGCAGAACAAAATTTATTTTGTAAATAACATGCTGACCAAGTATCAAACGATTAAATTTATAGACTTCTGTGAAGTGTCAGTATCACTAGCCGGAGTAGCCACCATTGTTGGAGATCACCGCTGCCACACGGCACTAATTCAAAGAGGTTTTGGATGTGTTCTTGGGGTACAGCAGACCAAGCAGCTTCCACACATTGTCAAAGTTGATCTGGTGTGGCAACTGGGAGTATAATCTGGGTCAATCGTTGAGCAACCTTGGACCACATGTTTTCTATCAGTGAAAGATCTGGAGAGCGAGCCAGTCAGGGAAGCAATTCAATCTGATCATTGTCGAAGAACCTTTGTATAATGCGAGCCACGTGTGGTCGCGCATTTTCCTGTTCAAATATGGCTGTTGCCAAGCCTTGAAGGTAAGGAAGGAGAAATGGCTCCGACCTCTTTGGAAATGTAGCGCTGGCTGTTAAAAGTACTGGCAATGCGTACTAGAGGAGTGCAAGAGTGATATCCAATACCACCCCATACCATAATACGCGGTGCATAACGCAGGTGTTTAGCACCCTCTCTCCTCGGTGTCTCCAGACTCAAATCCGAACTTCGTGGTGTTACAAACAAATGCGTGATTCGTGAGTAAAGACAATTTCATTTTTTCTGCCGCCCATATCCTTCTTTCATCGCAACATTGGCGGTGGAGACGTCTGTGGTTCTGCGTCAAGGGTAGACCAAGCAATGTACGTCTTACGATTAGACCACTCTGCTGTAAACGGCGTCGAATGTTATGCACAGACACTGAATGATGCGTTACAGATTCATTGTGCTGTGATGTGGTTCATGATGTGACTGAGCGATCCGTCACTGTCATACGCAGAATTTGTCTGTCTTTACGTGAAGTGGAGCACTGAGGTGGATGCGATCGACCACGTCGATCCGTCGTACCCTGCTGCATACAACTGTCATATATCCTTATTTCAGTTGTTTGGTTTCGTCCAACACGGCTACCGATTTAGCTGAAAGATAATCCACAATCTCGGTAAGCCACTATCCTTCCTCTGTTGAACTGGGATACTTGATCAAAAGCTGGTCGCTGCTTCCTACGAGACATAACTGATTGTTTTTTGAAAAAAAAAACCACAAGAAAAACACAACTACTTATTTCTTTATTTTAGAAACGATTTTTGATTCATAAATATAAAATATCATTTATTTCAAATTCCAAGCAATTTTGTACACGGAATTTCTGCCAATTATATAGATTTCTTGAATTACAGTTTACTTATGTTTAAAACTTTGGTTTACAACAATAAGAATTAAATGTTTCAAATAATATCCCGTTGATATTAATTAAAAATAATTTTAAAGCCAGTTCCATCATGTAGATACTAAATTGTGCTTCAATCACTGTATAAGATTGCAACACTAATACGTCCCAAAAATTTATCAGTTATATTTCAGTAACCGAAACATTATTTTGCTAATACTTTGATAAAACATAGTTCCAAAGTTTTTATTCATAGATAATTAGACTTCTATGCATTAAAAATATTAATGAAAAAAATTAAAGGTATTTTAATGCAGTTTGAGCTTATTATTAGAATATGAATTTAATTATTTGAGTTGAGCTCACAAATCCTATAGCAACGTTAAAGTTTTTAAGATGATCTTACTCTATGTTTAGGAAAAAATGCTTAAATATATCCTCAAAAATTTAAGATTTTTAGCTTTTTAAAAATTTAGCTTTGAGAGGACATTTCCATCCATACCATAACACCCGATGCCCACCTTACTTTTTGCAAAACAGCTGCGTCTTTGCGACTCCTTTTTCGTGGAATATTTTATATCTTCGTTTTGCCAGATGTGGATGACAGGTGAAACAGGGATTCATCAGAAGTTATCCCTGTTTTGTGTTTACCTTTGCCTAATAATAAATACAGAGTATAAGAGAATGCTTTCTTCTTTTCTCTACAGTCTTTACAGACATTTGATTACACTCTAGTTTATACATTTTTTTTGCTAGTTTTGTTTATCTGACGACAAATTGTTGATTATGGTACATGTAGCATTTTTAGTTTATCTCTTTCTCCAAGGATTTCTTTCGTCCACATTTTTTCCCCTGCAATTTTCATTGGTAGCCAAATTTGATTTATTTTCGAATACATTAGCAATAAATCAGAAAAATGTATTTTATTATTTTTAAATGCTTTACTTATAAATGAATTTGAGTAACCATACTTCAAAAGCTTTAAGATTTCGTTTTGGGAATGAGTATTTAATTTCGGAGCCATAATTTATTTCCACTAATTAAAATAGATTGCTGATTTAAATGATTCGTTTTCTTAAAGTAAAATTGGTGATGAAGCAGTTAAAACTTATCATAAACAGTTGTAGGCTTTTAAACATTTTCACATTAACTATAAATGAACCTGTAAGTACTGTTGTATAGCTTGAGATAATAAATATCAATTCATTTTAAAATTGTTGAGAACCAAAATCGCCAAGTGTTTTTATTTAAATTATATTAGATCTAGAGCAGGCATGCCCATCCCGCGGCCCGTTTGGAGAATTTTTGCGGCCCAATTGAAGCTTCTGTCTATATTATTTTAGACATTTGGACTACAGATGGTTGGATTGAAAATATCGTGTGTTGATCCACCCCCACCTCTCCCCTAGCAGTTTTTACAGAATTTTTTTTTTACTTTATTTGACTTCCAAGCAATTGTAATAACAGGTGTTGATGGATGAAGGAAAGCAGATGAGCTTGGATGTGTTATTCCTTTTTCAACGAGAACTTCGTTGAGAGTGAGTAGTGTATTTAGTTCTATTTGTCAGAGAAATAATTTATGTCTATATTTTTAAGTTCATATTAGTAGTATTTTTCTTGTTTTATTTGACATTGAAAGAATCCGATGATGGATTTCATGAGCTGCCTCAGGACTGTCAGACCAGCTAGTAGAAATGTAAGATAATTACGGCATCAGAATAAAAATGTTTAATATTTTAACCTTCTGAAATTATGTAACCTTTTCATTTTATGATATATATTTAATTACGGTGCAATAATTAATATAATACAATAAGAAACTAAACATTAGGCTATCGGGCAGAAACAATTTTTTTGATATACAGTGTAATAATTACAAGCTGTTCTTCTTTACTTAATTACATTTTTGCATTTGAAATAAAAATTTTGAAAATCTAAATCAATTTTATGGAAACATACTGTAACAGAAGTATAAAATGTGAAGATGTTACGCACATAGTTGTTATACTACGTAACCTCAGATAACAGCATAAATCTAATGTAGATAAGAACCTTGTAGATTAAGAGATATTCTTCCACCAACAATTGCAATCAGTCGACTTTCAACTTTGTTGTGATTGCGATCCAGTAAATGGTAAACTTGGTGTTTTATGATCATATCAAAAATTGAATGTTGATCATATCATATTTTGAATGCTGTACGATAGTAAAATATTTTGAATATTTTTTTTTTTATTTTGGTAAGTGCGGCCCACCTGAGTTTATTAAATTTTTACGTGGCCCACCAACCGATTTGGGTTGGGCACCCCTGATCTAGAGTTAATGAGTTTTTTTTTTCTTTTTGCGAGAATATAAATAAAAAAAATCACCAACTATATTACCTATTTATATCGTTATAAATGGGTTATTGAAAAAAATAAGCACCGAATTAACATCGTTCTTAAAAGTGCTTAAATATCCCTCAAAAAGTTTTAATTAATTTGTATTATTCCAATTCTTAGAAGCTTTAAGATTATTTTCTATGCTGTTGTTTAAGTATTAAGACCAGTCAGTAGGGTAAACCCTTTTTAAAAATCGATTTTGAGTTTATGTTTTTTCTGAAATCTACAAATCAAGACATTTCCAATGATATAACATACAAGTCATTATATGAATTAGAAGTATTTTAAAATGATTTTTAAAAAAATAATCAGTTGATTTACTACGCCCATTTTGACAAATAGAAAGGTAAACATTGCCTTTTTAAAACTGGGGAAAAGTTCCAAAGCCTCAATTAATTGTTATTTTTTAATACCCAAATTAACTTTAGACAATTGTATAACTGCACCGGTTAGATTGGTTAAAAACCTTTAGAGGCAATTTCAGATTTTCATGTGGGTTTTAGTAAATGTTACCCGTAAAATGTAGTCATTTTTTACTAAAATTTAGATATTTTCTTTAGTTTAAATTCATTTTTTATTAGTTATTGTTAATGATTACTAAATCTTCGCGTGTTTAAGGAAAGTGATAAAAGAAAAAAAAATAGGCCAGGTGAGAAATATTTACGTACTGAATCCTTATTTTATAACTGCATAATGCATACTGAAGATAATATGTGATGAAAAATAAATAGTATAATACTTTTACAAGGTAAGATTTTTTATACAAATGGTTTTCTAAATGTTTTTTTTTAAATTGTGTAAATGTACTCTTGTTTCTTAAATGTAATTGTGTATACTGAAGTGACATTTTTGAAATATTCTTAAGCAGATATCATAAAAAAATGACAATTTTTAATAAATTCATAATAATCATATTTGCTCGCTCAACTAAAAGTTTGTTTTTGAAAAAATAATTAATATATTTAGAAAATTTAGAATATAAATGTATAATTAATACATATAGTCAAAATCTTGAGTTCATATGTTTAATAGTTTTTGAGATAAATGTATGAGATGATACATCAAGTGTGATGCTTGTTGAAAATTTGCGAGAAGCTTCTTACATACATAAAAATACATAAATTTCATGTTTAAAAACATAAAAATTGTTTTATTTTGGCTGTTTTAGAAAACATTTGTACAGTTCAGAGTAATTTTTGAAGTTTAAAACTTAGAAAATGTCTGCAACAACAAAACATAATGATAACTTTACAAAATCCCAGCGAAAACTTTCAAAATGTCGTATATAATCAGGTATTTTTAAATACCATCTCAAATTTATAAAAAAACCATATTGATACATTTCACTATATATTTATGTTGCTTTATATTCAAATTTGATATCTGTAAAGCATGAAAGCTACTAATTCTTCAAAAATTGATACATAATTGAGAAAATTGATGTAATAATAGAAATTATCTCGTTAAAAAAAACTGAAAAATGCTATTCTGGGCAATTTAAGACTTTTTTGCTTACTATTTGATGCAAAATAAATTGCAATGATGCTAATGTTCAATAAAATGGGACAATTACATGTTGTGATTCATTATTTTTGTGATAAATTGGCACTTTATAGGGAACAGTCAATTTTTTTCAAAAATGATGTTTTTAAAACTGCATTCATGTTTTTCTCAGAATTATAATGTATGAATGTAATGAATCCCCCCTCATGTTACTTATATGTAACTATATATATTAATGTGAGTTTTTTGGAGATTTTCCCAAAATATTTGACTGGAGTCCATATATCGTGACAAAAATGTTTTTTAAAAAAAAAAATCACAGGGATATTTTTATTTTATATGTTTTCGAGAAAACTAAATAATATATTTTAAATATTTCCCTTAATTGCAAATAATAATGTTTATTTTTTGTTCAGACAAGTTTTTAATCTTTAATAATTCAAAAGTTTTTCAATAATAGGTAACTAACAACAACTCAGATGTGTAATGTTTTTTGTCGTTGCGAGAAGTTTGTTACATGCATAAAAATACACCAATTTCATATTTAAAAACATAAAAACGGTTATATTTTTGACTTTTTTAGAAATCTTTCGTACAGTTTAGAGAAAACTTTGAATTTTGAAACTTTTAGGAATTGTGTTTGCATGGAAACTTACAAATCTATAATTGAAATTGCCAAATCGTGAGTTTTACATATTGATACATGTTTACATTATATTTGTGATGCTATAAGGTCAAATTTGATATTTATAATGCATTGAAAATAAAAAGTTATCACAGATTATTACATAATTTGTGCAAATTGATGTAAAATGATAAAAAAAATCTCGTTGAACAAAAACTGAAAATTACCATCTATGTATTTTCTGAACATTTTAAGGCTTTTTTGTTTCATACTTCATGTTTAAAAAATTAAGAAGTTACTAATGTTTAATAAAATAGGGCAAATACATGTTGAAATTCATTATTTCTGTAATTAAGTGCCTTTTTACACTTAAAATGCAATTATCTTAAAATGATTGTTTTCAAAGTGCGTGTGCCTTTTTACTGAAAATAATGAATGAAACTACTTGCAATTTTTTCTGCACATAAATAATATGTAATTATATATAAAGAATCTAGTTCCTTGGAGATTTTCCTAAAACATTTTGCTCAGAAGCAGTTATCGTAAAAAAAAATGACAATTTTCACAAATTTCAAAGCTATACTTTTTGAATGAATTTTTTTGAAAAAAGTAAACGATATATTTGAAACATGTTACCATTATTTAAATAAAAAAGCCTAATTATTATACAGCCGAAATTTGAAGTTTTATATTTAACAATTTCTGAGAAACAGGTACCTAAAATGGCTCAATTTAACATTGCCGGTATAGGGCCTACCAACTACCTTAATAAATCGTCACATTATTAGATTTCATTGTATTACCTATTATTACAGTTTTAAATGGATTAATGAAAAAATAAACTCCAAATTAACATCGTTCTTTAAATGTCTTCAAATTTATTTATGTATAAAATTTTATATAAGTATGTACATTTTTATGAAATAGTTTGTTTGTGACACATAGTTTGGTTAGAATTCAACAATTACTAAAAGTGTTTCGCTTTCTAAAAATCAAAGGGAGTTTTGTAAATAGTAATTTGGTGGCGTGGAGCCCTTATATCTTCCAAGCCTTCATCTCCTTTCGTGACATTTTAGATGGATTTAGGACGTTTTCAAGTTGACATATTTAATACATAATATTTAAAACATAACTAATAAAATTTTAAAAAAGAAACAAAAATATATTAATTTGAATAAATTTACAAAACTCTCTTAAATAAAATAATGATAAAAACTGATGGAAATGTTTGACATAGGAAAATTTTTGTGATGAAAGTTGGTGGCCTAACTAATCCGGTTGCAGCAAAGGATCCCGATTCAAAGAGATAACTATTTAGATGCAAAAAGTTAAAATGAGTTGGTATTGAGAGGAGCTTCTGTAGATGGCTAATCAGATGAGTCAGCTATTACTATATTTAAGTTTAGATGAGAAGGTGAACCAATCATTGAGTAGTAAACAGATACAATATAAGGGTAAAAGCAAAAGATAAATAACATGGATAAAAGGGAACATAAAGAGTGTTTTTTTTCAGGTATAGAAGTATAAGTTGGCATTACTTTCCAAGATGGCGACCGATTTAACATCTGTCAAGTGATTTATTCTCAGTTTGGTTTGGCAATTCATCAAAACGATCATTAAGCAAGGCGTAGATTCGTCGAATGGGCCCAAAACAAGGATGCCGTTGTTCCTGATTTCAATAAGCGAATTCTGTTTAGCGATGAAGCTTACTTCTGGTTGAATGGCTACGTCAACAAACAAAATTGCCGCATTTGGAGTGAAGCTAATCCACAAGTGTATGTCGAAACACCGTTACATCCAGAAAAATTGACTGTTTGGTGCGCTTTATGAACTGGTGGAATCCATCTTCAAAAACGATGAAGGCCACAACGTTACAGTCAATGGTGATCGGTATACAGCCATGATTACTAACTTTTTCATTCCTGAATTGAACAATCATGAAGTCCAGGAGCTGTGGTTCCAACAAGACGGCGCAACATGTCACACAGCTCGTGCCACAATCGATTTATTGAAAGATACGTTTGGTGACCGCCTAATTTTACGTTTTGGACCTATAAATTGGCCTCCAAGATCTTTTGATTTAACACCGGTAGACTATTATCTGTGGAGCTATGTAAAGTCATTGGTCTATGCGGATAAGCCATAAACGCTTTTGACCATTTGGAAGACAACATTCGCCGTGTTATTGCCGATATACGGCCACAAATGATGGAAAAATTCATCGAAAATTGGACGTCCAGATTGGACTACATCCAAACAAGCCGTGGCAGTCATATGCCAGAAATCATATTTAAAATGTAATGCCACAAGACTATCTTTCGAATAAAAAACATTCATGTCAATCGAATAATACATCGTTGTTTAATTGCAATTTAATGTTCTTTACCTCTAAAAAACACCCTTTATTTATGAATTAAAGAAAAGCAGGATCATTTAGGATTGGTCTAGGTCTGCAGGAGTATATTTTTCAATGCTAGTGATCGATTTATTATGAGTGTTGTCAATTTTATTAAATAAATCGTTTTCATTTCTGTCTGTGTAATAGTGAGTATTTTACTAGCGGCTCTGAGGTATACTCGTACATTCTTCGTGAACCAGAGAGCGTTAAAATGCATTGTCTTACGCTTAAATTTTGAGCTTTTCCTAAGTAATTAATATAGGTTTTTTGCTTCATGTCCCCAAGCAAGGGAGGCGTAGGTAAGGACCTGTTTTAGGATAAGTATTTTGTTACTATTACTTAATTTTTGATTTTCTGAAATTAAGGGGTAGAGTTTACACCCAGCGTTTTAAATTTTTTCTCTAAAAAAGTTACATTTTGCGTGAAAATGAGAGTTTTACCTAGGGTAATTCCTAAGTATTTAGCTTGATTAGACCAGGGAATTCTATTCTATCTTATATAGATATCTAGGGCTTTTTTTAATCTAAAAACAAATATGGCTTTATTTTTGAGATAGTTATCGTTATTTTCTACTTGAAAAACCAGTGGTCAAGCTATGTTGAGTATAATGTTTTCAAATATTAGATGAAAGCTGGTTCTTTGCGTTGACAAATTATCGTTGTGTCGTCAGCATACATGCAAATTTCAGTATGGAATATTGTTGACATAGAAGTTTAAGAGCATGGGGTATGGGAGAAAGGAGGAAGCTTTGTGGGACCCCAGCAGAAATTGTTCTATTGTTTCAAAGGTTATTATTAATTTTAATAGAAAAAGTTCTATCAGAGAGATATGAATTTATCATAATAACTAATGGTGTTGGCAATTTGTATTGAATTAGTTTATGGATGAGACCTGTGTGCCAGATGCATTTATTGCATTTTGTGTATCTAGAAATACCGCAAAAGTGTACATTTATTTTTGTGCCTATATTTATTATACTCTACTACTATGAGTAACTGGGGGGGTAGTGGAGAGCTGTGGCCGAAAGCCGTGCTGCTCCGAAGTTGAAATTTTATTTCGATTAAGATGTTCATTTCATCTATTAAGAATGATTTCCCCCCACCAGTTTACTAAGAACTGGTAGAGTAGAGATTTACCTGTAAATTTAGGCAAGGGTAGGGACCTTAAAGGTTTTTAAAATCGAAACAATTGATGCAGTTTTCCAGGCACTCAGAAAGTAATTAATATTTATATAATTAGTTACTTTGTAATTCTAATAATTAAGAAAGGTGGTAGATTTCTTAACTTTTTATTTGGGATACCATTTCTTCATGGAAAAAGGGACTATTGAAGTTAATAATTATGTTTCCAAATTGTTTTTGACTTTTAATACGTTGAATGCACTTCAGATTAATTAAAAATTAAATACAATGTCGAACTATAATCCTTCTTGGGAAGATGTATTGTATATTTTACGATTAATTGTTCTAATGGACGCAAAAAAACGTGACATTTGAGAAATTTCTTTCGAAAAAAAACATATAATTTAACACATACATATTTCTAGATAGTAGTACCGGCTGTAAGATAAACGCATTTTGCAAAGAATAAGTTTATGTTTTTTGGTATAACTTAAAAGATCTGAAAGATTAAAAAATATTTACAGGCGTTATCTGCCTTTTTTCTTGTTTTCAATTTACATTCCTAACTTTTTTTATCTTTTTTTATGATTTAAATTAGATTGTCTTTTTTTTTAAGTCACGCTTTTTTTTACAGTCGGAAAATTTCACATTAACTTTGATTAGTTGAATTCCATCAGAAACTAAAGAAATCGACTTTATTTGGTAATATTTTAGCATTTTATTTTTTTAAATCATGCATTGTGGTATCAATCAAGAATTTATGAAAATAAGATATATATTTTATACTTTAATATTCATGATGTGCTTGAATAAAAAGAATATTTAAAGTTTTGAAGTTTAATAAACTTTTTTTCGAATATTATAATTGAACTGGGATTTTTACAAAATATTTTGTGTCAACTTTACAATGACTTTTAACGGATTCCAATTATGGATCAAAATTCCCAAGAAATGACTCAAATGAAAAGATATAAAAACATATGAAAGGAAATTAGCTTTTTCAAATTATCGCATTTGCATTTAATTTCAAATAGTATTCAAAAGATGTCATGTTTTTTTTTTAAAAAATTGTTCAGATTTTATTTTTGAAGTAATCTCTCTGGATTTCACACATATATTGCTTCAGCAAAAGTGTTATACTCTAGGAGCTTAATCGAGAAGTAACTACGGAATATACTTATATGTATTTTGCCATAGAAATACGTTTCATTATGAGTAGTATTCAAATTATGCATCCAGATAATGTCCATAAGAAATTATCTCATAAAAAAGCAACTATGAAAATAAAAGGACCATATTCAGTAATAATATATCTTGAAAAATTAATGTCCTTTATTATTTGTTGTATTAAAAAAGTTGTGGATTATGCATTATTTATTCTTCTGTGTAGCAATTTCAAGGATTGTCTGCCTCGTATAGGCAGAAATAAGTAATTATATAATGTGGGTCGATACAATTCAGTCACATTTCATTTAGAAAAGAGGTTTCAATCAATTCCTTGAAAGAAAATGTGTTTTGTTTTTACAGAATGTATGTGATGTGATTTCAGTGTTGATTATTTTTAGCATATAAGATACTATAAGTCTGAAGCAAACTCTGAGAACTCAGAATAATTTTAAATTTATATTATGTGAAATACAAATAATTCAATAACCAAACACAAGTTATTATGATGAAAACAAATTTTGACACAATTTTTTTCAATACATATATATGCATACATTTATACAAAAATACTATTTTCTTTATTACCTAAATGTTTCATTAATTTTCCAGTTGAAGATATTTTATTAATAAAATTCTCAGGATCTTAAATGCAAGTTACGTAAGTTTGATTCACAGTTTGCATCCAGGTCATTTGAGAAATATTTCTGATATTGATAGGTTAATTTCGCACCAATCAAAATCTAAAATAAGTAAACCAATTATTTCATAATTATAATCCTTATTTTCCACACATATTTATATTAATTCGAAAGATTTAAGAAGTAATATTTAAAAAGTATTATATTAAAAAATTATCTATCTTTAGTGAACAAATAATTTTTTCCCCGCCCGATCAAGGGATTTACACTTTGTTATTCCGTAGATTTTTTTATTTTATTTTTCCCGAGATTTTGTACTTTATTGAATCTCACATTTCCCATTTAAATATGTTGTATTCCATCAATCATTTAATTTATGTATTGATATAAATGCCATAATAACGAAAAGAAAAAAAGTTATAAGGTTTTGGCTAAAATTAATAACGAATTTATTTATGAAATATGGTTAGGTAGTAAAACATTCAAAAAGGGAAATGTAAATCTCTACGGCATATATCTTAGTTACTAATATTTTCAAAGTGGGAGCTATTGAAGTACCGTTAGGTTGGGAAAAAACTATTTACTCTTTAGAAAAATACATAAAATCTAATTAGAGAGCATAGAATTCTAAAATTATTCGCCTGTGAAATGAGTACAAATTGGAATTTACAACTTCGAGATTCCCTCCTCTGGGGTTGGCAGAAGGGAAGTATAGTGATAAAAATTCTTGTATTGGATTTTACCAAAGAGGTGCTGAATTTAAATGTATTAAGACTACGGGATATATATATATATATATATATATATATATATATATATAGAAACCTAACCACAGCAACGTCTGTTATGAATTTTTAAATTTTATTGCAAGAAATTGTCATATTTAGAATCCCAGAACACTCCGGATGATTCAGATGATTTCAATTTTTTGGTGTCTTTTTTCCTGAATATAAAAAACAAGTTTTGAGGTTTCTTACATATCATTAATTAGACACAAAGAACGACTGCTAAAGAAACGAATTACTAATGTACATCATTAAGAAATTTTGAACACAGAAATTGTTAGGAGAGATAAATATATCGCCTCAGAAATTGTGTCACCTATTGAATATACGATAGACCCAAGTAGATTTATAGTTTTTCTAAAATGAATTCATACTGTTTAACAGCTAATAATGTACTTAAAATGCATCTTTAAAATTCTGTATTGCATTTCACTTCAGAAAAGAATACATGCAGTTGGGAAAACTTCCATGGATTTTTAAAAATACGTTTAAGTTTTCTTGTTTTGTTAAATTGTACATTAAAATAACAAACGGCCTATCTTAAAAACAAAACAAAAAATGCATACCGTAATGAGATTATAAAAGTGGAAAGAAAATCAGTAACATGTTTTTAAAACAAAATTAAAAAAATTGTGAAATTTTATAAGTTGCGTAAGCTGTATTACACTAATTTATGTATTTTTATCTTTATGGTAATATGATTGCTAGTCATTTTCTGAAAATGAACTTGTTATGCAATTTTATCAATGATTTTTTCTACAATTATTAACAATTAAAAAGAATTTTCTATAGATAAAAAATAATTACAAATATTTTATTAGGGTTAGTTTAGTACTTGTTCATTATTAAAAAAAAGTTGATATTCTTCTTTTCGCACATAATTTTCTTCGATTTAATGAACACTCTACTGCCGATGTTATTGATTAATTGTTATGAATTAACGATGAACTTGGACCAAAAGTAGCTATATGTTACTCACGTCGTAATTTTAAACATTTGGCAAGAGGCGAGGATGATACTTGAGTTGGGAACTCACTCACCTTATGAATGAGCAAAATGAGTTTGCAGAAATTTTTGCTCAGGCGTATACAATTCTAACTTTACTTCAGTAGCTTGTCACTGATTATTTAAGTTTTTTTTTGTAATTTATCAAACAATTTTCTTTCATAATTAATTACAATGCCCGTTAATGGCTTAAGCAATTTTTTTTACGAACTGATTTTTTTTAGGGATGAAAACTTGAGTACGTTTAAAAAAAAACTGCGTGAAAATAATTTGAAAACTGTACTTTTTCAAGGGGGAAGGTGTACAGAATTATCAATTCAAAGCTATGAATATAGAATGACTGTATTTGCGAAAAATATTAGTGTGTGTAGCATATAATTTTGACCAAATATAAACACTCAGGTGATGGCTATTTTATAGCAGATAATTTTCTAACTTAAATTCCATTAAGTACACGTGTTGAACGTCTTTTTTCCCCAAATTATTTAATGTCTCACAATTAAATCAGTTGGTTTGCCCCTGGCCTTCTGCACCCACGATTGCGGGTTCGACCACGACCCAAGTTAGTGGATTTTTATGATTGGTCATGTCGTATGATTATGCAATATGTAGAAAATCTCTTGGAGTGCCCTTTTGGCTTAGGCTGCCTCTGCAAAATTAAGTTCCTAAGTTCAATTTCGCATTGTCAGAGCTCAGTTGCCTCCTCCTGGGGAGGAAATTGGGTGCCAAATTTTTGCAGCAATTGGTATCGCCTATATGTTGCCGAAATAAAAAGTAAAGCCCGTACCTGGGGAATGAACGAGGTCTGCAAATGTGAAAATACAAATACGCAGCCCCATTAGATAAAAATATATACAGATATCTTCTTATTTTTCTTTATATTTAAATTTTTCGCAGTATGAATGTCTAAAAATATTTCTTATAAGTTTTACATATATCAGTGAAACTTATCTTCACCAAGAAACTGATTCTGGCACCCACGCAATTACGAAAGTCTTACTAAGAATTACGTTTTCTTTCATTCAACAAACCAAGACTTTATTTCGAGACATGAAATACAAAAGATCCAACGTCAATAAGAAATTTTGTTCCACGCGCAACAATTTGCAACTCCTGCCTGATGGTATTGTGTGGGAAGAGGGAGATTTTGAAGATATCTCTCTTTACAGAACAATTATATTTAAATGAATTAAATGTACCATGTTTTGTGCTTCTTATTTATGTATCGAGTGAGAATGCAAAATGGTAAAAAATAAAGTGATTTTTATGTATTCCAATTTTTATTCTTTTATTATTGGCCTCATTTATTTCATTTTATTTCACGTGTATTGAGTTTACTGCCACTTATAAGAAATGAAAAATTTCAAAAGTTGGTGATTTTAGAATATATTATTCTATTAAAAGTATAATTTAATTTAAATAAACTAAATCAATGTAAGAAGACAAACTGTTATTTAGACAGACATGTGTCTTTAAAGACTCAATACTTATTTTGCTTACGTATTTCATTTTTTTTGCTTCTTTTCAAAGGTACAATATTTAAGAATATATCACACTTTTGTAATTGTTTTGGTAAAATAATAAAATAATTAATAAGAAAATTTTATTGTAAATTAATTAGATAATATAATAACTGTAGATAATTTCTACGGATCTGAATAATAATATTGTTACTAATTTTATGTAAATAGTGTAAATAATTTGTGTTTGGATGTGTGAAGCATTTATATTATTCTATGTTATATTTATTTCATGTTTAAATTGTAATATTCACAAACAAACGTCGTCCCTTCCGCTATAGTCGTGATTAAAGGAGAACTTGGTGAAATCTTGGCTATAGAGCCAAGTTGGAATCATTTTTGGTGACGGAGTTAGCGGTCAATTTGGCGACCATGTTGGCGAATTTAGGACCCTCTGGTTTCTTCTAGAAATTTCTCCACTAATTTCACTCTCTATGACAAGAGCGGATTTTTTTGGAAGTTTCCGCCGGGTTTATAAATAGAGTAGTGGCAGTCGCATCGAGTCAGTTTTGATTCAACCAGCGATTAATGAGCATTGTTTTGATTACCGATTAGCTCGGCTGTGCTTGTGAATGATCTTTTACATGCGTGTATTTTAAACTCTGATAATTGTGTTTGAATGCTGTTGAAGATGTGAAGGTCTTCGGATATTACTCTGTGAATATTGCTGCAGAATCCTAAATTTGAAAATAGAGATAGAGAGATAATTCGATTTCAGGTAATAAATTCGCATCGCTCTTAAAGAACTATTATTTTTCTTTGTAGCTGTTTTGCATAAAATCCTTGAACCCTGATCAACGTAACGATATTATGAAATAACTTTATCTTGTTGATTAGAATTGTAATACTTGCTTCAATTTTAAAATATTATTTTATCTTTATTAAATCCCTGCTCCAATATATAAAAACATTAAAAAAAATCCTTGGTTTTATATTTGTTACATTTCCAGCATTATAATATCTACATCTCTACTCTATGTTTATCAAGAACAACCATATTTCTATTTTAATATATTTATTTTTGATATAAAAGTTTTATTTGACATAAAACTAAATACTTTTATTTTTAAGAATTTTTTAATCATATTAAAAATATACTCTGACTATGTCAACATGCTTGGATTTTAAGTTTGTAAATTCTTTTACTGATAAATACATTTAGAAAATTCCTTTTTTACATTTAAAGTAAAAAAAAAAAAAACCAACAATTTTTTTTTCAAATAAATGTATTCACATTCCAATCAATTGTATTTTCGTTGAAATAAATTGCGTAGTAAAGAAAAAAAGTACATAAAAATAGAATTATTTTATCGTCTTTTATTCACTTGTAAGGCAAAAAAAATTATTTAAGACCTCAAAGAGGAAAAATCAAAACTGCTTTTAATCTTTATTACATCCCACGTTTCAGTAGTTTATTTTTACAAATTCAGTATTCATTCACCAAGATTAAACAATTGAGTTAGTTCAAAATTATAGTTTTGCTCTTTAAATGAAAAACATAATATTTCTTGTTCAGTTACTGATTTTAAAACTTATATCTTTAAAATTTAGCTAAGTATAATTTCCTTTTTATCCATTAATATATGCTCGTACATGAATAAATCAATTAAAAAATAGTTTTCAATTTAAATATATATATATATATATATATACATAAGTTTTACAATATACCATAGTTTCAAAAGTTTCAAATGAGTGTGTGCTATCATATCATATCATATTTAATGTTTTCTTTTATTTACTTTTGTGCCAGAAGGTTGGCGTAGTTGGTTAGGCGTTTCACTTGTACACCCAAGTTTGCTGTTATGATCCCTGCCCAAGTCGACAGATTTAATTCATAAAAGAAATCGATAGCGTCCATGTCGTATGATTAAATGGCATTTTAAAGACCTATAGAGTGCCCATTTGGCTTCGGTTCTCTTGGCAACTTTAAGTTTCATTTACAGTACGACATTGTCAGGGCTGAGAAACCTCTTTCTGGGAAGAAAAATGTTTCTCAAAATTACATTAAAGCAATTGCAATCCATGTACTTAGTTCCACAGAAAAATTGATACCAGCTCCGGGGAAATGTACTAGGTATAAATGGTAATTACCAATTTGCAATCCTATTTGAAAGAAAAAAGTAGTTACTATTGTGATTAGCGGTTAGAATAAATGTTATGCTTCTTTTTACAGGAAGACTGTTGCAATGAATGCAAACTATAAAAGCTCTAGACTTTCTTATACCTTTCATTAGATACATTGATACTCGTGAGTTCAAAGTGAAATATACAAACACATTTTTTTTTATACAAACGCAAATATCTATTCTATTATCTTAAAAATAATGTTATGTATGGTCATTTAGGTAATAACTTCAATTTATGTATTCCATATCAGTTTAATATTACAGAGGGTCATTTCTCTAAAAGAGAACTGTAATGGTATTTGAAGTTGAAAAGTGGAGATTTTCAGCACCTACCAAAACTTTTTTCGCGTTCCAGTAACCCTCCAAGCGTTTAGCACGGAAAATTCCGTCATTGTAAAGATGCTTCGAAAATGCACGGGTTTTTCCGTTCCAGTAACATTTTCAAAAGGGATTGAGCCGTACTTTTCTGAAATCCTTTCCCCCTTTTAAATGTTTAACATCTCGAAAGATAATTAGGGACGGAGGAAGCAACACAGCAGGACACTGATAGGAAGTTTTATGGCTCGCAGGGAACACCGTGTTTTGACACTGGAGCCATCGTAAAAAATCGGGGAAATTTCTTATAACCGCAGGAAGTGTTTGTTTTTTAGTTTGTATTTTAAAAGTTTTGAAAAGTCCTAACGCATAAGTAAAATATGTTACAATTCCCTTTTGGTTTCATATTAATTTGAAACTGTAACAAGTTGGGGCGTGTCAGGGCAATCTGCTATTTTATATAGTTAGACTAATCATCTTTTTTTAAGTATATTCTTTCGCTTCATTTTTCTTACTTAATCAATGCTTTCAGTTTTTGGAACATGATTATTACATTATAAGTTGCCAAAAAAATTAATAAAACATCGAACACTTTAAAATTTGAGCTTTCCAACCCCTAAAAATGAATAAATTAAAATTTCTTCAAATAATTTGAAACATTTTCTTACACTTTGATAAAAATTATAACGAAAAAAAACTAATAAAAATCTATTGGTTTTTTCTTAGATTTAAAAGCCCAAGTGTTCAAGGAAGTTTACATACAGTGCCTGGTTATATATTGTTAAAATACAGCGAATTATATTTGAATTTTAAGTGCTTGAACTTCAGTTTACATCAAAGACAACATAGAATGAAGATTTCCCCAAATTATTTTTATATCTTGAATGTTTGAATTATTGGTAAGCAAAAATATACGGAAACATTAACAGTAGACGTTTATGCATATCAATAAACATAAAAATCAATTTTAAATTCGAGCTATTCAAAAACATACGAATTATTATTCAAAATATATATTTAAGCAAAATAACTCAACATTTATGTTTTTTTAAAGGCTAACTGAATACGTAATTAAAATCTGTATATTTTTTGAAATATCAAACGTATAATGCTAGGAATTTTATGTTAGAAATTCCATTTGAAATTTTGAAAAAAAATTAATCGCACAGTTAAAAGTTATTTACCATAAGTTCTAGCAATTCTTTGAGTTTTATATAAATTTCAAATTTTATTATACAGCTTATTTAGTATTTTTTAATATATTTCGAAAATTTAATACAATTCGGTTGAAAACTGCATGTTAAGAAAAGAAATATACTAAAAAATTGATGAATATACAATAAAGTTTTTCATAGAGAAGCAAAACTGAGAAGGTAAAGCGTATGAATGAAAAATTTTGAATTCATCTAAAGTAGTTTTCGAAATATTTTTTTTGAAGTTCAGAAAATTTGTGTGCGTTATGTTATACTTAATTTAATTAAATGGTTAAAATAATATGTTAATAATAGTCATGCAATCATTTGACGACACATTCATATACTAATAAAAATTATATTGGTAATTGATTCGAATGTGATGAATTTTATGTAATTTTAAATTCAGACATGAAGATATTGATGTAGAAAATATAAAACGACCATCTAAAATACATGAAAAATGCAGTCTGCTATAAAATGATCTTGACAAACAAAATACGGCATTTTCACTTACTGGCAGAGCCGGCTTTGTCAAGGGCGATCTAGAAACACAGAGAGTGACCCGCGGTTTTGATGGATGCCACTCTAGTTACCGCTCTTTTAAATTTCAACGGAAAAAATATATATAAATTATAAATGCAAAAATAAGTCTTGTAATTTTCCATACATTTTTTTAACATTGAATTGTGGAATTGGCTTCGAATACATTGTTGTGTTTGACAATATCTAAGGTAACCAACCCTATTTTAGATATATTTGTACTAATTTTTCGTAACCGTATTCCTTTTAAAATTAATTCGTGCAGCCAAAATACACCTTTTGCACTCTTAAAAATTTATGTAAACTATAATTGTTAATTTTAATTTATGCAACTTGTGAAATGTTCATAATTAACCATTTCCGTCTAAACAGTTTACATGAAAAAAATAGTTTGGACTCCTTCATTCATTAGGGATTTATATAAGATTCTAACATTAAATTTTATTTTTCACCGAATAGGATTGAGTGAAAGTGTATAGTGCTTCCACACCACAAGGTCTGGGGTTCTATTAACGGGCTGCGCAAGGTCGACTCTGCCTTTCATCCCCACTACATTGGGTCGATAAATGAGTACCAAGCTTACTTGGGTTCTTAAACACTGAAGGTCTCTCTTCAAACAGACCACCAATTCGGGACATCTGTTAATGAACCTCAGCGCCCAATGGTCACGTGTATTATGATGGGCACAGTAGTTCCTGGCCCTCATGGATTGTTTTGCCACTGAGTTTGAGTTTTAAGTTTGAGGGTTGCCTCACTTGGGTGATACCCCTTACATAAAAATGTATTTCCACTCATTTGCAATTAAACATTTTCTTTCAATTACTTTTATTTCAGAAGGAACTTTGATTTTTCAAATGAATTCGCTTAATAACATGTAAATTTGTGTATTCTGATAAAATATTGATCAATCCAAAATTACATGCTTTTTGCTCCTTTAAAAGCTTTTACGATTTTAGAAGTGATCTTACAATCCATATACGTTTTATAGTTGTATATATAAAAAATGATAAAGACATTTTTACGATTGTGTGAGCTTTTACGCCTCGTTTATAAATACAAAAAATTGCATTCAGCTACAGTTTTTAAAATGTACTGAAATAAGTGGAGGAATAGGGTATTTAAATGTTATAAATATTTTTGACTGCAGTAAGATATATTTATATTTCAGTTTCTTTACAATTTCAATATAATTTGTGTGCCATTTTGAGAAAAGTTTGATGTTGAATATAAATCCATAGGCTGTTTAATCTTATAAAGTGGGTTATTTTAATACCAGCACACATTAAAATAAGGCTCATTTGCCGTTATATGATCAGCTTTACTGATATTTAAATTTTCAAAAATAGTCTACACGTATGAAAACATTCTTTTAAAACCACACATTACATCTCATACTATGTCTTCCCTACAGCAGGAAATATTTGTGTATACTCAAAAAAATTAAAACAGGATACATTTTCATATGTTAAAATTGTTTTTAAAATTTGGTATGGATACATTGTGGAACTTTCGGTTAACTTCACTCAACAAAATTGTTTTAAGTGTACTGTTTTGAAAGACAAAAATAATTAGGGAGAACTTTTCTCACAATAGAATTTGTAATGATTGAATTGTGTGAAAATGTAGTTATCGATGTGTGACAATTTTCCTTGTAATAAAATAAACAGACAGATAATAAATTAAACTTGAGTAGAATATGGTTAGAAGTACTGTCATACGCATTTTAAGAAGTATATCCCCCATTTAAATTAAAAATTATTGACTGAATGTGTGTTATGTCCATCACAAATGCCAATGTAGAAAATAATTTTTTATTTAATACAAGAAGTTCGAAAAGGAGAACACTAGGAATGAAAAGTTAGATTTTTTCCGAAAAATATTCTGTTAACATAAAAATATCATTTATATGATTTTAATTAAAATAAATTAAAAGTATTGAAATCTTTTTTATTTTAAATTAAAAATATAATTGAATAGAGAAAGATCGGTTTTATTTCATAAATATAATCATCGTATGTATATCACCGTTTGCACCATTTATTGTCTTATTGTTTAAAGGAAGAGATAGGTCATTTGCTCTTTTAACCTCATTACGTTTTAAAAAACAGGAAAGTGAGCGCGTTTTTTTACTCTCATATTCAAAAATGAATACAGGTTGCTTTTTTCTGGTTCAAATCGCAATACCAAAATATATATATATATTTAATTTTTAAAAAATGACAGAAAACAAATTTTGTTTAAAGCTAATATAATTATCTTTCAACTTCTAACACACTATTTATTTAATATTTTTTCCCCTTTTTTACCCTTCATTTTGTTTTAATTTTACTGTGACTGATCATATAGGGGAAACGACTGGTGTACAAGATTGCCCAAGGCAACTTAACAGCTAGCTGTAAACGATTGATCTCTTGGTTCTTACTTGACAAAAGGACCGAACTAAGTCATCAAATTGTTCCCTTTCGACCTCCCACGTTTAAAAGGGGGAAATGAAAGAAGACTGTTACATTTTTAAAGCGAACGGCAAAATAACAGTAAACGCTTTCGGAATAACTTTTCAGGAGGAAGCTAACCACCCAGAGGGTTAAAAAAATTTGGGACACAAATCATATCTAAAATGACTGCGTGGTACAACGGTGAATTTTTTGGAAAAACCTTTCGCAGGCTAGATGATGGAAAGTCCAGGAGGGAAGACACTCGTTGGCTATAAGATCCGCACTTGGTGTTTTCCAGATTGTGGCAACATTTACAGACTACAAATACGCTAGAATGTCAGCACAAGCTCGCCCAAGATTCATAGTATTTATAAAGAATTACAATGTAACCTTAAGTACATTACTTCATAGAGCAGTGCTTCTCAAACTTTCAATACTGCCCCCTTTTCGATGACAATTTTTTTTATACATTAATAATGTACTGAATGCAATAATAATGCACTTTGACGCTCAAGTTACAATAAGCGATTTTAATTATAAAACATACAAATTAGTAACATAAGTATTAAATTTTGTATGCTACTTTTAAGCAAAATAAATAAATAAATAATATAATAAGATAATTATTATGTTATTTTCCCTTTCTCTAATTTTTAAATTAAACATATTGCAAAATGCGGTAGCTGCTTAGAAGACAAAATATAGATATCTGCTAAATATAGAAAAAAAAATTCAGAGGGCCAATTTCTAATAATAAAAGCATTCCTTATAAAAACTTTGCTTTCCAAGACAAGCTCATGGACGTCATTAATACTTATTAAAATTGTTCTTAATTTAGTATTAATTAATTAGTTATAAAATATTCTGTGCAGCACTGATACATTAAAAGTATACCGGCTGAAGTGCCCGCTCTTTGCACGAGTTCATTTATAAGAAAATAAAACATTATTGATATAATCGCTGAATTGTAAGGAAAGCAAAGCCAAGTGCTCGACAATACAAAAACGTAAAATGATTTTTTAAAATCGTTGCTCAAATTATAATTAGTTTTAAGCGAATTGTAATTTTAAGCCTCACAGAATTAGCATTTATAATTGATGTTAAACACACAGAAATTTTTCAAGGGGGGTTCCGGGGTCGAAAGTTCACCAATCTTGTATCAGGTTCCTTTTGATTTTGTCGATTTTCGGGAACAAAATACAGCAAAAAACTAATTTTTGAATAAATAATTAGCATTAATTAATAAAATTAATCATTAGTAACAAATACTTAACTAAATTTTGCGTACTATAAACTTAGAATTATAATCAATCGGAAAAAATCAGGTTCCGACCCCCTTCTGTGCGCCACTGATGTTAAATAATGATCAATAATATAAAATATCGATGAAGAATAATTGTATTCATTTTAATATTTAAAGCGAAAAGACTTCAACATGTTTTAATCCGGGAGCAGGCGTGCACTCGATACTGTCAGGGATATTGAGTCACCCCAATCCTTTTTTTTTATAATTATTTTATTGTACACGATACAAATCATGATTCAAGTAAATAATTTAACTAAGAGAAAGTTTACTTACCTACTTTCAAGGACTTTTCAATTTTTCTTTGGTAATAAATAAACAGTTTTGCCAGAATTAACGATTTCCTGCGCGACCACTTCCGGGTAAAAAGTATATTCATTATGATAATATGTATGTTACTGCTAAAAAAATTGTGTGAAACGTTTTTCATTATGCTTTATACATTGAGAATATTTAAAAAATATGTCTTGGCCAAGTAATCCTTCATGTGCGTGTGTGTGCTCTCCGTGGTTTTCCAAATATCATAAAACTCTTTTGCATGAAAAAAAGCGCAACAGAGAACACATAAGAGAGGGGTCATAACTAACTGTACCAATAACTTAGAAGGTCAAAGAGATTACAGCTATAATGTGCAGTATTTCAAAAATAATGACAGTGATGAATTTTTTAAGTTTTTCGATTCTGGGTCCGGGATCTGTTTTTCTCTGAAAGAGTAGTATGTTAGGTTAAAAAAAGGCGTAATAAAAAAATCTCTCATCACGGGATGACAGCAAATAAAACAAAATTTTTTTTATTTGGTTATAGGATCAAAGATAGCTAATTTGGTATTAAAGAAGTTTTTATTTTTGATGGCTTAATATCGCCTATAAGTTATATCAGAGTAAAAGTGCATTTTTTATTATGTCTGAAAGTATTTTGTTTTAATTAATTCCAGTAAACTAATTATTTTTTAAATCTTTTACTTTCGATAACAGTTTGAGAAGCACTGTCATAGAGCTATAGCTGCTGGGCAATTTTTACATGACCTTTGTACTATGTCTGGAACAATGATATCCATACAAACCATTTATGAACGGCAAACTCAGAGAAGCATTTATGGCCTGAAACCAATGTTGTGCGTTTCACTTTTTATTTCAAAAAGGTATCCTGTATATTCTGAACTGTGAACAACAATCTTGGATAGATAAAGTTTGGCACCCTATCCTTTTCGGTGACGAATTACCATGTAGCACACAAAGTGATTCTCAAACATGTTTAATCTAAAGAAAACTTGAGAAACTTTACCTTCAAGAAAACATCAGGTAAATTGACTGATCTAATGGTAATGTCATTGTTTTAAAGATAAGAACAGCATTGGATGTGCGTGAGCAATTCCAAATCTTCTCTGCCAGTAATGTGAAATGAAAATCCTCTATAATATGGAAATCCCCAAAACCGTCTTGCGACCGTTCTCGTGGAGCCATGAGAGACCAATTAGTTTTTATGGATCATACCTTCAGTGCTGCAACTAATCTATGATAATCCGTTGGAAGAATGTGTGGCGAAAGAAGTCTGCAGACTTCAATACCATAGATCAATAGCACGAAGCTCCAGGGAGAGCCATTGCAGGCTAACAATTTGCAAATATTGGGAATTTTCTCAACAATTATTAATCAATAGCATTAGGAAAGCTGCATAAGCGTTTCTCAAACTATGGGGCGTACTACCTAGGGGGCGGAAAACCCTACAACAGTTATCACGCCCCCCATCACGAACATAACGGAAATGAAATGTTTAAAAAATTTACTGGAACGAAGTGTAAACTAAATACTTTCTGACGTATAAAAAATCAGATTTATAATGATATAATATATATATATAAAATATATATTATATAATATATATATATATATATATATATATATATATATATATATATATATATATATCAGCTGGTGATATTACTTCATCCAAAATAAAAAAAAATGTTTCTACTTTGATACATGCATTAACTATCTGATCCTATAACTAAATAAAATAAAAAAAAAACATTTTATTTCATTCGCTGTAATCCAACGATGAAATATTTTTTTATTACAGTTTTTTTTTCAGAAAAGAACAAAACCCAGACCCAAAGAAAAATTTTAGGAAGATAAAAAATTCATCACTCTTATTATATTATTAAAATGATGTAACATACATTAGCTGTAGAAAGAAAAGGACGACTTATTCACTGTTAACCCAGAAAGCAGATTTGCGTCAGTCAGCATCATTTTCATCGTTTGAATTATGAACTTATTGGTATAACTAGTTCTGTCCATGAAGGATCATTTGGCTAAGATGTATTTTTATGGGTATTCCGAAACATATAAAGCATGATGAAATACGCGTTTTACACAATTCGTTTTTTAGAACTAACATCCATATTTTTATATTGAATGCACTTTTTAACGGGAATAATCACGAGAGGCTGAAAGTAAAAGAATAGCTCAACTACAATAATTTGAACAAAATATGATGGTTTTGCTTGTAAATATCATTTCTGTAATGTTAGCAAAAAGTGTATATGATTTGTGTCCATTATTAACCCTCCAAGCGTTCCACACGAAAAATTCCGTCATTGTAAAGATGCTTCGAAAATGCACTGCACGGGTTTTTTTGCCTTCAAGTAACATTCTCAAAGGGGTTGAGCCGTACATTTCTGAAATCCTTTCCTCCTTTTAAAGGTTTAACATCTTGAAAGATAAATAGGGACGGTGGAAGCCACACAGCAGGACACTGATAGGAAGTTTTATGGCTCGCAGGGAGCCCCGTGTTTTGACCCTGAAGCATTCGTAAAAAATCGGGGAAACATTTCTTTAGACCCCAGGAAGTGTTTGTTTGTTAGCTTGTATTTTAAAAGTTTTGAAAAGTTCCTACGCATAAGTAAAATATGTTACAATTCCCTTTTCGTTTCATATTAATTTGAAACTATAACAAGTTGGGGCGTGTCAGGGTAATCTGCTATTTTATATAATTATACAAATTACCTTTTTTAAGTATATTCTTTGCTTCATTTTTCTTATCTTAATCAATGCTTTCAGTTTTTGAAATATGATTATTTCATTATAAGATGCAAAATAAAAATTAATAAAACACCGAACACTTTAAAATTTGAAACCTTTTTCAACCTTCAAACCACTAAAAATGAATAAATTTAAACTACATCAAATAATTTGAATCATTTTCTTACACTTTGTTAAAAATAATAACGAGTAAAAAAAAACTAATTACGATCTATTATTTTTTTTAGATTTCAAAGCCGTAGTGTTCAGGGAAGTTTACGTACAGTGCCTAGTTATATATTGTTAAAATACACCAAATTATATTTGAATTTTAACTGCTTGAACTTCAGTTTACATCAAAGACAACATGAATAAAGATTTTCCCGCATTTTTTTTTATAACTTGAATGTTTGAATAAATGGTAATCAACAATATACGGAAACATTTACAGTAGACATTTATGCATATAAATAAACATAAAAAAACAATTTTAAATTCGAGCTATTCAAAAACATTCGAATTATTATTTAAAAATATCTATTTATGCAAAATACCTCAACATTTATCTTTTTTTAAAGGCTAACTGAATAAGTAATTAAAATCTGGATATTTTTTGAAATCTCGGCCGTATAAAAGTAGACATTTTATGTTAGAAATTCCATTCCAAATTTCGAAAAAAAATGTATCGCGCAGTTAAAAATTATTTACAATAAGTTCTAGCAATTCTTTGAGTATAATATAAATTTCAAATTTTATTACATAGCTTCTTTAGTAGTTTTTTTAATATTTCGAAAATTTAATACAATTCGGTTGAAAACTGCATGTAAGGGCAAACAATAAACTAAAAAATTTGATGAAATTACAAGAAAGTTTAACATAGAAGGAAAACTGAGAAGCTACAGCGTAGGAATGAAAAATTTTGAGTATACCTGAAGTAGTTTTTGAAATATTTATTTTGAAGTTGAGAAAATTTGTGTGCGTTATGTTATACTTAATTTAATTAAATGGTTAAAATAATATGTTAATAAAAGTCATGCAATCATTTGACGACACATTCATATACTAATAAAAATAATATTGGTCATTGATTCGAATGTCAAGAATTTTATGTAATTTTAAATTCAGACATGAAGATATTGATGTATAAAATAAAAAACGACCATCTAAAATACATGAAAAATGCAGTCTGCTATAAAATGATCTTGACAAACAAAATACGGCATTTGCACTTACTATGGCAGAGCCGGCTTAGTCAGGGGCGATCTGGAAAAACAGAGAAGGTCCCGTGGTTTGGATGGATGCCGCTCTAGCTTTTAAATCTATCAGGGAAAAAAATATATAAATTACAAATGCAAAAAGTAAGTCTTGTAATTTTCCCTACATTTTTTTAACAACGAATTGTGGAATTAGCTCCCAATACTTTGTTGTGTTTGACAATATCTAAGGTAACCAACCCTAATTTAGATAGATTTGTAATAATTTTTCCTAACCGTATTCCTTTTAAAATTGATTCGTGCAGCCAAATTGCACCTTTTGCACTCTTAAAAATTTATGTAAACTATAACGGTTAATTTTAGTTTATGCAACTTGTGAAATGTTTATATTTAACCATTTCCGTCTAAACAGTTTACATGAAAAAAAGCTTGGACTCCCTCATTTATTAGGAAATTACATAAAATTCCAACATTTAGTTTTATTTTTCACCAAATAGGGTCGAGTGGTAGTGAATCGTGCTTCCACACCACAGGTCTGGGGTTCTATTTACGGGCTCGGCAAGGTGGACTCTGCCTTTCATCCGCGCTACATTGGGTCGGTAAATGAGTACCAAGCTTGCTTCGGGTCTTAAACACTGAAGGTCTCTCTTCAGACAGACCACCAAATCAGGACATCTGTTCATGCACCTCAGCGTCCAATGGTCACGTGTATTATGATGGGCACAGTAGTTCCTGGCCCTCATGTATTGTTGTGTCTCTGAGTTTGAGTTTTAAGTTTGAGGATTACCTCACTTTGGGAGTACCCCTTAGATAAACATGTATTTCCACTCATTTGCATTTAAACATTTTTCTTTAAATTACGTTTATTTCAGAAGGAGCTTTGATTTTTTAAATGTATTTGCTTAATAACTTGTATATTTGTGTATTATATTAAAATTTTGATCAATCCTAATTTACATGTTTTTTGCTCCTCTAAAAGGTTTTAGGATTTTAGAACTGAACTCACCATCCGTATACGTTTTAAAGTAGTATATTTAAAAATGATTAAGACATTTTTATAACTGTGTGAGCTTGTATGCCTTCTTAATAAATATAACAAATTGCATTCAGCTACTGTTTTCAAAATTTACTGAAATAAGTGGAGGAATAGGATAACTACATATTATGAATATTTTTGACTGCAGTTAGATATATTTATATTTCAGTTTCTTTACAATTTCAATAGAAGTTGTAAGCCATTTTGCGAATAGTTTGATATTGAATATAAACACATAGGCTTTTTAATAGTAAAGTGTTTTATTTTTAAACCAGTACACATTAACATAAGGCTCATTTGCAGTTATATGATCAGCTTCAGTGATATTTAAATTTTCAAAAATAGTGTACACGTACGAAAACATTCTTTCAAAACCACACAACACATCTCATACTATGTCTTCCATACAACAGGAAATATTTGTGTATACTCACAAATATTAAAACAGGGTACATTTCCAAATGTTAAAATTGTTTTTAAATTTTGGTACGGATACATTGTGGAACTGTCGGTTAATTTCACTGAACAAAATTGTTTTAAGTGTACTGCTTTAAAAGACATTGTTAATGAGGGAGAACATTTCTCACAATACAATTTTTAATGACTGAATTGTGTGAAAATGTAGTTATTGATGTGTGACATTTTTCCTTGTAATAAAAGAAAGAGAAAGGTAACAAATTAAACTTGAGTAGGAAATGGTTAGAAGTACTATCAGGTGCATTTGAAGAAGTATATCATCCATTAAAATTAAAAATTATTGACTGAATGTGTATTATGTCCATCACAAATGCCGATGTAGAAAATAAATTTTTATTTAAGGGAACAGGGACATCGTATACTTTCAAATAATCGATTTTTCAATTTTATTTCTAAAAAATAGTGCTTATTTTTGTGAACCTAAAAATGTATAATACTTATATGTTTGTTGATAAAATAGCCCTAAAATATGAAAAATAAAAATGTAAATAAATGACCACGCCCCTTTTGACACGCCCCTTTGAACTTTAAATATGTAGTTTCCCCTGTGTTTTATCTATATTAACTTTTGATTGTTTTTTTCGTTTGAATGTTAACCCCGCTACTTTTAGCCACGCTTGTGCGTGAGCTATTGTTCCAAGCTGTGTGACAAAATTTCTTACTTTAAATTTCGGTTTATGGCAATGTTTTGAACCGAGTTCGTCTATTCCGAAGTTTCTTGTGGCATACAACTACTTAATTTTACATTAATTTTCGTAAGAAATATTTATTTTTTACTTATAATTATCAATATTCATAAGATTTTAAAAGTATCTTAACTTTTTTTAAACGAGTAATTATGCCAAGAATAAAAAAAATTTGGCAGAAGGAAGTATAGTAGCAATCAACATAAAAAGTCTAAATCGACTGAAGAATTGCTTTTGAATTCCGTGGAAAGTGCTTCTAGGAGAAAAATTAAAATACCAGATTTACTAAAAGAACAAGATTCTCAAAATGTAAACATAATCGTTGAACTGGATTTATTATCTTCCCTTATGAAGAATCTCTTATGTTGTAAATATTGCTGTTCTTCAGAGAAAATTGAGCTGAGAGAAGATTTAAAAAGTCGTAGAGGTTTAGCTGTGAGTTTGGAAATAATTTGTCACAACTGTGGAGAATCGACGAGTACAATGTCATCAAAAATATCAAATAAATGTTATGATGTGAACCTAAGATTGACATATGGAATGAGAGCTATTGGAAAAGGTGGAGCTGCTGCTCGAATATTTTGTGGGCTTATGAATTTGCCTCCACCACCTGCAAAGTTTGAACGCCATAATTCTTTGTTTTTAAATGTTTTAAAAACAATTAGTGAAGACTCGATGAATGCAGCTGTTCACGAATCAGTCATAGCGAATGATAATAATTCAAATATAGCTGTGGCTGTGGATGGCACATGGCATAAAAGAGGCTATTCTTCATTGAACGGAGTTGTATGTGCTAAGTCTGTTGAGAACGGAAAGGTTATCGACTTTGAAGCTCTCACAAAATATTGTTCTTCATGTAAGGGTAAAAAACCATGTGAAAATTGTGCTAAAAATTACGAAGGATTCAGTGGGGGAATGGAATGTCGGGGGTATTAAGTATATTTCAGCGATCTGAAACATCACGAAAAGCATCTTATACGCAGTATCTTGGTGATGGGGACTCAAAAGGATTTCTTACTATAAAAGAAGCAAAAGTATATGGCGACACAGAAGTTGAAAAATTAGAATGTGTTGGCCATGTGCAAAAGCGTATGGGCACAAGGCTGAGAAACATTCTAAAAATGAGCAAAGGCATTAAGCTATCAGATGGGAAAAATATTTCGGGACGTGGACGGCTAACGCTTAAAGAAGTGGACTCAATCCAACATTAATATGGGCTAGCAATCCGTAAAAATTTGTCATCTGTGGAGGACATGAAAAGAGCCATATGAGCTATTTATTTTCATAAACTAAGTACTGAGGATAATCCTCAACACGCTTTGTGTCCTCTTGGTGAGGATAGCTGGTGCGGTTATAACCGTAGCATTGTTACGGGGAATTTTATATTCACAAGCATTCTTTACCTGAGTCAATTTTATTGAAAGTGAAAAAAGTGTTTCGGGATCTCACAGAGAAGGACTTATTGAAAAAGTGCCTTCATGGAAAAACACAAAATCCCAATGGAAGTTTTAACAAATGTATTTGGGAGCGAATTCCTAAAACAGTTTTTGTTGTCATTGAAACTTTGAAATTTGGAGTTATGGATGCTGTAATTTGTTTTAATGATGGATATGTAAGTAGGATAAAAGTCTTTGAAGGTCTGGGCATTAAACCAGGATACAACACGGAACGTGCCTTACTTATAATTGATAACAAACGAATTTTTGAGGCTGAACGTATAGTAAATAAAGTGTCATTGGAAGCCAGAAATAAAAAGGTCTTTAAAAAGGAAAATGGATAAACAGAATTTAGATGAAGAAAATGAATACCAAGCAGGGAAATAATCAAATCTATAATGTAAGGAGAAATTTTTTGTTAAGTTCTATTATATTTTTTCTCGAATGTTTAATATTTTTAAATTTAGGTACACTTTAAAAAATTATTGTAGCATATTGTTTGAAACCTTTTATATATCTAAACAGGATACATGTGCATACAGTGAACAAAATATCTTTTAGTATGTGTCTAATTTTTTGAAAATTGATTTTATATGTAAAAAAGAAAATTAAGATTTTCATAATTTTAAGGTTTTATGATTATTTTTAAGAAATTATGCAATTATATAAATATAATTAGTTAAAAACAGATTCATTATGTTTAATATGTTACTTTATATATATTTGTAAATTTTTTGTATATTCAAAGAATATTTTTGTAAGAAATGGTACCTATACATGAAAATATGTATTACAAGATCTCGAAAATTATGTTCATGTTAACTAAAACAAAGGGAAGAAAAACATATGAATTTAAAATTACTTTTGTAACTCTAGAAAATGGTTAAGGATTATTATTAGTCATATAAAAATAGGCAAGGAAATACTAATTAAGTGTATAATATAAGAAAATATTGTTTTTTTGTTTTTTCACTTTTTCTTATTTTAGTTTTTCATTTAGGTCAGTGTTTCTCAAAGTTTCTCAAAAGCGTATCGAAAATTTAAAGATTTTTTTAAAAAATTAACCGGAAAGGTAAAACATGCTTTCTTTTTACACACAACAAACTGACATAAATGTTTATTTTCTGGCTTTTTTCCGTCATCAAATAGCTATCTTTGATCCCAAAACCAAATTAAAGAAAAAAAAAAACATTTTGTTTTATTTGCTGTTCCTCAATGAGAGATTTTTTTTTATTACCTTTTAACATAAAATATTACTTGTTAAAAGAAAAAAACGAAACCCAGACCCTGAGAAAAATTCTAAGATAAACAATCCATCACTGTAATTATTATTGAAATACTGTACATTAGTTGTAGAAAAAGAAAAGGAAGTCATGATTCACTTTTCAGCCAGGCTGCATAGTACGTTTGCTAATCATTTGATTGACCTTCAATTTTATGGTATGGTTATTATCAATATTAGTTCCCTCTCCCATCTTTTATGCGTTTGCTTTTCGCTCAGGGAAATTGTAAATAATTAGTTTTGCGATATTTGGAAAAAGAATTTTTTTAACATTTATGTAGGATAATTGAAAAGTGTCTGATTTGCGTCCTTTATTATGGTCTTGTACTTTTGAATCATTTTAGTTCAGTTTTATTGATTTTTTCTCAAATCCTATACTTTCTATAAATTTTTCAAAAATTCGTTGTTTTATGCACCCGCACTACCATTAATGTTAGTATCGAGTACGCGCCTGCTCCCGGGTTAAAACATTTTGAAGTCTTCTCGCTTTAAATGTTAAAAAGTAACACAATTATTCTTCATCGGAATTTTAAATAAAAAAATTAAATGCTAAAGGTTTAAAAACAGTTCTTTTAAACAGTTATTTACAATTATAGTATTTATCTAAAAAATCATTTTACATTTTTTTATACAATGTTGTGAAAGTTTTATACTACAGTTCAATTTTATCAAGAATAATGTTTTATTTTTTTTAAAAAATGAACTCGTGCGAAGAGTCGGTGTTTCAGCCAGTATACGTTTGATGTATCAGTACTGAAGAAGGTATTTTATAAATAATTTCACTGTATTTTATGTATTGTTTTATATATGTCGTGCAGCTGAAATGCGACGTTAATATTCAATCAATTTTACTAAATTAAGAACAAGTCTAATAAATTAGGGATACGGGTTTGTCTTGTTTTTAAAAAGGTTTAATATCAGAAATTGACACCTAAAAACATATTTAGCTATATATTTCGAGTTCTCAGAAAATTATGTATTAATGGTAAGTGCTTTTGTTTTCAGTACAGATAGTCAAAGAGCGATTTATTACAAAAAAAAAAACTTCGGAAGTTTTTGGAGTATAAAATCCACTTATTTTTGAAAATACTTTTTTAAAATTCTTTGCCAACATAGCTAAATGATTTTACATGTTTTAAAAACAACTTTCACAGAATAAGTTTTAACACATAAGCTGGGGCTTTTTTCCATCATTTATTATAGACATGTATGTTTGAAAAATTAAAAAAATCTAAGCTCTATTGAAATTTTAAATGATATATGTCTCATAAACAAAGGGTCTTAATTTTGGCATTTTACTCTTTCGAGCATTTTTACATGTTTTGCGCAGACGTCCGATGTCAAACTGGTTCCCTTAATACAGAAAGTTAAAAAAAGGTAATATATATTTTAAGAACACTAGGATATACACAAAAAAGTACTTATCGTATTAATTTGTAAAATTTAGATTTTTTTCGGTAAATACCAGGGGGCGACAAAAAAATATTCAGTTAACATGAAAATATCATTTATATGATTTTAATTAAAAGTTTTTAAATTAAATGTATTGAAATCCTTTTTATGTTATTTTTTAAATTAAAAATATAATTGAATAAAGAAAGTTCGGTTTTATTTAATAAATATAATCATCGTATGTATATTACCGTATGCACCATTTATTGTCTTATTGTTTAAAAATAAGAGATATGGTTTTATATATGTGTAAAAAATATTTTCGCATAAGTATTTTACCTCAATATGTATTTTAAATTTTAAAAAACAGGTAAAAAGTGAGCGCGTTTTCTTTAATCTCATATTCAAAAATGATATACTAAACAAAGGGATATTTTTATCTGGTTCAAATCGAAAATTTAATTTTTACCAATATAGTTATGAAATATATATATGATTTTAATTAAAATAAATTAAATATATCCTTTTTTTTATGTTATTTTAAATTAAAAATATAATTGAATAGTTCGGTTTTATTTAATAAATATAATCATCGTATATATTTATTTATTTATTGTTTTTTTAAAAATGACAGAAAAATAAATTTTGTTTGAAGAAAATGTATTTTTTTTCAACTTCTAACACACTATTTATATAATTCTTTTTTTTTTTTTACCTTTCATTTTGTTTTAATTTTACTGTGACTGAATATATAGGGGAAACGACCAAGTTACACTACAGTGTTCATACAATATTGCCCAAGGCAACTTAACAGCTAGCTGTGAACGATTGATCTCTTGGTTCTTATTTGACAAAGGGACCGAACTAAGTCATAAAATTGTTCCCTTTCGGCCTCCCAAGTTTTTAAAGGGAAATGAAAGAAGTATGCTGCTTTTTTAAAGTGAACGGCAAAATAAGAGTAAACGCTTTCGATATAACTTTTCAGGAGGAAGCTAACCACCCAGAGGGTTAAGTTTACGTACCTTTGATATATTTTAGTTCCAATTTAATGGATTTGTTTCAAATTATCAAAGGAAATATGATAAGTCCTTGAAAATAGGTAACTATTTTATCTCTTAGTTTAATTATTCATTGGAATTGTGTTTTTGTCATACAAAAAAAAAATAGCGTGACCATTTAAGTTCGTATTTATTCCGCGCCTGGTCTTCAGGGTTAAAACATTTTGAAGTCTCCTCGCTTTAAACATTAATGTCAAATGTGATGGATATGATAGAGAGCAACAAATACTAGACTATTTTTCTATTGGCATTTATACATTAAGAAATAATTGATGGATGAAATAAATTTTTAATTCAATATCTTTTTGCAATCTGTTACAATTTAATAATTAGAGAAAATAAAAGTAACAATAATTCTCCTAGCTCTTTAAAGTAATAAATTACATAAAATTAACAAATACTAAAGGTAATACTTTTCTTGTTAATTTTTACAGTTTCTGATTAAGATTGTATTGTAGCTTTAGCGCCAAAGCGCATTATTATTGTTTAAGGGGGAGCGATTAAAATTATGATTAAATATTGGGTCACTAATAGTGGACGTTTGAGAAGCACTGAGCTAGGTGATACCAGTTTGATTAACAAGATGAAAGCACGTGGGGCGTTTGTTTGGCTGTAAGAAGTGGTAACATTACTAGATGAGCAATGTAGAAATATGACTTATCCTATACTCACCAATGCCATTTTCGTTATAGAATGTGCCACATTTTTTTGAAATACACTCCAATACACTTATGCGCAATGTTTTTAATCCTATTTTTCACATAACAGGATATTATACTCAGCTTCCTTGCAATTAGTCGTCTTTTTTGCACTTGTGTTTTTTTTTACATTCGTAACGTCAATTTTTGAAACCAGTGCATATATAAATTAATAATATTTATTGATACGAAAATGGTGGCCACTCTGACATTACTTAACTTGGCTGTGTAATTGAATAATATGTTACTCATGATTATTTTTTTATAACTTGAAAATAATATGTGAAATTTTTTCATGTCGTGAAAAGGATGGCGTAATAATTGATAAGATTTAGAAAAAAAAGCAATTGATAAAGTAGTTGATATTTTAAAATTGTTACAATTAAAAAGGAAGAAAAATAGTTTACATATTTTGAATAATTACTTTTAAAAATAAATGTAAATGTTAGCAGATATTATTATAACTAATTGCATTCGTAGATTTTCTTTTACGATTTTCATATAAAGACAGTTATTAAATATCAATACGAAAAACTTGCTGAAGGATTACTGTAATGATTCAGAATCAAATAGCATAATATTGTCAAAAATTTCTTTTATATAAGATATGTAACCAAACGAATTTCAACCCTTCGATGGGCACTCCTCTGAGCAAAACAGAATCAGTAGCACCCAGGTTGAGAGGCCACCGACATATATTTACCTCTCCAATAATCAATTGTAATTAAAAAAACTAACAGGACTGCTTTGCGTAAAGTCTAAGGAAAACAAATACTTCAAACTATACGAAAAAGAACCAGTTTTATGAATAAAATGAAACTTAAACTAAATCAACCAAAACTGCTAAATGGACACAAAAGAAAGGTGAAATTTGGACTAACAAATTATCATAAAAGAAGAGAAAAAAACTGGAAAACAAGTATTAAAACATTTTCCAGATGTGGGACCATCGTTGAAATGTATTGTAAAATATCACAGTACAGACTTACTTTGAATAAAATACATGATTGCCATGAAAACAGCTTCGATAATCCCTCTTGAAGTCGGGGCACAATCTGGAGCACTCAGACTCACAAGCCAGAGGAGGTGGGGGTAGAGTCTGGAACAAGACGAGCGAGAGTTGCTGGCTGACTGGACTGTGACGTGCTACAATTCACCAAGAGTTAATAAACTATTGAGATTGACCTCCTGCTCAGCCGCTGGGTGCAGAAGAATCGGAAAAACTATTTTCTGGCATTTCAGACCAGCTATGCCGAACTGACGGTTAAGGACAGGTTGTATATTGGTATAAAAACAAAAATGCTACAAAAAAGTGTTTAAAATTTCAGTAACACGTATTGAACAAGCATTTTATTTCTTGTTCAACTCATAATTTCTAGCATTTGAGCAGATTCTGGTCATGTCTCTGGTACCCTTGATAGTTTCTGAGACTTGAGGAACTAGCTCTTTAACCGATTCAGAGATAGTCTCGTACACTCAGGAGTCGATTGATTGATTGAATATTAACGTCGCACTGTTCAGCTACACGAGGGCTTTCGGCGACGGAGCACGTAATTTTGAACCATGGTCAAGTGACGTGGACGACACCTGAGCTGGCACCCCCCTCTCCTAACTACCACACCACACCAACGGGAGGACGTTTCAGTTCTCGACAGATTTAACGTGCATCGCTGCCCTACACGGCGGGTCTTTTAGTGGTACTGGGCTCGAACCTGTGACAAAGCAAGCCACAGTCCGATACCTATACCACTCGGCTACCGTGGCCACCACTCAGGAGTCGAAGGATATTCCTCTGAGTCGAAGTTCAGGCATGATAGCTCAGGCACTCGATCAGGTAAATATACTAAAATATTACATCTGATCCAAAGGTGTTCAGTTGCAACATTTAGATGGTTTTGGAAATCAAGGTCAAAAGAAAAAAAATCATATTAGGCTAGAATTACTTTGAGCATTGCAACATTGGTAAAACGTGTGATTCTTGGAAATTGTCTGTTGAACTTGTTGCAAGAAAGATCTCAACTACTCTCTACCAAACCGACGGAGATGGAGGTAATATTAAATTAGGTGGTCCCCGAGAATGGCAGGACAAATATTTATCGATAAATGGTTATGAACTATACACGTGTGAGCCCTCAAAGTCCCCAAATGTGCTTCATGGGAATTGAAATTTCCTACACTTATAAGACTTTACTCATTCGTGAACAAACTAGATGTAACAGATGTTACGTATATCACATTTTGTTGATGTCATAACGTTGTTTTGGTATAATTAATCCTCTGACGTTAATGCCTAAATATCGCTTGTCCTCTCGTAGCAATCATTCTTCCATAAACTTCTATATAAATCAGCAAAGATGAGCCTCATACGTTCATGGCAAAAGTGCAAAGATGATGTACATTTGTTGTTCACAGCTTCATACACGATTTAATCAAAGTAATTTCAGCATCCGCCCAGGACTGATTCTCAAAATTTAGTTTCAAGCTGAATCACCATTCTGTCAATTTCTCATAAAGTGCGTTTCCGCTATTGCATATGGAATGTTCATTCAATCTCACTCTGCAGCCAAACGCACATATAGAAGTTATCACTTCAAAAAAGATAAAAGAGTGGCCAAGCAAACCTTAACCCTTTGTAGGTTCAACGATGGAAATAGCATCAGCGTAAGAGCAACGGCACTTGCAAGAAGCGAAGAAGAAGAAACAGTAGCGTTGGTCAGAGTATTCTAGGATATTTCAGTAAAAATTAGATGTCAGATAGACATGTGCTGACAACGTGGTTACTAACGAAATGTCACTCTTTTATCTGGTATGAAGTGATGTGTAGAACTACTTTGTCCGTCATCCATGTGTGAACGCTGTCAGACCATGTCAGGTCAAGAGATCATGTCTCCTCAATTGGTCAGTTGATGGTGTTACATGTTCAGAGAGTAAAGATATAATGTAGGGAATGTGTATGTTTAAAGATGCATCTCTCCACATCGTCCAATGAAAACAACATTTCATTCACTGCAACATTTCCTTGAATAGGTTGGCACCAAATTTTACCAGATGGATCTCTTCAATCTGATTGCATGCTACAAGATATATTTTATGTCGATGGTGACTTTAAGCTCATAGTTTTTGATACATGGTGCATTTTGTCTTTTCAATCAACCGTGTGAAAAATAACAAAATTTGTTTTTCTGTGTGTGTCAGGCCCCAGGACTGCTGGTAAACAAAGGAGGGCATAATATTTACTGTATCAGCTTTTTATTGAGCATCGAGCATAGTTAATCTAACATGGTGGCCATTTTGCACCCAATCAAATGCAATAAAAGACAACATCGCAGCGAGCAATCTATTTTTGATTATGCTTTAAATACGTCGGCGAAGATTTAGGGGGGAGGATGTGTCTGGATTGCGTCAGTAATCCTCAGCCCTCTATCTGGTACTTAAATCGTTGTGTTGGACACTTCGCTAGAAAGCAGCAGGCATGGTCTTCAAAAGAGTGGAAAAATGGGGTGGTTTGAAGGAAAAATCCGTTTTTGTCTCTGATAGACTGTTGGAAGTTACTTTTAAGTAATAGCTATTTTAAGTTAATTTTAAGTGATAGGGATAAGTAGAGAAAAGTTTTTCAAGGAATGATTTTATGTTAGAAATTAACATTCTATAGTTCTTTTTCTATATTCATACTTCAACTGTTTATAATTTTTAAGTTGGAACAGATCAAGCATATACATGTAGGAAAAAGAACTTAGTGTCAGTATCTAATATTAATCGTTCCCTTAAAAAACTTTTGCTATGCAAGAGAAAATCATAGGAGTCACCCGTAATGATTAAACTTGTACAAAATTTAGTATTTTTAAATTAACCATCACAAATACTGATACACTTATTTGTATATGATATAAGTGTAAATATCTATTTCATTTTTATTGTATCAGAATGTATATTTTGTTTTGCTTTTCAATAAGTTTTTACTTTTTTAAAATAATTATTTACATTACATTTCCTGATATTCTCGCTCTCTTGCCCCCCCAAGGAGGCACTCCCCACAGATTGTTAATAACATCTGTTTATAAAAGCCTCTGTTCTGATATTTTAAAAAAACATCTTAGTCTTAAGAACCAAGATTATATGTTTAAAAACAATTTTAAAGCAGTGACCTTCCCCTAAATTTTCCTATAGCTCAGGGCTGAAAAAAGAGACAATAGTGTAGGGAGAATGTAACATGTTTCTGAGAATACAAAATCTAAAGTCTAAAATAACAACACAAATCTTAATGCCATAAGAAAATTAAAGCACTACTCGACAGAAAAAAATAACAGCAATAATAATAAAAAAAATACTTGATGATTAAAATCTGAACAGCAAAATGCAATATTACTACCAGAGCTTATCAAAACCTCTAGAACAGAACATAACTTAAAGCGAAAACCGTTCCAAAATTGCTTTGAAAAAGCAAAAATTTAATAAGAAAGCGTAAGAGTTATATAAAAAGTAACAAAAAATCTGTATATTTTACGTTTTGTATAGTTAAAAAATATTAGACTTAGAGAGAGAGAGTAATTAAAAAAAATACTAAGCAAAATAATAATTTAACTGCTAGCGCCAGCAAGAAAAATATAAATAAAATATAGAATGGGAAATAATGAAACCAAAAAAAAATAAAAACGAACATATTTTTACCTCCAAAGTAAAAGCAAATGCGTTTACAGCAATTTTAATATAGAAGATGATTATTTTATACAGTCAACTTAAGAAAAAAATCATCAAGCTTTATTTCAATGGAAAAATATAAGTAAAGGAAATATGAACTAATAAAATTTACGCGACTATATTGTTCAAAACTTTGGAAAATACTGTAAACCTTGAAATTTGAAGTTTTAAATTCATATGGGCTGAAAAAATTGCAAGTCTTTGATTAATTATTTTTCTATTTTAAAATGCATGCACTTATAAGTTCTTAATATGATTTATGTCAAATGAAATCTGAGAAAAGGATTTTCAAATAAATTTAACTCCTTCTAAAAATTCTTCCTTCTACTTTATTATTTATTTATTTATTTAAATGTTTTGATCAAGAACATTATCCAAATAATACCAAAAAATAACTGAGCCAAAAAAATGCAGCCGTACAAATGCTATTGTGTGTAAGTTATAATATATCCACGAAGCCTCACAATTTAAATTTTCACTAAAAAACATGCTTATAAGTAATTAATATTTTATCTAAAATCAAACAGTTTTTCTAAATTTATTGAAAACCTATTTAGATATCCTATAAATTCCCACTTTATTAATTAGTATTAAATTGGAAGTTAAAAATACAAGAGCTATGTATTTACTAAACGTTTTAAATTGAAAATTTATGAAAATGGGTATACAAGAAAAACAGAAAAAATTTAGTTTCATAGAATAATTGAAAAACTTCTGCTGACTTCAAAGAATGGAAAATATTTTCCTTTTAAAAATAAATCAATTCTTTTTGAAGAGAATGAGCAAGTATTCAATCAGAAAATATATCTTAAAATAAGAAAGAATAATACTTTAATAATGTATATTTGTCGGTTTTCCTAATTGTGTTTACGTATACATTAAACATGACATTTTTTTTATAAATAATTTCAAAAATTGGTTCTAAAATTATTTACTTTTCTTTAACTTTAAATACATGAGCAAGCATATCTGCATGGTAAAAATATTTTGATATATGTATTAAGTTCATCTAGGTATGTGCATTATTTTTTTCCTAATTAAACTATCTTCAACATCTTTAAAAAATATGCTTTTTAATTTCATATATGTGCAGAGAACAATTTAGTAACTTCTGAAAAGAGTGTTTACCATAATACTTTTACTTTATTTTGAATCAATATATATTCTAAAAATATATATAACTTTAATATTAATTAAGTTATGTTTTCACAAACATGTATCTGTAATAAAAGTATAAAAAATACAGAAATTACTTTGGATTTATTTTAAGGTATGTGGGGGCTATTGTTCAAACTGATTGATTGCTTAGTATAGCTACTCTCAAAAGCAAAATAAGGACTATTGGCGACGAGCCTTCTAATTTTGATTCATGTTCAAGTGTTACTAACAACTAAGCTGACATTCTACTATTCACATTTCTGCACCACGACATGCCAAATTTAGAATGTGTAAATATTCAGAAAAAGAAATCGTTCACGGCTTAACCTCTTCAGGACCAACGGGCGGAGAAATAAACGCTTTCCCAGGCCCGTACGTTCGGAGAGGATATGCACGCACGGGACCGGTCAAATTTCCATGCTGAACCTAATTCCTTTTAAAAATTCATGTAAAGTCTTAAATGTAATCTCAAAAATATGCTGAAACTTACAATTTACTACCATTGATAATATTTCAACATGCAGTGCAAAACTTTTCACTATATTTAAAAAAAAATACGAACTTTAAAGCAAATATTATTTTAATAAAAAAATGATAAAAATCCCATACATTTAAATATGAATATAAAAACTATTAGAAAACTATAAACCAACTTATTCAAAATATAAACAGAAATCCATAGATAAATATATCACGAATCTCTAAATGTCCGATTCTCTCGAAAAAAAAACATGTGCAGTTGTATATATTCATAAGTATCTCGGATCTAATTTAAAAACACGAAGCCGAAAGCACACATTGAACTTCAAAGTTTTATGAAACATTATAAAAAAAAATTGTTTTTGACATCTAGTGTGTTTGTAAAAATTAATATAAAAACGTTTTTAATTCTGATTACACCAGTGTGATCATGGACCTACAAGAAGAGGAAGAGCTCAATCCCATATATGAGTCCGTGGGCTGCGGAGGGAGAAATGCGTCATCACATTTATGTGATCATGGTCCAGAACGGGTCAAAAAACTCGTTTGACAAAGTAAATCTAAACATACAAGGTTGAAGTTAGCGAAACATGTTAAAAACTATCATAAAATTTTCATGTACAAATGATTTCTCATTATTGTACAAAATAAGTATTCATTATAAAAAAACCTAAATTACTTAATTACATTCAATACATAAAACACACGAGAATGCTTCGGTTTCCACCAAAAGACAGATTTCCTGCTAGGCAACTAGTGACCTTCGATTGGGTCACGTTGTTTTGAGTGGGAAAGTATCCAAGACAGGACCATTCAGAGCTTATGTTCTTTGCCAAGGCGAGGGCTATCATTGGTGCAAGTGTCACATTGTGACAGTGGCAAGTAAAGACTTATATTGATTTTTTTAAAATTTTAAAAACATAATTATAAATAACCATTTTTTACAATTTAATTAAAATCAGGTTGTTCCACACAAAAAAAAACCCCTCAAAATTTGGATCAAAATATGTTTGTGAAGAAATGTTTACTGTAACGAGCATAATAAAATATATATCACTCAAAACTAGTTGTTATGCACTTTTAATAACCTAATTTCGTAAGCATCTGCAAGAGCTAATCCTAATTTGACTTGGTAAAAAAAATGATTCAGAAGCCTTAATAACTAAGTACTACTGAGCGTTTAATAATTATGCGATAAAAAATGGTCCAAGTTACTTGTCAATATTTTATACCTAAGCTAATTGATTGAACTTGTAAAAAGTTTATTAAGTATAAACTCTTAGTTCTCTCGTACACTTTCATCTTATTTATTACATCACTTTAAAATTTCTACATGTAGATTCACAATTAAAAAAATGTGCTATTTGCTTTAAAATCTCATAATAAGCATACAAGTAGCATTTTTTTGTGTTTTCCATATTTGTTTGTTGGAAACGTTGGAAGTAGCACGCATAGTTAGTGTTTTTTTAAATAGTGCCAGTCTTTTGCGAAAAAGATGTCCACCTCAGTTCTAGGGCAAGTCAACCTTTGACCTCTCTTTTCCCAGCCAACAAAGAAGTGACCGACGAAGTTCCCACGCCAATCTTCGACTTCCAAAGCCACCACACAAGGAGTAAAAGGGTCCAGTGACCGAATGGTAATCCCCATTACGTCCAAACAGAAATGATCCTATGTGACGTGTCACTTTTGAAGGCCTGGTGTCTTACATCCATGTTTTTCGCAAGAATTGAGTAAATTTTATAAGGTAACAAGTGAAATGATTTGCCCTTATTGTATGGATAAGTACACAACATTTAAGTACATTTATTAAAAATAATGAACAGTTTTCTAAAAAGTATACTTTTTTGTGAAAATAAATATTTTGAAATGCTATACATAATCATTTATCGCAGAGAACAATATTTAAAATTCATTACTGTTAAATTATACTAACTCTGCATAGTAAATAATGAATAAGTACTCAATTAATTAATGAAATAATTTTTTTGTCTAAAATAAGTTTCTAAGAAGAGAGAGCATTGTTCTCATTCAAGCGTTTTAATCAACAGTTTTCCTTAAAAGATAAGTTTCAAGATACATTCTATTTTTTTAATGAAAGAATACGATCCAACTTGTCTAAAATAACTTGTGAATTTTGCAGGATGCAGTTTACTTAAAAATAATTTAAATAAATATATAATTAAAATAAGTCATTTTGTTTTTGGTAATATTTTACCCGCTTATCAATCGATGCATTAAATAAAGGAATCACTGCTTTGTGAGGCTAAAAGTTCTTAGGAAGTAATTTTCTGTGTAAATAATTTTTGAAACCAAAATCCGAAGAATCATAAACACATTCGAAGAAGCACATTCAATACCATTCCTTTGCATACTTTTAAGTGAATATTTTCTTCAATTTCAAAACGTCGGGAATGGGATTTAAAGACATGGTGAAAGATTAACAATCTATTATTCACTAACTCAATCAATATTCTTTGCTTTTGGAAAATGAGTCTTGTGATATAAAATTTTCGAAATGCTTACTTATTTTCAAGAATACATTGCTTCATCTCCTAGAAGGGAATTTAAGCTTAATTATACGTAAATAGATAGATTTTTCTATTTTCATTCACCATTTATTAAAGGATCTAATGAATAATAATTATTTTTCTCAGTTCCTTTAAATAAACAATATAAATCATTTAAAATAAATATAAACTTAGAAATTTCTCACAAATACAGTTTTATCTATTAAACAACCTCGTAAATATTAATTTCAAATTTGTATTATTAAGTACGTTTTAACTAAAAGTGTAAAGTAAAATATTCTTTAAAAAATTAGTAGTGCATGTGAAAGGAATATAACCGTGAAAAAATACCATTATCAACTGTCATGTGAATGCAAAACAATTATTTTGATGATGTGTGATATTTAATATAGTTACCGAATTACATAGTTTGTTATTAATCTAAAATAGCAAGAATATGTCTAAAATTTTTGGAAAATGTATTATACCAAAAATACGTCGAAAATTATTGTTTTTGATTATAAGTTGTGGAATTATGAAGCATAACTTTTCTTAAAGAAGCATACATTATAAAAATCATTATTTTGCGTTTCAAAATATTTCATTTGTTTTATTAAAATATTTCATTTAACGATTTATTTTATTAAATTATTTTTCCTTTGAAATATATTTTTTTGTTATTCCTCTTAATAGATTAAATTTAAAAGAAAAGAATTAGAAAAATGAATTACATGTTTTAAAGAACTCAAACTTCAGGATTATTAGCAAAATTGAATGGGCGGTGGAAAACTTCTAAAGACTTTTCCCCGCTTTTTCAGTATTTTAAATTGACATAATTAATTCCAATATTTGAAAAGCCCTTTCGAATTTTACTTATTTCCGAAGTACTTTTACAAAAAATACCGATTTCCTTCAAAAGGTTACGAAAAAAAAATGCGAAATACGTTATTCTAAACATAATGAATTTCCATGTTTAAATTTAACGAAAAGACATCCAATGCATATAAAAGACCAATTTTGTGTTAAGATTTTATCTCTTTGCTCATTTTCTCTCAGTTTCTTTTGTTACTATTATTTTTGCAGGTTTTTTCTCAGTTTCATATTTTATTCTTGTTACTTAAGTTTTGTGTTTTTTTTAAGTAATTTTAGATCAAGTGTGATTTGTTAAAATCCCTTAGAGAATAAAGCGATCCAATTTGTTTTGTAGCGTTCTAAAACAGTGAATTTTTTTTAAAAAAAATCATTTAACCTCAAGTATGACATCAAGCAAAATGTTGTAACGAGAAATAGTTCAAATTTTCCTGCGTTCGGATATATTCTCTCCAAATAATAAGTATTATAAGATTAGCACTTAATACATTGTAATGGAATTATGGTTCGAAAACAGTTTTCAAATGAATTTAAGTCACTTTATTGTTTATTTAGTTAGTAAATATATACTCATTTATATTTATGTATTTTTGCAGATTTATACTTCGTTTTTACAACCTTTTATTTTGAAATATAATTTTTTTCTTATAACTATTTATATTGATTTCAAAAACCATCCTTTGTCTGGAGGTTTATATGTTATAAATGATCAAGTTATCATTTAATTTAAGATTCAAATGAGAAACTGAATAACATTTGAAAATTGAATCAAAGTATCGATTTAAAAAAACAGTTGATTTGCTTCGTGGATAGGATATTTGTAGTATGTGTTCTAAAAGGCTTATTGTCAAACTAACTTGGATAGAAAATAATTGTGTACAAAAAAAAAGTTAGTTTCAAAATGATTAACACAGCAGCCAAGGTAACTTTTATTATTGGACATTTTTATTGCTAATGAACGTAATTTTGCTAAGTATAACGTGCTGATTTGTAGAAAGAGTCACTTCCAATATAATTGCAGTTAAGGCTCGTAAACATGGTAAGAGCAAGAGTTTGTTTCAAATGATACATTTGGGGTACAACATATATGGTACTCAACTAACAGAGTTTGTTGTCCCAAATGCCAGAAGAATACCTTCTTTTATTGAGGACGTATTTTCCACCATCCTACAACCTCGCCGTCTGTTTAGGAAATGAAGTCTTCATTTCAGAGCTTATTCCTTATCGTAGAATCTCCCAGGTGGCTAATTCAGCTCTTTAACGTGAAATTTGTTTATTGTTCTTTTAACCCCGTAAGCAGTTTGTCCATACAGTGTACGTGCTACCCGAAATTGGCCTCATCTAGTTTGCTCGTACGGTCTACGGGCATCTATATTTTCTCCTTTCCTTTTCTGGTTTGCTCGCATTTTTCATTATTGAAAGAGACTATTTAGTATTATCATTTTTCAACAGATGACGTGGCTTGTCCATGTAAATTAAATGCTTTTCATCCGGGTTTTTCTATGTGGAAGAGACAAATAAATATGCTAAACAGTGCATCCAGTGTTGCAAGACAATTCTCAAAGAGTAAATTTTGTGTAGAAACTACTGTGGAAGAGCTGCATGTATTTTTCGCTCCCAATATACTTCAAGGAATTAAAAAGAAACCTGGAATTGAGAGAGAGAGAGAGAGAGAGATCATTATTGGAGCAAAAGAAATTCAACTAATACACCTTTTTTCTCTAAAATAATGTCTCATCGGAGATTCTGCCTTTTGCAATGCTACTTACATTTTTCTGATAATGCAGCATTTGACCCACAAAATCACGAATGGCCAAAAATTAGTAAAAGTTTGGCCAGTTCTGAAATATCTCAATGAGAAATTTTAGTGAAACGGTGACACCAGAGCGAGATGTAACAGATGCAGAATGTACTTGAAAAAAGCAAAGATTTATAGGGGGTTTTGTGTCCAAAATTGTAAAATAGAAAATGTTGTAAAAGCATTAAAAGTGAAAAAAATAAAAAAAAATTCTTAATATTCTTATTTTATTAAGTAAGGTACTTAATTATATTCAAAAAAATATATGCCTTTTTTGGAAGCATTTCTGGTAAAATAATTGACCGCTTAAAGGGTTAACACCCCCTGAAGTAACTTTGTACAAATGACCCTTACCGCGTCGTATACACTATCATAACTATTGCATCTCTAGGATTATGTGTATCAAACCGCATCAAAAAGATATTTCCGACACAGTATTTGAATGTAATTATGAGTCATCTAGATATATCCTATCTCCCCTCAAATTTCGCAACTGTTTTTACTACATTCAACGATGTAGTACAGTGTTTCTCAAACTGTGGGGCGCTCCCCCTGGGAGGCGCGATAAACCTACAAGGGGGCGCGAGCATATCGAAAATAAAAGATTTAAAATAATTTATTTACTAGAATGAAGTAAAACAAAGTATTTCTGACGTAATAAAAAATATACAAATTTACACGGAAATCATATATATATATATATATATATATATATATATATAATATTTATATATATATATATATATATATATATATATAATATATATATATATATATATTATCTGCGATTTTACATCATCATCAAAAATAAAAGCTTCTATTTTACATTCAAAATCAAATTTTTAGCTACCTTTGATACTATAACCAGACTAAAAACGTTTTATTCAATTTGCTGTATTCCCATGATGAGAGATTTTTTTATTACGTTTTCTTTTCAAAGCGAAAATGCTACTCTTCCAGAGGAAAGACAAAAACCAGACCCATAATCAAAAAAATTTTTAGGAAGATAAAAAGTTCATCACTGTTATATATTATTGCTATCAGCTGTAGGCAGCAGAATGTATTTACCGCGGTTTGACCTTCGAGCTTATACGGTTAGTTGCGTCCCTGCTCTTATGTATTTTTTTCATTTAGGGAAGTTTGCAGGATTACTAAGCCAAGCATAATGAAAAACGTTTTACATCATTCTTTTTGGAACATCCATATTGTAATAAATACATTTTTAATCCGGGAGCGGTCACGCCGAGCACAGAGTGCACGAAAACGGTAAATCTGACAAAACTGTTTAATTGTTACCAATGGCCCTGACACTATCCTCCTGTTTGACAATCTTAACGTGAACTAAAATATATTTGTCACATATCTCCCTCTTTTTTGGGAGTGACAGACGTTTTTTAATGATCTTAAGGTACTTGTTTTGTCTCAATTCCTGGCGTGATAACTTTTTTTCCGAAATATTTTCTGTGTCCTTGAAAGTAGGTGAGTATATTTTCTCTTAATTAAATTATTCACTGGAATTACGATTTTTATTGTGTACTATAAAAATAAATATAAAAAAGGATTAGGGTGATTCAATAACCCCGCTCGACCATTAGTATCGAGTGCGCGCCTGCTCTCAGGTTAAAACATGTTGAAGTCTTTTCACTTTAAATATTAAAAATAATACAATTATTCTTCATCAGAATTTTTTTTATTGTTCATTATTCAACATCAATTCTAAATGCTGATTCTTTGAAACTTAAAATTACAGTTCGCTTAAAACTAATTATAATTTGAGCAATCACTTAAAAAAATCATTTTACATCTTTGTAAACATTGTCACGCACTTGGCTTTATTCTCCTTAAAATTCAGCGATTATATCAATAATGTTTTATTTTCTTATAAATGAACTTGTGCAAATAGCGGGTACTTCAGCCGGTATACTTTGAATGTATCAGTGCTGCACAGAGTATTTTATAACTAATTAATCAATACTAAATTAAGAACAAGTTTAATAAGTATTAGCGACTTCCATAGTTCTTACAGAGCAAAGTTTTTTCAAAGGAATGCTTATGATTAGAAATTGACCCTCTGAGTTATTTTTCTACATTTAGCTGATATCTATATTTTGTCTTCTAAGCAGCCACCGCATTTTGCAATATGTTCCAATTTAAAAATTAGAGAAAGGAAAAATAACATAATAATTATACTATTTTTTTTTTTTTTTTTTGCTTAAAAGCAACATATACAAAATTTAATACTGATGTCATGAATTTGTACGGTTTATAATAAAGTTTGTTGCTTTAGCGTCAAAGTGCATTATTATTGCATTCAGTACATTACTAATGTATAAGGGGGGGCGTGATAAAAATCGTGATTGAAAAGGGGGCGCCAGTAGTGAAAGTTTGAGAAGCACTGATGTAGTACATGGCGCATATAGTATAAGCATTTGGCGACATAGTGCGTGGCGCATATAATGTGCACCAGACGATATCTGATTTATATAAAAGGGCGGAACAAGCTCAACATGGTGTTTCCTTCATTTAAAATTGGGCCATTATATTTTTAAAGTTAAATGTGACTTGAGAAATAAAATAGTTCGAGTCTATTTTAATTTCTGCTTAGATAGAGAGTGATCCAGAGTTCTCTCTCTCATGGTAAAAATTTAAGGGTTAGCATAGGACATTTTTACAAATCATTTACTGAAGTGCTCTCAAACTTTCACAATCCTGGTGCCCTCCTTTTCAAACACAATTTTTATCGCGCACCCCTTATACATTAATAATGTACTGAATGCAATAATAATGCACTTTTTCGCTAAAACTACCGTACGCGGTCTTAATTATAAACCTTACAAATTAATAACATAAGTATTAAATTTTGTATGTTACTTTTAAGCAAAAAAAAATGAGGATAATTATTATGCGGTTTTTCCTTTCTCTGGTTTTTAAATTGGAACATATTGAAAATGCAGTTGCTGCTTAGAGTACAAAATATAGATATCAGCTAATTATAGAAAAGTAATTTCTAATTTCTCTAATCATAAGGATTACTTTAAGGAACTTTGCTCTGCAAGACAAGCCCATGGAAGTCGCTAATACTTATTAAACTTGTTCTTAATTTAGTATTGATTAATTAGTTAAAAATACTCTGTGCAGCACTGATACATTAAGAGTATACCGGCTGAAGTACCTGCTTTTTGCACTTCATTTGTAAGAAAATAAAACATTATTGATATAATAATTGAATTGCAAGGAGAGTAAAGCCAAGTGCGCGGCACTGTTTACAAAAATGTAAAATGATTTTTTTTAAATGATTGCTCAAATTATAGTTAGCTTTAAGCGAACTGTAATTTTAAGCATCACATAATCAGCATTTAGAATTGACGTTAAATAATCAACAATAATATAAAATTCCGATGAAGAACAATTGCATTATTTTTAATATTTAAAGCGAAAATATTTCAACAAGTTTTAACCCTGGAGCAAGCGCGTACTCGATACCAATGGTCGAGTGGGGTTATTGAGTCACCCGAATCCTTTTTTTATAAGTATTTTTATAGAACGCAATAAAAATCGTAATCATAGTGAATAATTTAGTTAAGAAAAAATTATACTTACTTTCAATGACTTTTCAATTTTTATTTGATAGTTTTAGGAAAAAGTCCAAGAAAACTGAACCAAAATGTTTCAAATGCGCGTGACCTTAAAAAAAGACAAAAATCACAGACACTTTTCGTTAACATTACAAGAATGTTATTTGCATGCAAAACTGTCATATTTTGTTCAAGTTATTGCAAATTCACTGTCCTTTGATGTTCGAGAAATAGCATGTTTAATTTTTGCTTACTTGTGTGTTTTTGACAAAGCAAAGTGTATCTGTTGAAACGTATGGCTTCATATTTTAGTTGATGGAGTTCTTTTGGTAGCATTTGAAAATTTTTCTTTTGTTTCATGTCCATCGCTTTTCTCAAAAATTTACTTTAATATGCATTATTTCAGCAATTTCATCCCTTTTGCTCATTTACCAAACCTCAATAAGTCGTACAAGAAGACAACCAAAATCACGAAGTTATTCATAGGAGGGGGGTGATGTACCATGAGCACAGAAAATATTTTGGAAAAAAAAGTGATCGCACCGGGAACAGTCAAATCAAATACCTTAAGGTTGTAAAAAACGTTTGTACCTCCCCCCAAAAAAGGGAGATATATTACATGCATTTTAGTTCATGTTAAGACTGTCACACAGGATGATAGTGTCAGGGCCATTAGTAACAATTAAACAGTTTCGCCGGAATTACCGATTTTGTGCACTCTGTGCTCGGGGTGATCGGTACCGGGGTTAAAAGTGTATTTAATACAATATAGATGTTCTAAAAATATGTAAAACACTTTTCATTAATCTTATATATGTTTTGGAATACTCATAAAAATAAATCTTGGCCAAGTAATCCTTTAAAGCACTCTCTGGGCTTTAAATCCAAAAATCATAACAATATTTTAGAAGGAAAAAAAGCAGCAGAAATAGTTTATTTACAACTTCCCTAAATAAAAAACAAATACATAAAGAGAGCAGGGACGTAACTAACCGTACAAGTAAGCCGGAAGATCGAAGATAATGTACAGTAAATATTACGCAATGTACAGATTCTACAGATAATGTATAGTATTTATAACAATGATGATTTTTTTATGTTCCTAATTTTTTTTAATTATGGGGCTTGGTTTTGTTTTTTCTCTTAAAGAGTGGTATTTTAGGTTTGAAAAGAAAGCATAGTAAAAAATCGGTTGATTTGTCGAATCGGGTGGATTTCGCGCCAAATATTTTTTTCGCCAAATTAAAAAAAATGCAACAAATCTGGCAACCCTTCTGAATTTTTTTTCCAGTGAAGAAGTCGTTTTTTGGCGAAATTTTGCACATGCGCAGTATATTTCTTTAATTTTAACAGTTTTCACGATATCACGGAAAGTTAGCGCAGGCTTAATTCGTTTTTTTTTTTTATTTTAAAATTTTAATTCTCTAACGGCACTTTCTTACACATGGGCAGAAAACTTTTATTACTTAAAAACTTAACGATAATTACTAATGCGCTTGAGTAGCTCATGTTTTTTTTATTGGCCTTAGCTTCGCTTGCTCCGGTGATTCCGTTACACCAGCTGCTTTCTTTTGATTCGTTCTTTCATTGTGGAATCATTTTCACAGGTAATATTACTTTTTTTCTACGCATAAATTTTCAGAATGCCACGGTGTCCAGCTATGCTATTAGAAAGAATATGAATGAATACATGAAAAAGGACGATTAATATTGTGAAAGGTTGTTTTTTTGCCCTGTTGCCTGTGCTTGGATAAAAGCTGTTTTAGAATGGTGCATGAAAGATGGTTTGATTGGATCATGGTATGAATGTCCGAAATGTGGAAAAAGTATTGAATTGAGAGAAAGAACGGGTAAGAAAGTGAAGTTGAATGGTACTGCAGAATTCAGTCGAGTGGGAAAGAGGCTACCAATAATGTGTTTAGGAGTGTAAGGAAAAATTTTTGGTTTGAATTGAGTAATATTAATATGTGCACCGTTTTGTTTGTGATGCAATAATAAAAAGGTTTTGGAAGGTGCTCTCAGTATTATGCAGTCGCACACTGGTATAATTTTCAGTAGGAAACTCATCGTCGTCATAAATGTCGGGAAAAGCAGCATATTTTAAAGGTAAGTGAAATTATTTCCATGTTTAAATGCCTAATTTTTGCAGCGATTTTCAGTTTCAAAACTTTAAAATGCTATTTTTATATGATTTTCCTTCCACCATCTTGAATTTAGCGCTCTGGCGTTGCGTGTTGTGGTAGGGTTGCAACTCCGAAAAGTAACACGCAAAAACGCGCCAAATTGGCGATTTTTCAAAATTTGGTGGAAAGGCGGCCTGTTTGACAGTTTCACCAAAAAATCTCTCATCATGGGATTACAGCAAATGAAATAAAATGTTTTTATTTGGTTATAGTATCAAAGATATTTAATGAGGTTTTGAAGTAGAAGCTTTTATTTTTGATGACGTAATATCATAGATGATATATATAAATGATATCAGTGTAAATGTGTATTTTTTATTATGCTCGAAAGTATTTTGTTTTACTTCATTCCAGTAAATATTTTTTTAATCTTTTATTTTCGATATGCTCACGCCTCCCTCCTAGGTTCATCGCACTCATTAGGGGGCATGCCCCACAGTTTGAGAAATCCTCATTTACTGTAAAAGAATGGACAGGAGAAACTGAAGCGGTGAGGTGCCAACACTGAAGTTATTAAACAAAAGAGAGAAATGCAGTGTTTCAATAACTGTTCAAAATTTCGGCCAACAATTGTGATACATGCTTTTCACTGTGATTGGAGCGATTGACATAAAAATCCAAAAATACCAGATGCTTCAAGTATCCATGCAACAGTTATGAATGTTTGATCATAGAGATCTTCATCTCAGTCAATTGAAATTTTAAAAAGAAATAAGACTTTTCAGATGCACATCTATAACAAGTAATCGAAAATAAATAAATCAGGAGATCGAAATGGGCTAGAGTAAATCCACTCACCTTACAAGGAACATTAAAGTATTTTTGTTGAGTAACCCATGTGTACCAAAATTCTATTCCTTATTTAAAAACATACTTTTATAACATGAATAAAATATGATAGGAAAAACTGTTTGCAAACTTCTATGTGCATTGATATAGAAACTACAATTCGCCCCTTTTGTGGGACGTTGACCAAATACTAAATCAAACTCCATAATATTATCGGTAATGCTCGAAACTGTAATAAACAGCATGAAGGACAAAAGAAATTGGGTTTGTGATATTTCAGTGTTTCTACTTTGTTTGGAATGAAACAAAACACTTGTTTCACCCACACACATATTCCATGGACACCAATTTTACATCTATCACACAATTTCGACGTTTTTTTCTTATAGTGGGCACATCTCTTTTATGTTTTAATTGACTCGATGAAGCGTGTATCCGTGCTAACCCGTCCTCCCGTCAAGTGGGGGTTTTTTTAGGTCCTCAATGCTCGATGTTGATCCGGTTTTTTAAGGTGCCTGACTAGTGTAAAATCGTCAATTTTGATGAACATGACAAAAGAAATTTTATTTGATATTTTTAATATTTGAATTTTCTTCTTTCTAAAAATACCTTACTTTTGCTAGTACTCCAATTATTTACGAAGTTATAGCAGTTTTTTATGTCAAGTGAGAACAACAAAAACGAACCGGAAGTTAGAAATCGAAACCGGAAGTACTTTGAATTTGAAAGATTTTTACTCTTTTTTGGAATTTTATTGAATTTATTTATAAAATATTAATTTTGGTAACATTAAAACTAAATATGGTGATATTCTTTTAAAAAATTATTGAATAGTTTTAGTAAAATTTGGCAACAACTTTACAGGTTTGTTGTCATTTTTCGATTTGCTTATGTTGTAGCTACTCGATTCTTCGCTCCTCGTTTAATTTATTATTTTGATATATTTTATGAAAAAAACTGTCTTTCTTAAGACAAAATATTGATTAATTATGGCTAAATCAAGATCTGGGAGGTCTAAGAAGCGCCGATTTACTGGAAATCGTTATACCATTCGTGCCACAATTAATGAGAATGATGAAACATCTGAGCTCAATTCTACTGAATCCGCTAGTGCCAAAAAGTTGGAATCAAGCCATACAAGTTTGGAAATTTTCTCAGAAAGATTGTTTGAAACTTCTAAAGACAATAGAATTGTCAGCTGGACAACTTTGATTTCATTTTTTGCCATAGTTTGTTGTCCTGATTGTTATTCTCAGGGCTTGAACTTATAGAAGACTCTGTCAGTGGATTATGCTCACATATGAACCTAAAGTGCAAAAACTGCTCCTTCTTTAAAGGTTTCCCTACGACAGAGAAGATGAAAGGTTCTTGTCTTATAGACTCTTCAATTGTTTTGGGGCTAAGGATAATCGGGAAAGGATTTTCAGCTGGCAAAAAATTATGTGCTTTCCTCGGTTTACCTTTCCTGTCAAAACTTGCTTTCCGCAATCAAGAAAGAAAACTGTTGAAAGCAACTGAACGCGTTGCTCAAGAAAACATCAACGCTGCATTGAGTGAAATCAAAGGCTCAAATAGTTTCACTAAATGTGGAATATCCATTGATGGTACTTGGCAACGCAGAGGCTACTCATCTTTGAATGGGTGTGTAAGTGCCATATCAGTTGACACCGGTAAAATTTTAGACATTTTATGACACAATATTGCCACATATGCGCGAAAGGCAATAGCCAATCATCGAAACATGTATGTTCGAACTACAAAGGTTCCGCGGGGAACATGGAGGTTGTTGGAGCCTACCGTATATTTGAGAGATCAAATGTGAGGAATGTACAGTACAATGAATACTACGGAGATGGGGACTCAAAAGGATATGAATCTGTTAAAAACTTTTATGGAATTAATACAGTAACCAAACTCGAGTGTATAGGTCATGTACAGAAACGTGTAGGGGGCGGTTGCGTCAATTAAAAAACGACGAAAGGTTTGGGAGGGAAAAATAAATTAACTGATAAATTAATCGACAGAATTCAGAACTATTATGGAATAGCTATTCGAAACAATGTAGGTAATCTACAAAAGATGATGAGTAGTGTAATAGCTGCATTTTTCACTGTGTATCTGGAAAAACAATTCATTGCATGGACAGTGTCCTGAAGGATCTGAGAGTTGGTGTCGTTACCAAAGGGCAAAAGCAGCTGGGAGTCCCCTCAAAGAAATTGAGCAAGGACTTCCTAATAAAATTATAAACCAAATAAAGCCTACATATCTAAAACTGTGTAATGAAACTTTGTTGAAAAATGTCTTCATGGTAAGACACAGAACTGCAATGAAAGTTATAACAACATTTTGTGGAATATTGTTCCCAAAAATATATTTATTGGACTGGAAACATTTCGTTTGGGTGCATTATTAGCTCTAATACTTTATAATTCTGGTTATGCTGGTATATTATCAGTAATTCGAAATGTAAATGGTTCCCTTCCTGAAAGTGTTGCTCAAGAGTTACTTAAATTTGATAAACAACGGATTTCAACATCTTTAAGACATTCTTTACCGATTGCGAAATTGTCTCGAAAAAAAAAAAGAAAAGCAGCTAGAAAAACAAAAAGTACTAAGGATGAAAAACAGAAGGCTTAGTATATTCATATGGAGGGTTTTAAAGTACTTCTTTGCAGGATTTTTATTCTAATTTATGATAACTTTTGTGATAAACAATATTTTTCAAGAGTTTTTTCGTGAATGTTTACTGGTAAAAACAACACAAATATATTTTGTATGATATATTTTTAACTTCTAAAAATAATATGGAATAATATATATTTGTTTTTCTAAGTAAAATATTTTTATTTTTAATGCAATAAGGTTTTTTAAAGTGCTTTTATACGTCTAATCTGTATTTCGTAAACTGTGTACTTAGACTTTAAGAAAAAGCTTTTTGACACTATAAAATTGTTAAAAATATTAAAAGATAAAAGTTTGAAGAAAGTATATAATATTCATAATTGCTTTGAAAATGTTTGTTCTTTTGATATATAGAGGTTTTAGGTTTTTTCAGCAGTATAGTTTTTAAATTTTGAATTTTAAATCTTTAAATGCATCTGAAACAGATTTTTTGATATTTTACAACACGTTAAGCATGATATCTCAAAAAGTTCTGTAGATAATAGTCTGTAATTTTGTGTAATTGTGCATTATTATAGTATGTATGCTGTGACGTAGGGATTAAGAAAAACAGCATATTTACCTTTTTTATGATTTTTTCTGTGTGATAAATTTTAAATTTTTGAAAAATTTGCATTGCGTGCACTTTTTGACTTCTAGTTCAGTAACAAAATAAAATTTTTCAAAGATATTAGGTCAATTCATTAGTAACTGTTTTTTGAGTAAAATTATGTGGGTTTTTTGAAATATTATGCATTAGAATTTATTTTACTATGTTTAACGTAACGTACAAATAACGTCTAATTTAAACCTAAAATTGGCCATATTTAAAAAAAAATACATTGAAAGAAAATTTTTTTGCTGTTTTTATTAGTTTTCAGTTATAATTAAACAAAAATGAGTTTAAAAATAAATTTTCAGCAAAATTTCAAAAAAAAAATGTCTTCGCAACTAGTCAGGCACCTTAAGAAGCATAAAAACACTATTCTCCGTAGAGCATCCAAAAGCTAGAGCTTCTCATCTGTATTAACAATTTCGTATGCACGTCCTGTGTTTACAACACAAATATCGATCATCTGGGTGAACCATGGACACCGCCATTTCTTTGATTTACTCCATTCTGATACCAAATTGGGAATCATATTGCAAAAATCCAATGTCCCATTATTAGGACGCATAAAAGAATTTTATCTTAAACTTATTACAGGAAATCTAGATTCAGCTGCATGTTACATCGACATCTGCATTTTCATAACAAACATATCAACATAAAAATATTTCTCTCAATGGTTGTATAGATTTTACCAACATACTTACAATGCTACCAAGTACGAAACTAAAAAAATGCATTAATTAATTCAATTCTAACAGTAAGCAAATTGTTGAAAACAGTTTTTTAATTGATTTTGTAACGTGTAGATTCGTCGGATATAAATGAATATTGTGAGAATTTTAAAAGCACCCTTGAGTACATACTTAACCTTATCTTTAAACAACGCATAATATGTGATGTCCGACTGCAATGACCATTACTGTAATACCCCATGAAAGGTGTTCAATGGTGGTTGATATTTTACCGATTTTTAACGGAAGAAGAAAAAAAATGAGAAGCGTGGAATTATTTGAAACTCAGGAGGAAGGGATAATTTTCACTGAGCTCTCTACCAATGATCGTTTAACTCACATCTACCCTACGTATTTTAGGTTCTGTGCTTGATTTAGATCACAATCCACAGAATTCAAGATGCTTTGTTCAATGTTTGTGTGCTGTACATCTATTCGTTGACTAGATTCGTGTCTGGAGACATAAAAAAGATAGTTTTAGATGTTGTTGTGACTAATGCCACCTGTCTGACGTAGTCAGAACGAGGCCCACGAAATTCATCGTGGCATGGGCAAGAGGTACGTCTGTCGTTGGCCTTGAGCACCATACAGGTGACAGTGCGATTTAAGCTCGGTGAAACTCCCCGAAGGGACGATAGATGGCGACACGACCTCTGTCTCCACCTCCACAATTTCTGCAAGTGAACTGAAGGGGAGGGAAATATTCTCCAGTTCCTGCGCTCGTGAATAAGCCCACAAGACTACGGACCCACTGATTTAACGAGCACGTACTCCGCGTGCACTCGGAAGGTATTTGGTGACATCGAGCATCGAACCCAGGCCTTCCGGTCTGGAGTCCGATACTCTAACCACTAGGCTACCCACGGCCCCAGATAGTTTTAGTAATCATGGGATGTAACACTCTCTTGCAGCATTTATCTATTTGGAAGCTGCTCAAGATACTTTTTTTAGAATAGCCATTACGATTTGCAACGCTGTACATGTAATATGTGTCTGTCTTTTGGGAATTCCTAAAGTCTTCCGTCACGGACGGCACAACATTTCAGAAACACATTCTCCACTTCTTAAAACGCAATGGTAAGCAGTAGCTAACCACCGCTTCACTTCTACCTGTAACAATACCAACTAAAAGCTCAATGTATCTTTCATTTCATGCATTTTCTGTGTTTGCGTTCCACTGTGTCGCTAGCATCCATACATTTCTATACATTAAATTCTTGTTACTATGTCATATACCAACTCTTAACTGCTTGCCTGATTATTCCGAGTTATTTCGGATTCGTATGCATTGAAGTCAATTTTTATTCCGGAAAAACTCGGGGGAGCAGAATTCGTCAGTACTATTGGTTTTATCGCGGTTTTACTTGTCCTGTACGAAATGAAAGGAAATATTAAGTTTTGATTGGCGGTTTGAAAATTTTTGTTCGTTTCGGGAATCTTTTAGCGGGACTGGTAACGTGTTTTCCTTTTTGTATGGTACACGTCAGCGTTTGGATTAGTGATATATAAAGAAGGATAGTTCCGTTGAACAAAAGTAAAATAATGGCGATGATGCAAGATAGCGAAAGCTATGATTTTTCTGATAGTGATTTTTAAGAGATGGGCATTGAAAATAGTGGAAGAGTGATGCTTCTGTAAGTAGCCTACATTTTGTACTGTAAATCAGGAGGTTCCCGATCACCTAAACAATTTAGAATTACATTCATTGAAAAAAATAATTTTAGAAAATCAACAAATGGGATTTCTGGTACATCAGGAAGACCTAGCATTAGTCCATCACCCCTCAGGGTAACCTCAGGGCATTTTCCAGATGTTATTCCTGCTACTGAAAAAGAAATTAAATTCAACGAGACATTGTACTATATGCTCCCGTGAAAGAGATTCCATTGCGAAACCAGTAAGAAAAGTGATCAGGTACCAGTATACTGAATGCCAGGTATCACTTTATGCTGTCCCTTGTTCTAAAAACTATCATACAGACTAATATTTAACGTTTTTCCATTTACCCGAGATAACTCGGAATAGTAAACTAATATTAAAACTGAATGTTTTTACGCCTGTAACAGTTAAAAATTCAACTTATAACATACATATTTTGTTTTGTTTCGTCTCGTATTTAATAATAAAATAAAAAAATGTGATGATATTTTTGGCAATTTTCTTCAAAAACACCTGTAAAGGAAGCAGTTAATATATGTACCTTGAATGCAGAATGACCTGTAGGACTTTATTACAACCAACATATACACATTATGTTGTTAATCTGGAAAAAGTGAAAACGTATAATTTTTACGTAATTAGAAAAAACGATTACGAAAAGTTACAAATTATATATTAGTACATTACAAAAATATTTTTGTTATATTATTCTAGCATTGCGTGTTCACTTACAGAAGTTTGTATCAACATTTATTAGTATAATAGTGATCTGGTATTCTAATGCTAAAATTTAAAATAAATGAAAACCGGAAATTATTAACTAAAGAGGCAAATTTGTTCAAAAATATGATAGTAAAATGCAAAATTATAATTTATGTTATTTGGATATGTTAATTAATTAAATATAAATGATATCTTATTTTTTTAAATGTAAGACTGAAAAATAAATTCATAAAAGAAATTAATTATAGCACTGAAAGTTTCAAAATCCTAAGTATTTCTGACTCAAACGCTGCGTTAGATTTTTGGATATATATCTGTTTCCTATAAAAACGTAATTATAATTATCTAATAATGAACTATATTTGATTTACCCCTTACAAAACAGTATTTAAATATTATTTCCTTTATTTATATGCTGTGTTAGATAATTCCTCAAAAAGTGATTAGTATAACTTATATAAACAATCATCGAAATTTTAATTAAACTACTTTTCAAATAAGTGGAACATTTTGATTTCCGTATTCAATAAAGGAAACAATATGCATTTATCTCTGAAATTTAAAAATACGCATGATAAAATTTATTTGATGTTTTCAAATAATAGTACTGTCAAAATATATTGTTTCGACACATTTCCGCCATTTGATAATTGTATTTAAAATCCTACACAGTGAATTATATCTGTCTGTGACATTTACGAATTCAAGAATGCTTTATTTTAAATCGGCATTCCTTTATTCACCCAACCAAGAATAAATATCATCTCCGAAAACACGAAGAATCATTCGCAGATTGCACGCGATATCTTTTGTCACAAGCGCAAAATTTTTAAATCCTGCATGACAAGGATGTTTGGGGATTGCGGTAATTCAGGATTTCCTTCTCCGCAAAACAATTACATTAGGGACAATTGAATTTACTGCGTTTTATGTTTTTAGCATTCTTTTGGTATAAAAAGATAAATTATTGATCCATGGTATGTTTCAAATTGTTTTATACGCATTGGTGTTTCTTTTCATGTAGGAAGCAAGTTAAACACTGCAGCATCGTCAAGGAGAGAATATGGAAAAATTACACGGTTTTCTTTTTGAAATATTTCTAATATTTAAGATTAAGCATTATTTGTTGATAAGTTTGTGATTTTTTATAAGATATCAATTTATATTTGTATTTTAAGTTTTTTGTAACATGACTTCCCTCCTATTTATATATGTATTTCTTTTTTATTTTACGTTGGTTCAGCATAGTAATATCTTAACTAGAACCTAAATTTATATTATATTCTAAACGGGATTAATATCCTTTATTAATATATATATGTTACCGTTAAACTGTACAATTCAGTTATTTCATAGAATAACTAAGTATTTACTGAAATAACTAGACAAGTCAGTTAAAGTATATAATAGATAAAAAAAATTCATACTTTACCTTGTTATTCTATGAAATAACTAAGGATAGGCCATTAAAGTGAAAAGTATACAATTTCAAAGATATTTTACAAATTAATTGATCATAAATAGCTAAAATATTTCGAAAAATACATCATATCCCTTTTGCAGATGTATAATTGAAAAACAATATTGGAAAGTATATGATGTAATTTATTATTGCTCAAATTGATATGATTAGATAAAGTGAAAGAGGAACAAAGAATATGCAGCTAAAATAGATTATATTTAAATATTATCAAAAAAATACATGCTGAGAAAAACAACATCAGCATGAAGCAATGTTTTTTATGAAGCAACAAAAAACTGTTGCCTCATAAAAACATTGGGTAAACTTTTTAAAACAAAAGTGTAAGAGAATATTAATTTAAATTTTATGAGATACCTTTATTTTACTTTTCATTATTTACTAAACCAATTATTGCTGTGATTGCACTTTGGATGGCATTGCTTATTATTTTTAGAAACAAGCAACCCTTTCACTAATCCAATTTTTTTTTTTTACTCGAACACTTTTTAAGTCCTTGTACAGTACCACAAATGTGAACTGTTGCAACAGATCGAAACGTTGTGTCAATATTTGTAACTGCTTCAATGGAAATTAATTTTCGCTGATATATATTGAACTGATATCCAGAGTTCAATTGTTTTATTCGATCATATCTAGTTACTAATCGGAAAAATCCTTCACAAAGCAGCTACAATCGGTTCAAATAATTTTCGAGTGACGTAGATCATACTTCAACTGTCAGGTAATCGTTAGTCAATATAGTAACTAGTTAAATCGTAGAATTTAATTATTTTATGTTCTTTAATTGACTTGTCTTGTTGTTTCATGAAATACCTAGCTATTCTTTGAAATAACGGATTTCACACTGTAACGGTAACATATACATAAATTCAATTTTCCAAGTTATAATATGTTTGTATTAGTCGTGTCAAAATACTTAGAATTCGATTTTTAGAACTCCAGAAAAATCACTTTTTCTTGTATTTTCTCAAATATATAACTTTTACAATAAACCAATATGATTATAGTAGTTTTTATTATATATTTACCTGTATTCGAGGCTTTGATATACAAAATAGTTCTTAATTAATAAAAAAAATAATAAATAAACAACTGTTATTTTACGAATGGGAAATTGGTTAATAAATAACTTAAGTTAAACATTTTTATTAATCATGAATTGAATGTGATATCAGTGTCTAATGTGTTCTTATAAGATGATAATATCACACAGCTAACAGATTTATTAGAAACATGTATTAAAACGATTGAAAAATTTCAATAGGATGTTTTATTAAATATAGAAATAAATGTGAATTTCTTTTTAAATCAAGAATTTTAGGTAATTATCAAAGATGTTTTCGATACATATGAAAAAAAAAACTTTTTAAATATTTCATTGATATCCATATTTTCTTTTTAACTTATGTGTATGAAATTTAAAAAAAAATTACATCGCCCTCAAAAGCAACGTAAGAGCTAATGGCAATGGATATAAAATCTTTCAATCATGTTCAATTGACGAGAACAACGCTTGAATTGTCTCTCTCTTTTCAGACTTCGTACTATGCCAGCTTAAGAATTTGTAGCATTTGAGAGTAATTCATTTACTCTGTTTTATATACTAATCAGTTATAGCTTCTTTTATTTTGAAATCTCATGTTTACACATGTCTCTAAAGTATTTTTCTAATCATTAACGAATGTTTTAGACTCATTTTCGTTGAAAAATGGAAACTTTCTTGATTTCTTAGATTTTTTCATTTACTTTATTAAAGCATTATTTGATATAGGATGGTACAAAATATGAAACCTGATTAAGGATATATAACCTTAAATGCCGTTACTGTGAACAAGAAATAAAAGATATTAATTGCAAGTAAATTCATTGTGATTCAATAGATTTGAATATCTAAAAAAATGCCTCAAGTAATAAATATTTTTGAACATTCTTCTAGATTTCAAAATGTTTTCTATTTTTAATACTTGACTCATAATCAAATTTCAAATTACCTTGTTAATCTCATTTGAAAATCTGAGAAGAAAAGATTGAATTACATTAGTGCTTAAAATTAAGAGAATGTACACATATAGTAGTAGTATGTGTCACGAAAAGGAAATATATAAAAACAAAGAAAAATTTTCTCAGAAAATATTAACAGCTTTAGTGACGATTGCTAAAGTATACTTGTGCATGTTACTTACCACTTAGAGGAAAAGTCTTTATAAATGAATGTGTAAATTTTACCTAAAAAGTGACTAGTTTCATTTAGTATTTATGAAGCAATCAATAGAATTCAAAAGCAAAAGGTTGAACTTAAATACCCCCAAAAAAAAATATAACACAGTGGAATAGTTAATTACCAGGAAACAATATGGGGCAAGATGGTCATTAACGCAGAAAACCTGCATTATATTTCCTAGGCTGCCTAGTGTGGTGTATGACTTTTGGAGATGTTTTATGAAACCACAAAAATAACCTCACTGAGATGACTGTAAAATTGTAAAATGAAGACTGAAGACTAAAGGACAGGAAAGTAGAAAAGATCAGGAAAGTGTACGTATTTCAAGCAGACGGTTACTTAAAGTTTAGGTAACATATTGATAAAAGCAACACTTTTAAATCTAGAAAAACAATTTCTTAAAATATTTACGTTCAACTTTAATTGACAAGGATATGACACGACAAATGAAATTCATTTGGGAACGAGACTTTGTGTAAAAGTAGTACTGCTATAAGGTATTCTAACCCCAATTTTATTTCCGCCGAATGGCCAGTCAATTTCGAGAAAACAGCATTCGAAATTCATACTAAACTTATATACAAGTTATTTTCTCCCTGATACAACGTCGCCTTGGTATGATCGTCAGTGTATCGGAGTGCTATCCAATGGACCGGAGTTCGATTTGCGATAGTGCCAGCACCAACTTCATTTTTATTTTTTCTCTCCAAATTATTTTATTATTTATTTTCAGAAAAAAATAATTTTAGTTTTCAAAAAAAGATTCATTGATTTTTAAATGATATTATTTATATTTATAGTAACTATTTTAAATTTTTAAAAAGAACAAAACAACTAATAATTATGATAATAATACTTATAAATAAAAAATTGAAAATAAATTAACTAATAAAAAAAGTTAAATAAATATAAATAAAAAGTAAAAATAAATTAAATTATTATAAATAATTTAAACAAATATATGTAAAAAGTTAACTTTGTTCATTTTTTTATTACTTACAAGAACCTGAGGGATAATTTTCATAACAACATTCAAAACAATTAACTTTTGACATCCAGCACAGTTAAAAAAAGAATTACCGCAAAAACAATGTATTTTAAGAAACAAGGTTACATAGTAAAAACAGGGGTAAAAAGGGCAAAGCATTTTAAGTAATAGTGCAGAAACCAAAATCCGTTATCCTACTGATTTCTCATTTTATTGGAGCATTATTTGTTTTAAAAAAAATACTTTGTTCTTAAAAGAATAACACCTGCTCTCTTTAAAAACAGCTGCCTTTCTCTTGATAAAAATTGTTTTGTTAAAAACGGAAATAAAATTTTATGGCCATTTAGATATAAGGAATAATTTTAAAAATACAATTAATTAGATTTTAATGACAGAAATAATTGTAGTTATACTATATGTTAGTTGTTTTTGTGTTTTAAAAAAGTAAAATAGTTACTATAATTATATAGAATATCATTTAAAAATCAATGAATATTTTTTAAAAAAAATAAAATAATTTAATTCTGAAAATAAGTATCGAACTCCGGTCCATTGCAAAGTACTCCGATACGCTGACGATCATGCCATAGCTAAGTTGTAACAGGGAGAAAATAACTTGTATGTAAGCTAAGTATGAATTTCGAAAGCTGTTTTCTCGGAATTGACTGGTCATTTGGCGGAATAACATTGGGGTTTGAATAACCTATAGCAGTACTACTGTTACACAAAGTCTCGTCCCCAAATGATTTTCCTTTGTCGGGCCCTCCCCTTGTGAGTTATATTCAAACATAAGCTCAAGAAATTGAAAGTAAAAGGAACGGAAAAACCTAAAAAGAGAATCAATTTGAACAATGACAAGCACATGCACAATTGATGTCCCTGATACCAATGCTTCTCAAACTTCCAACATTTACGATCCTATTTGTAGTCAGAATTTTCATCGCTCCCCCTCCATACCATAACAATTCATTGAGTGCAATAGTATACTTTGTTCAAATCTGCAATATAACTATAATTACAAACCATACAAATTATTCAAATAAGTATTAAATTTTGTAAAATAAATTGTACAGTACACAAGTCCATGTGAGTCGCTAGTAATTATTAAACTTGTAATGAATTTAATATTGATATATAAATTATCAAATACATTGAGCAGTGTTGATACATATATAACTGTATCAGTATCAATGCATGTTTTATTTTTTATTATATCATAATGTATTTTGCTTTTCTTTCCTTCGATTAATTAATAACTATATTTAATCCTTTTTTTAACTTTTCGATTTGCTTGCCCCCCAACGTAGTGCTATCATGCAACCCTGGGGATTACGCCCAACAGCTTGAGAAACGTTACTTATAAGCATGATCAGCATGAGAACGATAGATATCAAATGTAATACATCAATACTTAACAGCGTCTTTCTTAGTTCTACGCACCGAGAACATTTAGCCTTTTGCAAAGAAAATGGTAATTGCAAATCTAAAGAGAATCAGGGTTCAGCTAATTTTCAACAATATTGAAGAAACAGAGACTTGTTTGACAATGGATGTCTAGGATCATGGACAGATATAATGTTTGACGAGATTACATAATTCCATATTTCCAATAGAGGCATTGTGGATATTGTGGACATTTTTTTAATACAATGTTCCCCTTTAGGGTTTTACCCTGGTCCTGATTTTATTTTTATAGATGAAAACTCTACATAACAGATGGTCCAGCTTCTTGGCAAACTCTTCTAAAGATAAATATTCACTGGTTTAAGGTCAAGAAAGTTTTACTGATGTTAACCTTTTAATTATTATTTGGAATGACATTGTGGAAGAAATTGAAATGCTTACATTGCTTAACGCAGAATTATCCAACGCTGGACAAGAACGTTGCTGGATGTGGAAGGCTGACAGAAATTGCGTAACTTCTGACATGAATTCTCGTTGGGAAAGCTATATAACTGCAAGAAGGAGCAATTTTTATTAATGCCATTTTTCCATTTTTAACTTTCTATTTTAAACTTCCTCGCACAGATGAGCCGCGCGTGCTCATTATAAAACTTAGGCTCTACATTATATTAATACAGTAAGACCCCGCTTAACCAGGGGTATACGTTCAATCAAAGTAGAGCGTAATACGAAACAGCGTTAAACAAGGTTATCTCATCATGTAAATAATGGGGTTAGGGAAAGATAGGTAGAAAATTGGCCAGGTATTTTGCCATTACATTTATTAATTATGCGTTTTATAACAATAAAATAAAAAATATATTTCTTACAAATATAGAAATATAATAAATGAATAAACGTGTAAAAATAAATAAAATTTTAATTCAGTATGTGTGTTTACATTTCAGATAATACAGTACCTTCTGTATTTCCAATTTTCTGCCTTTGTATCAAGAAATCATCTAATGTAATTTGCGTTTTCCTTTTGCGCTCTGCAAGAAGTTGTTTGTAAGTGAATAAGAGGTATCCATAACGCCCCGTCTTGCCTTTTAACTCCTGGCAAAATTTGCTCCTGCATTTTCTTGCTGCTTTCTTTTCTTTTTTTTTCTTATTATCGCCCATGATAAAAACTAAAATTCATAGTATTTGTCACTATAGCAATCGTTATATTATATAAATTTATGCTTATAAAAATGTTAAAGAATGTCTGAAACGATAAAAATGCGTTCGTGTAACACCGCTGGGCAGAAGAAACACAGATAAACTGCTTCGGAAATTGGGAAACTTACCGCTGTATGTAATTTCGGGGAATCCCACAATTCAAATACAAAAGCGTTAAACCGAAACAGCGCTAAACGGAACAGCGTTAAGCGGGGTCTTACTGTATATAAATTAACAAAAATGTATGTATTTAATTTCTTCAACTTATGATACTTTCTAATAAGTACACTCATCCAAAAGTGAAAGTTATTAAAGTTATACTCTATAACACAAAAAACGACTCCCCGATACGAGTTGCCCGATAGAGACAGAAATTTGTGGGTAGAAAGATTATGTACAGAATGAAAAAAGAATGAATTTTTAGAAAAAATTAATGATTTATTTCAGAGTTACATAGTTACAAAATAACAAACAAATTAAGGTCACCCATCTCTAGCCTGGATACAAGCAGTCACACGACGTGTCATAGAGTGATAAGTCATCCCGATGGTCTCCTGCGGTATTTCTCGCCAAATTTGTTCCAATTATCGGGTCAGGTAATCCTCATTTCCTGGTAGATGCAGTCGTCTTCCCATCATATCCCAGACAGGCTGTATTGTAGACAGATCTGGTGATCTGGATGGCCAAAGAACTGTTTGACAAGCTTTAAGACAGTTCATAGCAACACGTGCTGTATGTGGTCTGGCCTTATCTTCCGAAAAATAAGCCCGAGGTACTATACAAAACACGGTAGTAAGACAGTTCTGAGAATGTTGTCGACGTACCCATGTGCTCTAAGTGTTCTTCTAATGACAAACAAAGGGGGCCGTCTGTGAAAAGAAATGGCACCCCAGATCATAACTCTTGGTTGAGGACCTATGGGGCGTGGAACTGTGAAAGGTTCGGTACGTTGCCCTGGGCGTCTCCGGACACGGCTTCGACGATCGTCAGGACACAGTTGAAAGCGGAATTCATCGCTTAACACTATACGTCCCCAGTCAGCATGATTCCAACCTGATCGAGCCAAGCACCACTGTAATCTGTGTCGACAGTGTGTAGGCGTAAGAGGCAGGTTTCGTAACAGTTGGTATGAGCGTAAATTTCGCTCCATTAGCCGTCTGTGAATGGTCATGGTGGACACTCGAGGGCGGGTCGTACGTCTGATGGTTGATAACGATGAATCGGTCGCTGTGACATCTGATCTGACAATCAGTCAGTCCTGCCGATCTGCTGTTGTTCTAGGTCAACCACTACCACCATGTGAGGATAAAATCTACTATTTTCCTACTATTCTTGCCAGCATCTTCTAATGATCGCATCGCTTCGACCCATATGACAAGTAATTCTCCGCATTGCCCAATCTGCCTCTTTCAATCCAACGATACGACCTCTTTCAATCTCTGACAGTTGCTCGTAATGAGCTTGAATCCTGCGCAAATCATTTTTCTGTCGTTGAAAGGTTTCGTAAATCACAATGCAACAGAAATTTTGACATTCCGATTGAGAATCGCTTCTTATAGATACCTGCAGAGTGCGTAGTTCCGATGCGCTGTAGTTCCCGCTATTCACTCAGTGAACACCACATTTTAATCATTTGCATGTTCGGTACAAATGTCTCTTCATACGAAATTTTAATTACATTCGTGCTACTAATTCTTTGGTGCGTCAATTTTTTGTTATAGAGTGTATTTTTAATTTTTAATTATGGTGGATAAACATGCATAAGAATTATAGTTAAAACAACAAGCTATGATTTTTACGGTCTACACATCAATATACTTTGGCTATAACAAGGAAACATGTGATAAAAGGAGAAAATTTGAATTTTAAGTGTATTTTCTTGAACCTTAGAATGATTCAAATGGTTGTTAGTTTGATTTTTATTTCAAAAATTTTCGATACATTTTATATACTTGTGCACCCAGTTCATAGCAACATATTAATGCTAACAAGTAAAAAAGGTAAATGACGCATTTTACTTCTTAAATGTTAACAGATGCAAAATGAAATTGATTCATCAATAAAAAAGCTATGTTTCTCAATAAGAATTTTTGAAAAATATTACATATAATTTATATTCAATGTGTATAATTTGTACAATGGAGGCGCGGCGAAGGGGTACACCCTCCCCCTAGTTTAGTACATTATAAACAAAAAACATTGCAATTTAAAATTGAGTATAGATTATAAATACTATTCTAGAAAAATATTCTGATACGTTTCAGTAAATATTTTTTTTAGTTTTCGATCTCTCTTTTTCTCTCTCACATACACATATTGTATTTCAATTGTAAGCAACATTTGTTTTCTCCATACTTTTTTTCTACCAACTTCTATGTAGTATGAGCATTTTTGTTTAAGATAACAAAATCTGTTTTAACTGGATATTATCTGTGCCTCACAAAAACTGAATGTATTCAAACACTAATTAAGAGGTAAACAACTGGAAAAATCCCTATTAATCAAAAGGGTGTGGATACCACAAAATTTCCCAAGCTTCGTACGCAATCACATATGAAAACATTCCAATGTAAAATTTTAAATGTAAATATACTTGTTTAAATTTCATTGACAAGTCAAATAAATTATTTCGGATGTTAAAACGTTCAGCACTTTTGCAAATAATTCTACTTCTCTTTCCCGAAATAATAACAAATTCCCTATTCAATTGAAACAATGCCTAAAGCAATTTGAAAACACGGCTAGAATTTACACAAAAATGATTAAAAAAAGTATTCAACGGTTTCAAAAGTTTATTCCGTAACTTACTCAATCTTTAAAGTTTTTATCATTTTTTCACTCCAAAACTGAATGCACTTCATTCAAGGCTTTAATATTAGTGATTTCATAAAAGTAACTTTAAAGAAGAAAAATATTACTCAAAAGAATATGCGCTGAAATTTAGTTCAGAATTTCAGAATCTACGAAGCAGAAATTCATATAACAATAAATGATAAAAGTCTTATTTATAATAATATTTTTGAGCGATGTTTAAGAAAGCACACATACAAATATAGTTCGTAATTAAATAATAACTATCTTTAGAAATGATATTGTGATACTTAAGAAATTGATAATTTCTAATGTATTTAAATATTAATCATTTAAGATCTAAATTCATATATATATATATATATATATATATATATATATATATATATATATATATATATATATATATATATATATAATAATTTACTTTTAAATACTTTTAAGATGTTAAGATGTTTAGCAGATTATTTTACATTTTATTTCATGAAATGTGCAATGCAGAAATATTTTTTTATTTATTAATGAATGATATATAACGTTTATTAATAATGTTAATATTTAGCGCAGCTCATTTAACATTCATATTTATTCATTTAAACTTATATAAATTCTAAAAATATATAAACACACTAGCTGTTATACCCGTTCTTCTCATGGGTGAATTGACAAATTAAACAATACAGATTGAAGAATAAAGAAGTTTTTCATGAGTTTATTTTACGTGAATTGCAAATTAAACAAGAAAAAAAAAGCTTTTGCAGATATCAGCTGAATAAATTTTTTTTAAATATTATAAATAATTTATAACTGGAAATCTAATATGTTAATATTACTTTTTGGTGTATATATTTTATTTTAAAATTTTAATCAGCCTCACACTCCACTTGTTCAAGCTTTCGCAGCTCCCGGCGTCTGGCGTAGGCAAAACAAAATGTAAAGTTTTGATTCACCTATAAAAGATAGATGTATGCAGTCGCTGGCTTTTTTACAAATGACTTAATTGTTTACTACTTACTTGACAATTAGTGTTATATTTTGGACGCTTCAAACAATATCTTTATAAATTATAGCCTATGTGTTTTACTGATGTATAAGCTATATTATTGTAAAGTTTCATTAAATTCCATTCAGGTGTTTTTGTGGGAAAGGGTACCAAACATCCACCCAAACTTTCAAGTTTATAATATAGCTGGTATACACGTTCTTCGAACGGGTGAACTGAAAAATTAAACAACACAAACTGAAGGATAAATAAGTTTTTAATGAGTTAATTTTACGTGAATTGCAAATTAAATAAAAAAAAAGCTTTTTGCATCTCAGCTAATAAAAAATAAAAGAAAAAAATCACCTTTGTTAAATTTTAAATCTGTATATCTAATAGCTGATAAAAATGATTGTTTTTTATTTATAACTCCCTGTATCACTCTTGAGGGTCTATTTTTGAAAATACCCCCTAAGCTGATCTCTGCTCAGCAAAAGTAGCACATTGTTAAAAGTTTTATGTAATGAACGCTTAAAATAGTGTAAATAATTTATATCTGAAAGTGTAATACATTAATATTACTTTCTATTGCATTTATTTTGTGTTAAAATTGTAATTTTCACAAGCAACGCAAATTACAATGGCGTTTCAATGTAAAACATAGCAAAATGTTCACGATATAGTCAAGTTGGCAAATGTCTAGCTACTTTCATAGCTCGAGCTTTATCAGAGCTTTGTAAGACCCGCCGTGTAGGGCCACGATGATCATTAATGCTTAATCTACCGCATTATCATTTACTTCAGTTTTTTTTTCATGCAATATTTTTTTAGGATCACTACATTGAAAATTAAGGAATATACATAAACAAAATTCTCCATTTAGGGAAATTTAATTCGTTAGAACTAATAAATTAGTTAAAGATATTCCACAGTAAAATTAATCTCATATACACCGTTCACTTAAAATAAATAGTCAAATAGTTTTCTAAGGTCTTCATTAACATTCAAAAACATAAGGCACTTAAATTTTGACATTAACTATTTTTTTCGGCACAAAAATGATAATGTTTGCATTCCGCTGAAAACGCAATATCTGACAAAACCATTTGCCTTCCCCGCTAAAATACTCATCATAGAACCCGTGTTATCACATTTCTTGGAAGAGTGGATTTTAAAGAATATTCTTGATAAGTATTGGTAGAATATTCCTACTAAGTTGGTGTGGTGTGGTTATTAGGAGAAGGAGGTGCAAGCTCGAGTGTCGTCCATGTCACTTGACCATGGTTCAAAATTAAGTGGTTCATCGCCAAAAGCCCTCGTGTAGCTGAAAAGTGTGACGTTAATATCCACTTACTCACTCACTCACTCCAAAAGTACAGTACACAGTAGTTATAATAATTTTTATACTTAAAAATACAATATCTGCCTATTTAATTAAAATTATAGTGTTATAATTAAATACTAACCACAAAAAAATTTTGAAAGTTTGTCCAAATGATGCAGTGTGAAAGAGAAAGTTTATTTACTTTAAGTACCATAAATGTGTTAAAAGTATATATTTTGAAAAAAGTCAATTTATTACTATCAAATGCGCATAATAAAATCATAAAAAGTATTCATATAAAGAGAGATTTATATAACAACCTATCCCTTCAAAATTTAGTTTTATACTGAAATAAAAAAAATAGGAATTATGTTGATTACAGGAATAAATTAGAAGCGAGCACCTTTCATAGCCAAAACAAAAAGGCTTTCTTCACAAACAAAAGATGTATGCTGTTGTGGGCTGTTTTGCCGCTCACGCCAGAATTGCTTGTAGATGGCAGAATTTTTTCCTTCTTACTTGACAAATATTGTTATGTTTTGGACACTCCACAAAATATCTTTATAAAATATAGCCTATGCTATAAATTATAGTCTATGTGTTATTTTGATGTGTAAGTAATATTATTGTAAAGATTCATTAAAATCCATTCAGTTTCTTTTGCGTGGAAAACGACCACACACACAAACATCCAAACAATATTTCGCATTTATAATACATTTCTAGATTTAGTATCATTTTATCAAAAAATAAGAAGTAAATATGCTCTCCACACATTTTTACAAGGAATTTCAAAGCGCGTATATTCTAAACATAATGCAGTTTTTTCGTATCGGTTTCTGATTGCTATGAAATTTTCACCAAATATAATTATTCAAGCTGTTTTTCAAATAATTATTGTAAATTTTAGTATTGCTAATTTATCTCTCTTCCAACATAATCTTCCATCGAAATCTTTCAAAAAAACTAAAATATTAATTTTTATTATGGGTTTTTTTTACAATAATTTTTGAACTAAAATTATAATATTATATAGTGTAAATTTTGAACGTATACTAAATTCTTCTTTGAAAAAACAATAAAATCCTGTTACGTTTAAACATAACCCATGAAAAATGGAGTATTCCATTTCCTACCAAAAAAAAAAAAAAATGCAACGAAATAATGTTAATCAATAATATCTGAAACAAACTACTACATAATTTTGTTAAGGCTATTTTGGGTAAATGAAAGAGAGCTTGAACTAAACACGAAGCACATTTTCAGACAGAAAAGTCCCTCAGTTTCCATGGAAATTTGTAGAATTATTGCTCGTATCTCTGTTAACAATACAGTGCTTTTAAAAATTTCAAAATATTCCATGAATACTTACTTTTTCATTTTAATACGGGAAGGCATAGCCTATTTAACAACACGGTATAGTAGAAAAAACGCGAAATACATTTTATACCAGAAAAAAATGAATCAAATCTGTTGAAAAAGGAAAATATGATTAAAAATGCTGCTTTCTAGAGGATAGTGAAGCCAGATTATCATATTAATTCTTCATTTCTTTTATATCTGAAAAAAAATGTTCCAAACACATATCCTTTAACATTGACCGAAAACAGCCTTAAGTTATTAACTTTCAGGAAAATCAGGTAAAATTTATTTATTCACTTGCATAGTACTAATTTATTGAAATAAAAAGAAACCGATTGTAAGATTGCCTTTTAGCAGTAAATGGTAATGTGAAGTACGTAATTAGATATTATACTGTTTAAATTATATAAGTATTATAAAAAAGCCACTAATCAAGTGTTTGTGTGTTCCATTTATTTTTAACAAAATATTGTAAGCATGCGTCTTCAATGTTACTATTTGGCTTATTCTGACATTATATGACTTAACCCACTGATTCTCACGCAGGGTATGTCATACCTACCGCTTAACCTTTCTCAAGACTCCTCTAAACTTTTTTTGGAAAATGAATAGTTTCTCGTTTAGCTGACTTTAAGGTCATATCCTTTGACAAACCTTAGCTTGTAGGTGAATCCTGAATAACGTAAAATCCGGCGTATAACGCGCACTTTTAACACAAAAAAGCAAGATCGAAATTTTCGGGTGTGCGTTATACACCGGGTAAAGAATTAGATCATTAAAAATTTAAAAAAAGATGAGAGCATAATAAAAAATTTCACTTCTAACTAGATCGGAAAACTGTTTATTTAAAAGAAATTGCATACTATATGAACTTAATGTGTAGCAGAGTTCTGACGTATACTATTTTTTTTCGAAAACCTGGGATAATACTTCAAATAAATGACTTCGAAACATAGGAGAATTGTGCTCGTACATTTCAATTTTCTTTACAAAAAGGGGGAGAGCGTTTTACGTCGAACGTATCTCAAAACTAAAAAATGTTACTTGAAAGTATAGCGGCGCTTTATATGACGGTGCGCGTTATACGCCGGGTTTTACAGTATATATTTTTGGAAACCACCTTTTTGAATATGCCTTATCCTGCACGTTAATCGTCGTTTCAGTTCTAAATGCGTGATGATGCTCTAAAATATTTTTTATGCAATGGCGTATTATTAAATTCATGATGAAAGCATGCGATGATTTAAGTAATTTAATAAATACAGTATTTAATATAGTACAACAGTATTTTCGAAGAAGAAAATCTCTTTGTGGGGTTGATGAGGAAGAATCGAATGATGAAGAGTATAATAGCAAGTATGATTCCTCTACTGAAATCTATCCAGATAATTTAACTAAGGGAGCAATTATAATCCTTGATAAAAATGACAACAACATACTCAATGGCGAAAAATGTAATCGTTAGCCTTTGACAATATTTTTTGTGTTGTTGAACGTTACGACAAGAAATGCTCAAATCATTTTGTTGAATACTCAGACACCACCTACTAAACATCAGCTGATTTCTGAAATGTTTTGGATTTAGATTTACAGAAAAATGAAAAGACTGTAGAAACCAACAACACAATGCTTGTACAAAATTAAAAATAAAATTAAGATCCAGTGAAAACATAGCACTCACTCGCCACAAAGGCTAAAGTAGTGTATAAACAATGTACTGAGTACCCTAATAAAAATAACAAAAAAACTCAATTTACGTGTGAAAAGTGCAATAAACATATTGTATTTCCTACGTTTAATCATTTTTCTCCTTTATATGCAAATTTTATGGTAAAAATGGACTGTAAACACTCTTGGGTATGATATACCCAGCTCGTGAAATTCCGTTCGTTTTTTTCGTTCGTGAACTCTCAGGTTAATTGGTATGCCATATGGAGCAATTATTTCAAAACACCATTTTTTAAACTTATATAAAGGTGAAATTATCCGATATATTCGTTCAGAATGCAATGTTTATAAAGAATGACTCAATCACAATACATATTATCTAAAAAGTTTTTTCTCAGAATAATTCTCGTATATTTTCAATGAATGTAAAAGTTAATTTTGCATTTTGATACACCCAAAAAATAATAAGTTGAGCAATCCGACTAGGACTTCAATTGAAGAATTATTAAATATTTATATTTAATCAGATCACACTTAATAACGAAGTCAGTGAAAGAAGAAAGTACTGTATATTCTTATGTTCTGGAAAATATAAATGTTGTACTGCATTACGTATGCAAAAGTACTTGTAACACATAAAGTAGAAAACTTTTTTAAATGTATAAATCAAAAACATCTCACAGAGATTATATATATATATATATATAAGACGCATTTGTTGTATGTTTGTCTGTTCCCTCATAACTCAAGATCCAGACAACAAAATAACGTGAAATTTTATACACATACACAAAACTACACGAGTGAGGTTCTTAATTAGGTTTGGCGTTCATAATTCTATCCAAAATTTCTTTAAATTTAATTTTTAAGTGATTTTCCAGTATTATGACGTCACCTTTCTCAATAAATGAAAAATTTATACTTCTTACGCGGTTTTTCAAGATTATTACATAATTTTACTATAGCTATGTTTATCGGTTGGAATATTTATTCAATTTTTCTATTCTTCGATATTTAATTAGGATTATTTTTCGGATAAATCAATTTCTTAAGGATAATTCTTTTAACATCTAAAATTTTGTTTTGTTGTTTTGACAACTATAGGTATTATCGCGGGATATTTATGTGTGTAATTTTGCTTTTACAACTTACATTTCAATAATCCTCGGATTATAATTTTGAAAACTAAAACTTCTTATTGATAAGGGTATTTCAGTTCGTATTACTGCAATTAACGTAAGTATAGTATTTTCGTTTTCGTTATCCGTTTTAGATAGTATGAAATTAATAATATTTTGCTATTTCATGTGTCTTTATTTTAACCTTTAAGGGTATACTATCGGCTTCAGTGCATAAAATTGCCTTGCATAAAAACAAACTTGGGTAATCATACTGCCCAAGCAAAATCATTGTTGGTAGTAATTACATGTCAAACTGGAATAGGCATCAGAGAATGAGCCAAACAGACAAATGGCTTAAATACCTGTTGAGGTAGCAGGTAATATTTTTGGTACTTATGTAGTATCCTAACAATCGCCAATATTCAAAATAACTTGCCAAGTTGGCAATCCCGATTTCGCAATTAATATATATGCTGAATTGTGAGTCATGTGCTTCGTTTCATATAATGTCGTCAATATAGGTTGCGGTTATATCTAAGTACCTTATTTTTTCAAATTATGCTTTTGCATTGAAAAAGTTATGTGCTTCATTTTTCAATTTATTTTTATGCTTGGAATATATATACTTTGGATATTTTTTTTTTATTTAGTGCTTATGTATTATTGCACAATCACCAACGCTCAAGATAAGTCGCCACTTTGGCAATCCCAACTTTGTATGCATTGAATTGGCAATCATATGCTTCATTTTGTATAATGTCACAAATAGGTTGCGATAATACATAAGTATCTTTAATTCTGTACATTACTGTAACATTAGACTGGCCGCAACATACCAATTTGGCATGATTTCAAAATCTTGCCAAAAACGAGTATGTTGAGGAAACAGGTAGTCGTGAGATAAAATATTGTTGGTACTTATTTACTATCTTAACAATCGCAAATGTTCAAAAAAACTTGCCAAGTCGGCCAGCCTGATTTCGCATGTAATACATATGCTGAATTGTGAGTCGTGCTTCGTTTTATATAATGTCGTCAATCGCTTGCGGTTATATGTAAGTACGTTATTTTTCAAGTTATGCTTTTGCATTGATAAAGTAAGTTCAGTTCTTTTTATGTCAGTTAATGTTAGTATTGTTCTTCATTTTTTAATTTATTGGTATGCTGGGGTTATATATACTTTGGATAATTTTTTTATTTAGTACTTACGTATTATTGCACAATCACCAACGCACAAGACAACTCGCCACTTTATCAATCCCAACATTGTATGCGTTGAATTGGCAATCATGTGTTTCATTTTGTATGATTTCACCAATAGGTTGCAATAATACATAACTGCACATTGCTATAACATTAGACTGGACGCAACATATACCAATTTGGCGTGATTTCAAAATCTTGCCAAAAATGAGTATGTTAATGAAGCAGGTAGTCGTAAGATAAAATATTTTTGGTACTTACTTACAATCTTAACAATCGCCAACGTTCAAAATAACCTGCCAAGTTGGCAATCCCGATTTCGCATGTCATATATGCTGAATTATGAGTCATGTTTTTCGTTTCATATAATGTCGCCAAAAGGTTGCGGTTATATCGGAGTACCTTATTTTTTCAAATTATGCTTTTGCATTGATAAAGTTAGTTCAGTTCTTTTTATGTCAGTTAATGTTAGTGTTGTACTTCATTTTTCAATTTATTTTTATGCTCGGGATATATATACTTTGGATAATTGTTTTATTTAGTACTTACGTATTATTGCACAATCACCAACGTTCAAGACCACTCTCCTCTTTGACAATCCCAACTTTGTATGCATTGAATTGGAAATCATGTGCTTCATTTTGTATAATGTCACCAATAGGATTTCATAATACATAGTACCTTTAATTCTGAACATTACTATAACATTAAACTGGCGGCAACCTACCAATTTGGTGTGATTTCAAAATCATGCCAAAATTGAGTAGCCTATCAATATGAAATTAATATTATGAGTATTATCTTAGTCTGTTTTATCTTTTCCTCCGGTAATACTTAATTAATTCAAAGTATAGTTTTTGTTTTTTTTTATATTTCAGTACTTACATTTTTTTCGCGATTATGTACTGCAGATATTTTTTTACAGATTGCGATGTCTTTGGCAAAATTAATCAGTGGTATTTTTCTTACATATGTTTTTTTATCTTTTTTTGATTATCTTTAAAATTTTGTTTGATGCCTATCTCAAATGCAAATAGCAAAATAAATGTTTTACAATATATAAACTCTGTCGCAAAAAAATATATGCACCCAGAAGAAATCAAGCTACAATCACGAAACTCGGAAAGAATGTAGTCTGGTAAGAGATATGCAAATGATTAAAATTCCGAAGCCAATGAGACAAGGCTAAGTGTGCTATGCGCATATTAGTTGCGCAACTGGGAAAGTTTAAAAGCATGAGTACGAGCGCCGTACGGCTATCCAAACGAATCTGATGACTTTGATAGACGATTTGAGACTTAGGATGCCTCTAAGACGTAACCGGCGGCAGTACGAGCAGCTGACGGACTTTGATAGGGGCCGTATAATAGGCCTCAGAGAAGCAGGTTGGTCGAATAGACGTATCGGCCGCCACCTCGGTCGGAGCGATATGGTAGTTGCTCGGTGTTGGTAACAGTGGATCACAGAAGGTAGAGTGTACCGTCGCGGAAGGTCAGGACGTCCCAGGAACACAAATGATCGCGAGGATCGTGCAATCAGAAGAGTGGCCACTTCGGCACCAACAACGTTTTTTTATCGATTCAACGCCACTTACCTCCTTCCAGACATCCAGTGCCATCAAGAGAAACCATAGGAGACGACTGACCGAAGTTATTGAGGAGCCGACGTCCGCTAAGACGCTTACCACTGACCCCACATCATAGGCAGTGTCGACTGGATTTTCGCCGACCTCGGGCAAATATTGAGTGTGACAGACTGGAGACGTGTCATCTTCAGTGATGAATCCCGATTCAGTCTCAGTGCTGATGAACACCGCACACGTGTCTTGAGGCGCACCGGCCAGCGGTCCGATCCGGCATTTATTGTCGAGCGGCATACAACAATTTCACAAGGTGTGACAGTGTGGGGAGCAATTTCTTGGGACACACGATCATCTTTAGTGGTCCTTTTTGACAGCTCGCAGATACGTGGACGATATTTTAACGCCGATTGTGCTACCCATGCTATCAAGTCGCCCAGGTGCCATTTATCAACAGGATAATGCTCGTCCACATACTGCGCGACTCTCCCAACAATGTCTTCAATATATGACGTCCTACCATGGCCTGCCAGGTCACCAGTTTTTAGCATGTTGGGACGGGCTGGGAAGGCAACTGCAGCCGTCCCGAGATACAGGAGAATTAACTGCGCAGATGCAAAGATTATGGCAGGATCTTCCACAGGGGGTCATAATCTAATTGAATCGATGCCACGCCGAATTTCGGCTTGTATAGCTGCCAGAGGTATTTTTTAAACTTACTGATTTTTAACTTTTTTGCAAGCTGTAACCACTTAATAAAATGATATTTTGTTCTAAATTTTTAATCATTTGTTTATTTTCATATACTACACTACATGCATACCAAATTTTGAATGTAGCTCAATTTCTTCTGGGAAATATATTTTTTTACGACAGAGTGTATATATATATATTGTGTTTCTACAAAAATGTTTATATTGATTTAATCAAAAATATTGAGCCTTCTTTTACGTTTTGATATCTTTTTGAGATTTAATTCCAAGCTATAACTCGCGATACCCAGCTAAATGTTGCTGTGACTCAGTCAGCTTTAAAAGACTGGTACACCATAAAGTATGTCATGAGGCAAGACAACTCGCCACTTTGGCACTCCCAATTTTGTATGCGTTGAATTGGCAATCATGTGCTTCATTTTGTATAATGTCACCAATAGGATGTGATAATACATAAGTAAATTTAATTCTGAACATTACTATAACATTAGACTGGCCGCAACATACCAATTTGGTGTGATTTCAAAATCATGCCAAAAATGAGTAGCCTATCAATATGAAATTAATATTATGAGTATTATCTTGGTCTGTTTTATCTTTTCCTCCGGTAATACTTAATTAATTCAAAATATAGTTTTTGTTTTTTTTATATTTCAGTACTTACATTTTTTTTCGCGATTATGTACTGCAGATATTTTTTTACAAGCTGCGATGTCTTTGGCAAAATTAATCAGTGGTATTTTTCTTAAATATGTTTTTTTATCTTTTTTGACAATTTTTAAAATTTTGTTTGATGCCTGTCTCAAATGCAAATAGCAAAATAAATATTTTACAATATATATATTGTGTTTGCACAAAAATGTTTATACTGATTTAATCAAAATGTTGAGCCTTCTTTTATTTTTGATATCTTTTTAAGATTTAATTTTATGTTATTACTAGCTATACCCAGCTAAATGTTGCTGTGACTCAGTCAGCTTTAAAAGACTGGTACACCATAAAGTATGTGATGAGGCTTACAAAGTAATAATACACAAGAATTCAGACAAATCTATTTCTATATACATGTAAGACATTTGTTGTCTGTCTGTTTATCTGTTCCCTTATAACTCAAGATCCAGACAACCAAATAAGTTGAAGTTTAGTGTATATACACAAAATTACATGGTGAAGGTTCTTAAACAGGTTTCGTTCCATCCCAACCTTACTCTGGCCTCCTCCAGCCAAAGGTAGGGCTCCATGTGCCTGTTCTGGGCCATGTGATAATGAACCAAAATAGGAAATCATGCAAGTTGATCATCGTGAGTGATTTTGAATGTTTTTTGGTGATGAGAGGATGTAAGTAAAATGGATGGTCATACATGTGTACAGTGGGAGAGGGGGGACGGTGGTAGGACCCTCCCTCCCTTCAGACCCATGTTTGTAGGATGAACTTTACCTCCAGCATTCATTTTGCATGGGAAAGGTTCTTAAGCAGCTTTCGTTCCATCCCAACCTCAGTCTGGACTCCTCCAAACAAAAGTAGTGCTCTATGTGCCTGTTCTGAGCAGTGGATACATTTTAGAGAAAACTTTACTAAACAAAAGCGGCAAGTAAACACAATACGTCTTTGTTATATTTACTTTACTGCAAAAATATCACATTACTTACTACATTCCATTCCATTTCTTCATTCATAGGAATGCATTGTCATCTTTTGCTACAGTCATGCCAATTAGAAAAAGGGGAAGTCTCGGTAGGAAAACAGTCAAGTCAAAAATAGTAGAACATACACGTGCAGCAGAAGCTCCTGATGAAAAAAGAGCAAGACTCCAGGCAGATCAGGTCCATCACAGTCTTGCGAGAGCAGCTGAAACTCCAGAACAATATCAAGTGCGACTCCAGTCACAACAAGTTCGCCAGAATGCATCCAGAGCAGCTGAAACACCTGAGCAAAGGAAATTACGTCTCCACGATGATCAGGTCCTCTACAGAACTGCCAGAGCAGCTGAAACACCTATTCAGCATGTGGTACATCTTCTTGACTTAAGAAGAAAGATAAATGTTGCCATCACTTTGAAATGGAGAGCCCAAATGCATGATGGTTTCATGTACAACCCAAGATATGACTGTAAAAGCAACAATGTTCTTGACATTGGCAGAATGTCAAATATTTGTCTTAAGTGTAGTGCACTTAAGTGGAAAGGAGAAACTTCAGGCATGTGCTGCTCCAGTGGTAAAGTCAAACTGCCACCAATTCTAAAGCCACCAGAACCATTGTGCAGTCTGTTGAAGGGTGAAACTGCATAATCAAAGGACTTTGTGAAACATATTAGACTATTCAATAATATGTTTGCCATGACTTTGTGACGACTTACGCGTCTTTTCTTTAACAAGTCCTTTGGATCCTTTGGGCCAGAATTAATGGCAACTCTTTTCCAACCAAATCCAAGAAACGAGAAGTGAAGAGATGTAAATAATATAGGATAAATATAGGATCTTAGAGTAAACGTAATGGCAATAAGGTCAATGATGGCAATGTAAGGGAATGTAAGACAATTGACGTGCGTTGTGGCGGTTGATGATTATTGCAGTTCGTGGTTCAAGATTTAAGTTCTACGTGTCGTGGATAAAATTGGTTTTCGACTAGAAGTTAGTCGTCAAGCTGCATACATTTGCAGATAAAGACAAGTAGCATTACAGAATAATATAAGGTAGGATTGATTACTTACTAAAAATCTATTTGAAGATTAGGCGGTTCAATTATTGATATATGTCTGTATTATATTGTGTGTTGCGCATTGTGTCAAAGTAGATTCTCCCATTAAGCAGTTACATTATATTTGTTCAAAGTTTGAGTTGAATATCTTAATAAAGTCATATTAAGATAATATTTGAGTCTAGTTCTTACGATAATCCTACACCTCTAGCTCACGCTGATATTTCGAGGGATGTACTTCCAAGGGGAGGTACATCACATCTTCCTTCAAGTCTAATGTTGTCCTGAATAATGGGTGGACAACAACATTCAAAGTCCAAGGTCAAGTGCACCACAATGCTGGACCTCTTCATCCAGCCAATACCAAATTCAGCAAATATCTCCAGATTTATTTCTTAGGAGAAGATGAGCAAGTGCAAAGACGACTGAATTTGCTTGACAATCCTGTTGACAGAAACATTATCTTCAATCTGCAAAGAATGCTGCATCAGCATAACAGCTATATGAGATCATTTAAAATGGCTGCTGAGGTAATGGATGTTAACACTCAAGTGGACTACATAATCAAAATTTCTGGCAAAGCACCATTATAGGAACACAAAGACAGATTCAATGCACCATCTTTTATTGAAGTGGCCATCCTGATTGCTGAAGAGATAGGTGATCGTAGGGACATTGTGCTGCATTCAAGAAGTTACTCACAAATGATTCAAAGGATTCAAGACACTCACAGCTCATATGATCCACTTCAGTACCCTCTACTATTTGTTAGAGGAGAAGATGGCTATGATTTGAACATCAAAGATGTAAACAAGGCCACCAGCAATGACTACTATGCATATCGCATGATGCAAAGAGTCAATGAATTCAATACACTCCTCAGATGCCCATGCCTTTTCCAGCAATACATAGTGGATATGTACTCTAAGGTTGAGAATGAGAGATTGCGTTTCATCAGACTCAACCAAACAAAACTTAAAGCTGAGGTATACTATGGTATACTATTGGAGGCAGTAAGGAATGACATCAATGTGACTTCTGAAAATCTTGGCAAATTAGTGGTGCTGCCTACATCCTTCACTGGAGGGCCCCGTTACATGCATGAATATAAACAGGACGGAATGACCTATGTGCGTCATAGAGGCACACCTGATTTTTCATCACCTTCGGCCAGATATAACAATTGAATTGCTTCCAGGACAAGTGGCGGCAGATCGTGTTGACTTGGTTGCCAGGGTGTTTCAATAAAAAGTTAAGAAAATGATGCATGTCATCCAGGATTTCCAAGTGTTTGGAAAAGTAGCTTGTTTCATGTACTCCATTGAGTGACAAAAGCGAGTACTGCCACACATGCATCTCATGGTTTGGTTGCAGAGCAAAATTCGCCAAGACCAAGTAGACAGCATTATAAGTGCAGAAATTCCAGACAAAGAAGAAGGTCCCATTTCTGTACAAGGTGTGACAAAAAACATGATTCATGGGCCTTTCTGCAATAGGAATCGCAAGGCACCATGCATTGTTGATGGCAAGCGCAGTAAGAGGTTTCCCAGACAAATGTTGCAAGAAACACAGACAGGAGATGATGGATATCCCCTGTACCGTCGCCGAAAACAAGATGATGGTGGCCATGTTGTCGCTGGTAGAGCAACAGAATCTGGAATGTTGGAGGATGTTGACAACTCTTGGGTTGTACCTTATTCTCCATTACCCAGCAGAATCTTCAAAGCACACTTAAATGTGGAGTAGTGCAACTCAGTCAAAAACATCAAGTACATTTGCAAATATGTTACCAAGGGAAGTGATGCAGCCATGTTTGCTGTTGCAAATGAAATGCTGAACATGATTGATAAGGTTACCACTTATCAATAAGGACGATACATTAGTAGCAGTGAGGCAGTGTGGCGTCTGCTCAACTTTCCCATCCATCAAAAGTATCCAACAGTTCTTCACTTGGCACTACATCTTGAAGGAGGCCAAAAAGTATACTATGGACCTGGACAGTCAACAGCACATTTGACTGACACTCCACCAAAGACTACACTAACTGCCTTTTTTGATCTCTGCAAAACAAGACCCTCTTGCAAAAACATTGCTGTATTCTGAAGTGCCTAGACATTTTCGCTGGGATGCCAGTCAAACGGTCTGGCAAATCCGAAAAAAAGGTGTACCTCTTGCTGACTTCCCGGGATATGTGACAGATAATCCTTTGGGAAGAGTGTACACTGTGCATCCTAACAACAGAGAAGCATTCCACATGCGCCTCCTGTTGCACCATGTTCGAGACCAATATCATTTAACATCTCAAAACTTTTGTTGTGAGAGATGATGATGGTGATATCCTTGAAATTAAGCCATGACACTGAGGCATGCGAAGTCTTGGGACTGTGGAAGATGATTCTCATTGGTACCAAGCAATGGAAGAGGCAGCTCTATCTCACTCACCAGCGCAACTCCGTAACCTCTTTGCCATTTTGATTGCCGTATGTGGCTTAAACAAATCTATCACACTGTGGGAAAATCACAAGGAAGACATGACAGAGGAGTTTTTGTACCAGGCAAGACGAAATAATCCAATAGAAAATATTGAATAATGTGATGCATTCTTCAATAATACTCATCTCATCTTGTAAGATAAAATTCTATCCATAACTGGCAACAAGCTGGCTCTGTATGGTTTGCCAGAACCAGTGCATGATCAACCTGAATTGACAAGTAAAGATGTCTTGAGGGAAACTAGCTATGATGTTCAAGCACTTCGAGCCTACATGGCAGAAAATGTGCAAAGACTTACTCCAGATCAGCAGCAAGCCTTTATAGCCATCACTGGAATGATCGGAAGTGAAAGAGGAGGCATGGTTTTTTTGGATGCACCAGGTGGCATAGGCAAGACTTTTCTACTGAATTTGCTATTGGCTTTTGTGAGGAAAGAGAAAGACATGACTGTGGCTGTTGTCTCCTCTGGCATAGCAGCAACGCTGCTTGCTGGTGGTCGAACAGCACATTCGGCCTTCAAGTTATCACTGGAATTGGCCAGATCAGACAGTGCCACTTGCAATATTTCCAAGGGCACAGGGCAGGGATATTCTCAAAACCTGCAAGCTAATTGTCTGGGATGAGGCTACCATGAGTCACAGAAATGCTTTCCATGCTCTTGACAAGACATTACAGGAATTGCGAGGCAGCTCTGCAATAATGGGTGGAGCAACTGTTGTGCTTGCTGGTGATTTTCGACAAACACTTCCCATTGTCACACGTGGCACACCAGCAGATCAGATCAATGCCTGTTTGAAAAATTCTTATCTATGGCAACATGTTGAAAAATTCAGTCTAACTACAAACATGCGGTCACACATTCAGGGTGATTTGTCTGCAGGACAATTTGCAAACAAGATGCTCCAGATTGGAGATGGAAAAGTTCCTGAAAATCCTTCTACAGGCCTCATCATTATGTCATGTGGTCAAATTGTCAACTCTCCTGACGAACTTCTCTCCAAGGTGTATCCTAAAATTCAGCGAAACTTCAAGGATCTGGACTGGTCTTCTCACAGAGCAATTCCGGCAAACAGAAATGATGTGGTTGAGAAGATCAATGCCACCGTTCAGAAGCGGCATCCAGGGCAAGAATATGCCTACATGTCCATAGACTACATCCTTAATGATGATGAAGCAGTTCAATATCCCATTGAGTTCTTAAACTCCTTTCAGACTCCTGATTTACAAGCCCACAACTTGATTCTGAAAGTTGGTGCTCCAATAATCCTGATACGAAACATTGATGCACCCAGGTTGTGCAATGGCACAAGATTAATTGTGAAAAATATCACTCAAGCCACAGTACTCCCAGGGTGTGCTAAGAGTGAGGATGTCTTCATTCTAAGAATAGCCATCATTCCAGCAGACAACACCATACAATTCAAGAGAATACAATTCCCTTTGAAACTGTGCTCTGCCATGACAATCAACAAGTCACAGGGCCAATCTCTTGGGATTGCTGGTATAGACTTGCAGACACCATGCTTTTTTCATGGGCAGTTGTATGTGGCCTGCTCCAGAGTGGGCAAAGAGGAAAATCTTTTTCTTCACACTCCAAATGGAACTGCCAAAAATGTGGTATATCACATTGCTTTAAGATATATATACCCTTTTATTGCATTCAAATAAACAGTTATGTACGCTTCTTACAGAAGACCTTATTTTAAACCCAGACAAAGCCGGGTGCTTGCAGCTAGTATATATATATATATATATATATATATATATATATTTAAACATATATTATACATAAACATATACAGATATATATATACAGATATATATATATATTTAAACATATTTAAACATAATTAACTTATATATATATATATATATATATATATAACTATTATCTCATAATTACCATTTAGCATTTATTTTCCATAACATATATTCGAGTCTTAAATTAAACACCTAATTCATTTTCAGAAAATATATTTCAAATAACAATTCCAATTTCAGAGAGAGAGAGTTCATTAATTTGTATGATCTTCGCATGTACGCTCCCACGCTTCACTTTCCACAATACAAAACATATATATAAACTAAAAAAAGACTTCCAATAAAAAAAAATATATTATTTCTAAAATGCTTTTCAACCATGCATGTACCACTTTCTACTCTGTAAGAATAATTATTACTCCTTTTCAATTTAATTTTTTTCTTAAGTGAATGTCAATATACTCAATTATATTGTAGTTTTGTACTATAATGTGTGTATATTTTGAAGCTAAAGCTGTATTTTAACATTAATTACAAACTTTAAACAATGTCTAAGTAAGCCAAATTTATGCTTTGTTTTTTAGCAACACTCAAATGTCGTATTAGCGAAACCAGACCGATGCCTCTATATTGCTCGGTGTCTTAGGTCCACCATAGTGAATAAGCAGGAGGCTTCGTGAGAAGTTACGATATGTTTCAAAAAGTCTTTTATATCTGCAATCCTTGAATTTCTGACTTATCGGTACAAGAGTAATTGCAGAAGAAATGCTACAATATTTTCACAGAAGATGGTATGGAATATGATAAGACTTAACGATGTTTGGAAAAGTACCATAATAAAAAATAAAAAAGAAAAATAAATTGAATTTGTTTTAAAATCGCATACGAAACAAATCTCTCCCAAAAAACATGTTTTTTTCTTCATTTGACGCTATAGTCACATGATACCTGCAATCACGCGTTTCCAGCCTATCACTGCATTTCATGAGACGTCGTAGTCGTATAATAAATGCAATCACGTGTTTACAGATAATCAGTTCTCTACTTCTCCGTTGCTAATTTTTGCTTGTTCTCTATAAAATGCACAATTACCAACAATGATTACTCCTTCAATTAAACAAAATGAATTTGCTTTAAAAGTAAAATATATAATTCAAAATTTAATTTTGAAAATTTTGAAACAGTTTCAAAAAGAATCTTTGCATTTAAATATCCGTACCAAATTTGAAATTTTATCTATATGAAGAACACATTTGTTTGGTTTTTAATGCAACACCTCATAAATTTATCTCATTGAGATAAACGAAGGTGTTAACTATGAAAGTAGCTGAGCATGCCCATTGCAAGTTTTTTGGGAAGTATACTGTTCAGCTTGATGAGGCGACAGAGACAAAAGCGGTTTTCTGGTAGTACAAGTGTAGACTTGTCTCTTTCCAGTTTTCTAGTGTTTTTTTTTTTTTTTTTTTTTTTTTTTTTGTATTTGAGCATGATAATTGTTATAACATCATCAATATCTATGGAGATAAAAATGATTGAAAGCTATGGGCAGAAGAAATTCTTCCGTTTCCTTACTTTAATGTGGTTCCTGCTACATTTATTTTTATGAAAATTGTGTGCTTAAAGTTATATATATATACAGTCAGGTCTCGTTTTATGCGGTAGATACGTTCTACCGAAAAACGCATATAAAAAAAATCGCATTAAAAAGACATTACTTGAGTGGAAAAGTAGGGATACGTTCCTTAATTTTCTAAAATCGCATAAAACCAAAACAACTAGTTAAAATTAACTTAAAACACTTAAAACCGCATAAAAAAATTGCAGAAATGAAAAGAAATAGGCTGCATGATAAATTACTTCGAATGTCTGAAAGAAATTCATACAAAAGCTTTAAAAAAAAATGTTCAAACCTTAATCCATTTTTATTTTATGTAATACACATATTTTTACATTTTTAATCATTAGCTATCTAGTGGTTCCAAATCACCTTCATCATTAGAAGAAGAAATTCTTCCGTTTCAAACTTCATTCTCGTTCTTTAATGTGGTTAAACTTTGCGATGAGGATTCTTTTATTTTTTATATAGTTCAAGATTTAGTTCTTTTTAATGAAAATTTGAAAATCATTTTTAATTTACTGCAAAGTTGATGATCTTCTTGAATTAATTTTATAGTTGATTTTCTTCCTCATCATTATCACCTTCTAGACCTACGACGCCGTCTAGTTATATAAAGTTAAATCAATATTTTTAAGTATTGAATATTAGAATCATTCAAAGATTTGATACATATATTTGCCAAATCTTTTTCCAATAGCATTTTTATAGTAATTATATAGAGTTTAAAATGATTTCTGTAGAATTTAATATAAAGATCACAAAAAATATGTTCGAGGATGTTTAATAATTATAAGATAAATGCCAAGTTAAATTTAAAATATAATTTAAAGGTGGAACGTAATAAAATTCTATTTAGTGCTCTAACTTTGATTGTTTATAAGCTTTTTCTTTTTAGACAGGAATCCTTCTCGACTTGCCCATTAAACGCTAATAATATATCCCTTTTGAAATATGGAGAAATAATTTTCAATATTTTTGATATTTAACTCTTTGTGTAGGTGTAGTTTCTGTTTTTGTAGCCTTGATTATATTTTTTTGCTTCTTAAAATTCAGCGTGAACTATACCAAAGAGAAAATATAATTTCGAAATAATGAAATCGGTATACTACTGAAATATTCAAATAACGAATGCGAATCTAAGACTGTCGCAGCCGAGCCCAATTCCATGGTTTTATGGTTCGAAGGAAAAAAAAAGATGGAAATAACAGCCTATAATTATATATATATATATATATATATATATATATATATATATATATATATATATATATGATATTTTTAAGTATTGATTAGAATCATTCAAGATTTCATATAAAACATTTATAGTAAACACGAGTTACAGTAAAATTTAAAAAAGATCCTGAAGGGTCTAATTTCATGATTAACCTAATGGTACCAAAGATAATTTTTCAAAAAAAAAAGTTTCACCTTGATTATTTTTTTTCAGCGTGAACTATACCAACAAGTTTCTATTTCCGAAGGGAAAAAAAAAAAAAAGATGGAAATAACAAAATACTCAAAACTTCCGAGTTACAGAAAAAAAGTCCTGAAGGGTCTAATTTCATGATTAACTTAATTTCGTGCCATTTTATTTTTTTTCCTTCACTTAATTTCGTGCCATGTTTTTTTTTTCCTTATTTGTGTTCCCGTTATTTAAGTTTTACAATTTTTTTAAAAGAAAATCGAGATAGAATCTGATTGCTTAAAACCCAGAGGAGAAAAGAGCGATCCAATTTATTTCTCTGAGGCTTCTTTTTTTTCTTTCTTATATTACATTCTATTGATTGCATGCGAAATGAAATGTAGGAAAAAGAAGACTTAAATTTCTCGAGATTAGAATTCTAAATATGTTGGAGCATAAAAGTTTCTTAATTGTAGGATTTATCTTACTTCTATTAAAAAAAAAACTAGTGTCAAGTTGTTAATGAGATAGTATTTCGAATGAATTTAAGATTAGCATTTAGGGAAACTCGTTTTGAAATACTTTTCATAATTTAAACTTAAGCCTTCAAGATCATGAAGTAAATGAAAATGAAATGAAATGGTGTCAGTTGCAATAACCTAAAATCTCAAATGTTCTTAGAGCATTATTAAATAAAACTTAATTTTCTCATTTTTTAAAAAATCATATTTTTCCATTATTAAACAAATTACCACCTAGTTGTAAAATTGTTTTAATTTTGTGAGAAAGGTGATTTTCTCTCATTCTCCCTTAGAGATGTGGGAGGAAGAGAAGGAACACTAGCCATGTTCAAAAACCACTTAATTTATTATCACACCATTAACAAAAGTTTAAGCAATTTTAAGTTAGAGATGCACCCAATCGAAACAATATGTGGATAAATAACGAGATAAGTGAAGTAGGAGAAGACTTTAAATATCGACACACTTATTTCAGGATCGAGTCTACTTTCCTAGTTATCTAAGAACTATTTAAATTCTAGTGACAAATCGTCACTTTAATTCTTTCAGTTATCAAATATTTGAATTACACTATAAATTTGGACAATACCTTAGCAGTAGCTATCTGTCCTATTTCCTCACTATGTGCTCTTCTAGCCTGAAAGCTTAGGTTATATATAGCAGACATAATTTAGCTAATCATGTTTTCTTCTTCAAATGGTTCGTTGTGAATAAAATAGGTTTGAAAGACCAAATATTTCCCAAGAGGAATTTTCTAATGGAAGGACGTGGATCGAGCCGACACAATCTCTAAAAATTGAAACACTATACAAAAATAGTAGAATACAAATTAAAGATATATAGTTTTCAATGTCACCCTGTCAACGGTATTTATGCAAGGCCCATCAAATTGATCATGGAAAGGGTCTAGATTACACCCGTCGTTAGCTTCAGCTTCGAGCACCATGCAAGTAAAAATACGTTTTAACTGTAACCCACTCTTATTATGACGGACAGTACCCTGGGGGTAGATCAGAGGCGCCTCCCACCTTTCTACCTCTCTCAACAACTTCACAAAACGACGTTCCACTCAACGGATATTTAGAATTACCCCATACCACACTGGCACATTGCATTTACAAATATCTATGACTTCTGCGGGATTCTAACTCAAGTCCTACTGCCCAAAAATTAATTTATTATCTACTATACTATGTGGGCAGATGTCTTTATGAGCTAATTAAGACTAATATGTAACTCACACACACACATCGTAGTTCTATATCGCGCTTCCATGCTACACGTCAGGAATTCGAATTCATTTGGGGTCGAAAGTGGGTGCGATAGTAGTACTACTTTAGGGTGTTAAACCTACAATTTAATTCCACAGAATGGCCAGTCAAATCGGAGAAAATAGCCTTCGAAATACAGGCTTAGTTTTTATACAATTAAGTTTTAATTTCCACCACGAATGCAATGACACAGTTGATAGGCCGCCTGCTTCCTATGCGGGTGGACAGGGTTCAAATCATGTGATCAACTTTCCTTCGTGGTGCCATCCCATTGTTAGAGAATGTCAAAGGGAAATACCGTAAGATTCATCATATGTTTTCAGTTAATCCTTCATGGAAAAAATTAGCTATGGAGTGGTTAAACCAAATAAAAAGTGGCTTCTAATAACTTTCCCTCAAGTTATGCGTCTAGTATCTGTTTAATAGTGAAGAGGGTCGTTTTTTTCTTATAATGAAAGGGAGAGGAAAAAAAAGCGACAGTTGGATCTGAACTGGTAATTTTCTGAAACTCTCAAATCTGTGAGAAGGATTCCGTTTTTCTACAGAAGACAACCTCAACCACACACATTGCAATTTAAATAACTATATGGAATCGTTTTATTGATGAAATGAGATTGATAGTCATTGGTAGGCTAGAAGCTGGACAGTCACTTGTTGTCTATAAGTGACTTGTATGTTGGTCCCTAGATTATGGCCACAGTTGCTGATATTGAGTGCTGGCACAGGAGTACTTAGCACGTTCCCCAAGAGTCGCAACACCTGCAGAGAATTACTATGAGGTTTTAAAAGCACTGTTCCATAGAGATAGAACTGATAGGTAGCTGTCTCAACTCACCACTGTGCGACCGTAGCAATGGTAGCGAGAAAACCATGAATATACGTCTAGCTCAGAAATAATTTTACGCCCGAAAAAAGCCGCGTGTGTTCCATAACGCTATTTTTCATGATATCTCCTTTACCTTAGATTTGTTAACACTACTCTTAGATACAGCAAGGCTGTCGTCATTCCATAATTTAAATGTTGGTATATTAACAACAGAATGTTTCTAGAATGAGTTTTTAAAGCCCTATTTTTGACTGTTTCAAGAATCAACAGGATATGAGTTCGTTTATATGGATGGTACAACCATATCTTAAGAGATGCACTTGCGGTCTTTTACGTGGTGTATAAGAGGATTCTACATATGTCCCTGACCAATAAGATCTCCTGACTTCAGTACCGTTGAGCACTTGCGATATGGTTTAAGAAGAACCATTGCACATCGAAACTTCTCTCTGAAGAACCTTCAGGTGTTAAAATTGGGTAAATTAAAATTATTCAGGTGTGTTGCTCTTTTGGAAGAATGAAAATTACTTCCACAACTACTTACTACTGCAATGATGTACAGTATGAGAACAATTTGTAGCGCTTGTATTACTATACCACATGACAGCACCTTTTACTAAACGAGCCGTACAGACTTATGACATAATCTAATTTGACTTCTCATTTGTTTATCAGCCTCCATTAATGTATTCGACAACGTTCGGAGCCGTGATTTTTAAAAAAAGCGTATAAATGGATAATTTTCATGATATTTAGTGTCACTTAGATTAGAATATATATGTATAATATTGTTTTAAGGACATTTTGACAAATTTATTTAATACAATATTTTGGCAAAAAATTAACTTAGAATAACATTTTTTTCAAAATGTTCTCATTTTTTAAGAAATTCTTCTAAAGTAATAATATGTTGCTTATATAAAGTAAAGACTTCTCCAGTATGTCCGAATTTTTTTAAAAAAAAATCATATTATTTTCAGAGTTACAACCCATTGAAATAATTATCGGCGTTTTCTTCTTAAAATTTCTTCCCTGTGTTGTCGTAGAACATAGATAGACCCACTTCTAAGTTATATATTTCAAAAATCCTATTTGAGCCTCTGTACAGAGCTCTTCTCTATATACAGGCAAAATATTATTATAATAGAAGCAATTTTTCACAAAAGGGGAATATTTTGAAAATTGGTCATTCTATGTTCATTTTTTATCAAAATACTGTTTTTAAATGTTTTTTTTTTATTGTAATAATATTCTTAAAACAATTTTATATACATTTTCTAATCTAAGGGTCACTAAATACCGTAAATATTATCCATTTGTACGGTTTTCAAAAATCACGGTTCCGAATGTAGTCGGATATACCTTAAAAACTCTAGTTTTTCTTTCTTTTTCTTTTCTTTCTTATTACTATTACCTACTTTACATTAGAAGACATTATAATACAAATTATCATGTTTTAAACCCTGTAATAAAAAAAACACCTCAGAAAATTTCTTTCACGCAGATGAACATCTTTATAATTTGCCCTTCACAGATTTATTAGAGATTCCTTGCATAAAAGCAGCAGAAAATATATTTTTAGTATAATAAATAAACACATACCGGTATACTTCATTTTTGTGTTCGAGGAAGATTTGTTAAGTATTTTTAACTTACTATAATGTATTTGAAAGAAATACATTTGAAATACTCATGCTTCTAAGCTAGTACAAATGCGACATTCTGTATCTAAATGCAAATTGGAATTGTATCAAAAATAAGTTTTTATATTCATATATTCATAGAAATCGAAGCAGTATTTTAGGGGAAATAGTATTTATAACTCTTAGTTTTTCCGTTCAATTTTAGAATATAATATTTATTAAATATTTGTTTATAAGTATTTTGGAGAAGTGTTTTGATGTATATGAAAGTTATCATGTCTCAATCAAGACACAAAACAAATCTGGTTAATGATAAGGGATGTGGCAGATAAAACTTCCATATTTGCTGAACAGTTTTAATACTAATCTGTAAATGTCAAATGTTCCAAAAAAATAACAATAAAATGGATTACTTTTGCAGATATTATACATGTTATTATTAATATTTGATTTTCATTTGGAATGTATAACAAAAATTCCATTAATTTTAATCCAAATACTAGCTTCCAAAATTTAATTTATAAATATATCCAATATCAATTAAGTATTGACAATTTTGACAGTTGTTTGCACCAGTTAAATCAGGTGAAAATATGAAATTTTAAAAAAATCAAAAGGCATGGAAAGTTTTTAAATTTTTCAAATTTTTAAAAACTATACTCAATTTTTTCTCACCAATTTTTTTATATGATTTTAGTTCTAAGTTACATAGAGCCAGTAAAAATTTGGGACATGTTTATAAAACATTTTACTGCCCACTGTAGTCTTAAAATACAAATTAATGATGCACTATATAACACTTTCACAACAATCAAATTAATTACTCCAAAGCATATATATGATTTAAAAACTCACTTCTTAAACTGTATTTAGAAATTCCATTCGATTTGAAAAAAAAAATTTAGTAAACACAATATTTTATTTCCAAACTATTGGAAGAAATGTTGTGTTGCCACTAAATTTTAAAATAATTAGATTGTTTGTATTATTTCCTTAAAATAATTTTAAAACTGTATATCCAACAAAATCTCCTTAAACTAATTTTTGACAGATTTTGAACCATTTAAATGCCTACTTCGGGTAGATTAAAGATTCACTTCCGATTTTTTTTAAATTCATATAATTGATTATAATTTGACTTCTAGGTAACGTAAAAACAAAACAAAGTATGTATCGCAAAGCTAAAAGAGGAAAGGCTTGTTAAAGCTGCTGCTGAATGACGAGAGGGGGATGGGTGCTAGCTCATGGCTAATAGACGAAAAACACAAAAGAAATTTTAAAAGCCGTAAGGTTTAATATATTTTTTCAATCATTAAACAGATTACGGATAATACTGTTCTACATATGGAGAAAAATTTTCGTTCGATTATTTTTATAAATAATGAAGTAATTAAATATTTAATTAAAATTTTGAGTATTTTTTGAAAAATCACAAAAAAAAAAAAAATCGTCATTTTTTTAGACTGATTCTAAAAGAGAAAAGCATGAAATTGTTTAGAATAAAATATCAATTCATTAACTCGAAAGGAAACTTAAAGGGAATGATTTAGAAACCATTTTTATAAAAACGTATCAATTTTGACTCATTTTTAAAAAAATCGTAAAAAATAGAAAATATCATTATTTTGTTAAAAATTATACCATATCGTGGCGAAAAAAATGATCTTTCCGATTCTGTAATTATTTTTTGTTTGAGATAGATAGCATGAGTTAAATGGCGTTTTTTAAAACGGGGGGGGGATCGGAACTTCATTCATTTCTACCTTACGTTTATCGCTAACCGTAACTGGTAACGAAAATTTCCCCATACCGTGCCATAAGACGTTAACTTCAAAAAGAAATCAAAACTATGTTACTTTCTGTGAAGAAATTACATGTTTAGAAAAACAGTTTTCTTATGTAATGAAATTACAATTGTAAATTTATATAAAACATAAATATGCACTCAACAGGAAAAAAAATCTACGTGCAAGAACTTTGTTGTCCGAATGAGATGAAAAGTGGTGTATGTGAAGAACACAAACATTGAATAAAATAGATTACGATTTCTGAACAATTGAATGAGTATTTCAGAATTTAGCTTTTACACAGAGAAGAAGTCAATAAGTGTTTGGTCAATCTCTGACTTGGGTGCAAGCTGTCAACTAGCGTGGCATAAGCTGACAAAGTTCCAGAAGGGTGTCCTGCGGAAATTTGTGCCAAATTGTTTTCAAACGCTGGGTTAAATCATCAAAATTGCAGGAAGGTTTTAATTCTCTCCCCATAACGTTCCAAACATGCTTTATAGGAGAGAGATAAGGCAACCTAGTCGGTCAAGGAAGTGTAAGACAAGCATGAAGACAATTCAAAGAAATAGAAGCAAAGTGCAGCTGGGAAATTATCCTGATGAAAAATTAGTCCAGTGTGACGTAAAACGAATGGTGACACAACCGGTCGTCGGGCATTGTCAACGTATCACTGCTCTGTTAGTGTGCCTGAAATGACTACCAAAGGGAGCTGGCTATCAAAGATCATAATACTCATTTGCGGGCTGTGTTGCATGCGATAGTCAGGGCGCAATCCTCACGCAGCCCTGGGTGTCCTCAGACATGTTTGCAAATGTCTTCGGGACACATATGAAAATGTTACTGGTCACTAAAGATTATGCGATAAACGTCACAGCACAGTCACGTTGATCGAGCCTTGGTCCAATGTAGTCGGTCTAGATGATGTAGAGGCGTGAGAGGGAATTGGTATAACAATCGGAGTGAACATAAATTCCGCTCCTCCTATCGTCTGTAAGGATCATGTTGGACACAGCTGTGTCCAACAAGACGTGTCTTTAGCTATCCACACGGTGGATAGTTGATGACAATGAATCCGGTGTTGTGACAGCTGCTCTGACAATCGTTTTGTCTTCAAGCTGTGTTTTGGCCCTCAGTCGACCCCTGTCATTCTGACGCTGATGTATGCCGTTGTTGACCCACTTTTGTCAGCATAGTTTAATCAATGTATCGCTCCAGCCAAGTTTTTGAACGATTCTTCGATTCGTCCAACCAGCTTCTTTGAACATGTGCTAGAGCTTCCTGTATCATGGTGTTCTTTATCGGACACCAAATTTTAATCATCCTTATGTTTGGTCCAAATGTTTTTGCATCCTAAATTTCACAATAATCATATAACCGCTTCTTGGTGTGTCCATTTGTTTGGTTATATAGTGTATAAAAAGTATAAATATTAATTAGTATTAAAACAAAACTATATAAAGGAGCATTTATCAGTAGAGAATATTAAAATGTAGTGTAAGAGAGGAAAAATTACATTATTTAAATTAAGCAACTCAAATAAATTTTGCATATAAACTGCACCTTTATACATGCATGCATGTGCGTGTGTATACTTGCGTACGTATATGTGCGCGAAGCTGAAACACAAAATGTATACGAATGCACATTTATTTATAAATAAAATACATACATAAAAAGACGAAACACAGGTATAATATAAGTAAACATTTATAAATGTTACATTTATAAATAAAAATGTAATTGCTTATTTTTCCATTATTTACACTAAAAATATGATTGTTAGTTATTTGCTTAGTATTTGTTATGAAAACATGTACATGACATTCGATTTTATTCGAAATACTGAAATGTGCATGAAAACGTTTTTTTTTTTCAAAATACGATTAGACATAGACTGCTCAATAATGTATTAAAAGCAACGCTCTTTACTCAAATCTTGCATTATAAAAACTGAGCATATACTAGATAAACTTCATCGAAAACGAAAACAGTAATTGTGTTTATTTGAAGAGAATTATATAAATTATGCTTTCTGAAAACATCAAGTAATTGTTTCTTATTTCTTCAGAATACGCATGATATACTACCAAATAATTATTAAATGACAGAAAGATGTTTACACCTGAAATCAGAGATTCTGAAGTAACTGAAACTTTTATTTATCTTTAATGTTTCTTGTTTTTGGGTCTGATTGGGTTGGAAAAGAAGTTTGTAAGAATGGCAGGAATTCTCAAACTGTGTGGGGTGCGCCCCCCTAAAGGGTGTGATAACCCTGCTTAGGAGGCACGAACTAATCGAAAACTTGAAAATAAAAGATAATTTTTAAGACATGATTAATTTACTGAATGGAAGAAAACCAAAATACTTTCAGACATTATAGAGAGACAGAGGTTAAAAAATACTCATTTATTCAGATATAATACACTTTTAAATGTAGACCGGAATAGCAATGTAATGTGTAAAGTAATTTACTTGAAATATTTATTAATTAAAGCAACATATATATATATATATATATACTGCTGGACAATTGCTAAGGACGAGTCAAAAATTGCTATTTAGCATAACATTAAGTGAGACATGAGGCCTAGTACGATAAAATATAGTTGCCACACTGTCAGACATTAGAATAAAGAATATTTATTGTTCTGGAAAGTACAAAAGCAGTGAAACATCTGAAAGAAAAAAATGTTCATTCGATCTGCGTACGGAGAAATGGAACAATGCATCTAAAAGTCTGCAGGCACCGTAAAGAAAGGTAACAGTACGGGATATGTCCACCGTGCAGTGTGATGCAACATTCCACACGTCGTACCATACTTTGCACAAAATTATCCAGCAGCTGTTGAGGCAATTTATCCCATTCCTCAGTGAGTGCACGCATGAGGGTGTTCTTGTATGTCGGAGGATTGTTTCGACCAGCAACTTGCCTCTCCAAAGCATCCCACACATTTTCTATGAGGTTTAGATCTGGAGAACGCGCTGGCCATACGAGACGTTGAATACCCTCACTGTCTAGACAATCCTGAACAGCGAGTATTCGATGACATGTTGCGTTGTCGTCCATAAAAACAAATTTATCACCGACAGCACCATGGAAAAGACGAACATAAATATGTAGAACTTCATCAATGTATCGTTGGCCCGTCATAGTCCCATTCGCAACCACATGTAGGCGCGTGTGGCCATTGATCATGATGCCGGCCCACACCATGATACTGCATGTCGGATATCGGTCCTTTTCCTGGATATTTTCTGGACGATAAGCAGTACCACTCTCGCGCCAGATCAGTTGGCGTCTACAATCCGATGACAGACTGAACCTACTCTCATCTGAGAATAGTACGCATGCCCAGTCCTGTTCAGTCCAATTGTGATGCTCACGACACCATTGCAAACGGGCAGTATGGAGCTGTCTGGTCAATGGGACACACACAACAGGTCTGCGTGCGTATAGTCCTCCTCCCCTCAAACGTCTGGCAACAGTTTTTCGGAAGATCTGCTTTCCTGAGGCAGCAAGAAATTGATTTGCCACCTGCTGAGATGTGCTGCGTTTGTTCCTTTTTGCTGATAGGACGATATATTTCTGTCTTCTGCAGGCGTTGTACTTCTAACACGACCTCCCTCGTGCCGTCTACTACACATTCCAGTAGTTTTAAATGACTTCCACAGCCGTGAAACAACGCTGTGAGCGATGTCGAACTCCCTGGCAACATCTGTTATTTTTCGCCCTTCTTCGATCTTTCCAATAATTCAGCCACTCATAAAATCATCTATGTGATGTCCGGAAGACATGCCAAAAATTTTAAGTTCGTCTATTAAATCTTTCCTGTAAAACTTTGACTTGAAACAACAACTGTCCACACGCGTCAAAACCTTTAAAGCTTTTATGAACGCAATCACGTGATGAACAGACGTGGAAAAAAATTTGCATACTCATACTTCTTACTAATATACCGCACTTATTCTAATTTTCCACATTTTGCTTCCTTTCATTTTGTGGTTGCTATGGATGATAGTGTTATCTGTCCTTCCAAATTTTTCAACAGTATATATATATATATATATATATACAAATTAATACTTATCTTGATAATGTGTATGGTTTACAATTAAGGTTGTGTTGCAGCTTTATCGGCAGAGAATATCATTATGGCAGTCAATACATTGTCCATATATTGAGGGGGGCAATGGTAATAATGATTGAAAATTGGATAGTAAATATTAAAAGTGTCAAAACCATTGGTCTAACGTCATCGTCAAAACACATAAAACTGCCTATCATTACAATCGGTTGATTTCATGCTATTAATAACTTCACGAGAATAAAGTAACTTTGGGAAGAATTTTATGACGAACATCCAATGGTCACATTCATTAGAATCTGAAAAATAAATTAGTAACTCCTACAAGAAGGCAGTACTTAACCCTTTAACCGGATAGCACGGAAAATTCCGTCAGTGTAAAGATGCTTCGAAAATGGACTGCACGGATTTTTCTGCCTTCAATAACGTTTTCAAAGGCGGATTAGCCGCACTTTTCTGAAATCCTTTCCCCCTTTTAAGGTTTAACAGCTTGAAAGATAATGAGGGACGGAGGAAGCAACACAGCAGGGTTTATGGCTCGCAGGGAACCCCGTGTTTGACCCTTCAGCAATCGTAAAAAATCGAGGGAAATTTCTTTAGACACCAGGTAGTGTTAATTTGTTTTACCTCGTTTTTTTAAAGTTTTGTAAAGTCCCAGCGCATAAGTAAAATATGTTACAATTCCCTTTAGGTTTCATATTAATTTGAAACTGTAACAAGTTGGGGCGTGTCAGTGCAATCTGCTATTTTATATAGAGAGACAAATTATCTTTTTTTAAGTATATTCTTTCTCTTCATTTTTCTTATTTTAATCAAAGATTTTAGTTTTTGAAACATGATTATTTTATTATAAGATACCGAAAAAAATTATAAAACACCAAACTCTTTAAAATTTGGAACCTTTTCAATTTTATAACCACTATAAATGAGTAAATTTAAACTTCATCAAATCATTTGAAACATTTTCTTACACTTTGATAAAAATAATAACGAAAAAAAAAACCAACTAAGATTTTTTTTTTTTTAGATTTCAAAGCCTAAGTGTTAAGGGAAGTTTAAGTACAGTGTGTGCCTGGTTATATATTGTTAAAATACACCGAATTATATTTGAATTTTAAGTCCTTGAACTTCAGTTTAAATCAAAGACAACATGAATGACGATTTTCAAACATTTTTTTTATAACTTGAATGTTTGAATAAATGGTAATCAAAAATATACGGAATCATTTACAGTAGACATTTATGCATATAAATAAACATAAAAATCAATTTTAAATTCGAGCTATTGAAAAACATTCGAATTATACATTATTCAAAAATATCTTTATACAAAACACCTCAACATTTATCTTTTTTCAAAGGCTAACTGAATAAGTAATTAAAATGTGGAAAATTTTTGAAATCTCGACCGTATAAAGCTAGAAATTTTATGTTAGAAATTCCATTTGAAATTTCGAAAAAAAATGCATCTGGCGCAGTTAAAAATAATTTACCATAAGTTTTATCAATTGTTTGAGTATAATAAAAATTTCAAATTTTATTATATAGCTTCTTTGGTATCTTTTAATATATTTCGAAGATTTCATACAATTCAGTTGAAAACTGCATGCTAAGAGAAAAAAATATACTAAAAAAAATTGATGAATATACAATAAAGTTTTACAAAGAAGCAATACTGAGAAGCTAGAATGAAAAATTTTGAGTATATCTAAAGTAGTTTTCGAAATATTTATTTTAAAGTTCAGAAAATTTGTCTGCGTTATGTTATACTTAATATTAATTAAATGGTTAAAATAATATGTTAATATTAGTAATGTAATCGTTTGATGACACATTCATATACTAATAAAAATTATCATGGTCATTGATGCGAATGTCAAGAATTTTATGTAAATTTAAATTCAGACATTAAGTTATTGATGTAGAAAATATAAAAAGACCATCTAAAATACATGAAAAATGCAGTTTGCTATAAAATGATCTTGACAAACAAAATGCGGCATTTTCACTTACTATGGTAGAGCCGGCTTAGTCAGGGACGATCTGGAAAAACAGAGAGAACCGTGGTTTTGATGGATGGCGCTCTAGTTTTTAAAGATCCCAGGAAAAATTATATATATATAAATTACAAATGCAAAAATAAATCTTGTAATTTTCCATACATTTTTATAACAACGAATTGTGGAATTTTTTTCCAATACATTGTTGTGTTTGACAATATGTAAGATAACCAACCCTACTTTAGATAGATTTGTACTACTTTTTCCTAACCGTATTCCTTTTAAAATTAATTCGTGCAGCTGAAATACACCTTTTACACCCTTAAAAATTTATGGAAACTATAACGGTTAATTTTAATTTATGCAACTTGTGAAATGTTCATAATTAAACATTTCCGTCTAAACAGTTTACATGAAAAAAAAGTTTGGACTCCCTCATTCATTAGGGATTTATATAAGATTCTAACATTAAATTTTATTTTTTACCGAATAGGATCGAGTGGTAGTGTATAGTGCTTCCAAGCCACATGTCAGGGGTTCTCTTCACGGGCTGCGCAAGGTCGACCCTGCCTTTCATCCCCGCTACATTGGGTCGATAAATGAGTACCAAGCTTGCTTCGGGTCTTAATCACTGAAGGTCTCTGTTCAGACAGACCACCAAATCGGGACATCAGTTCATGCACCTCAGCGTCCAATGGTTACGTGTATTATGATGGGCACAGTAGTTCCTGGCCCTCATGGATTGTTGTGCCACTGAGTTTGAGTCTTAAGTTTGAGGATTACCTGACTTTGGGGATACCCCTTTAGATAAACATGTATTTACACTCATTTGCAATTAAACATTTTTCTTTCAATTACGTTTATTTCAGAAAGAAGTTTGATTTTTCAAATGTATTTGCTTAATAATATGTATATTTGTGTGTATTATATTAAAAATTTGATTAGTCCAAAATTACATGTTTTTAGCTCCTCTAAATGCTTTTAGGATTTTACAACTGCTCTTACAATCCATATACGTTTCATGGTAGTATATTTAAAAATGATAAGAACATTTTTACGACTGTGTGAGCTGTTATGCCTCGTTTATATATATAAAAAATTGCATTCAGCTACAGTTTTTAAAATGTACAGAAATAAGTGGAGAAACAGGATATTTACATATTATGAATATTTTTGACTGCAGTAAGATATATTTATATTTCAGTTTCTTTACAATTTGAATAGAAGTTGTAAGCTTTTTTGCGAATAGTTTGATATTGAGTATAAAACCATAGGCTGTTTAATATTGTAAAATGTTTTACTTTGATAGCAGCACACATTAAAATAAGGCTCATTTGCAGTTATATGATCAGCTTCAGTGATATTTAAATTTTAAAAAAATAGTCTACACGTACGAAAGCATTCTTTCACAACCGCACACCACATCTCATACTATATCTTCCCTACAGCAGGAAATATTTGTGTATACTGAAAAATTTAATAAAGGATACATTTCCTAGCGTTAAATTTGTTTTTTTAAAAATACATTGTGAAACTGTCGGTTAACTTCACTGAACAAAATTGTTTTAAGTGTAATGCTTTGAAAGACAAGATTTATTAGGGAGAACTTTTCTCACAATAGAATTTATGATGACTGAATTGTGTGAAAATGTAGTTATCGATGTGTGACATTTTTCCTTGTAATAAAAGAAACAGAAAGATAAGAAATTTAACTTGAGTAGAAAATGGTTAGAAGTACTGTCCTGCGCATTTGAAGAAGTATATCCCCCATTAAAATTAAAAATTATTGACTGAATGTGTGTTATGTCCATCACAAATGCCGATGTAGAAAAGATATTTTTATTTAATACAAGGAGTTCGAAAAGGAGAGCACTAGGAATGAAAATTTAGATTTTTTCCGAAAAATATGCAGTTAACATAAAAATATCATTTATATGATTTAAATTTAAAGAAAATTAAAAGTATTGAAATCATTTTTTATGTTATTCTAAATTAAAAATATAATTGAATAGAGAAAGATCTGTTTTATTTCATAAATGTATGCACCATTAATTGTCTTATTGTTTAAAAAAAGATAGGACCTTTACTCTTTTTACCTCATAACTTTTTTTAAAAACAGGAAAGTGAGCGCATTTTCTTACTCTCATATTCAAAAATGAATACAGGATGCTTTTTCTAGTTCAAATCGCAATAACAAAATATTTTTTTAATTTTTAAAAAATGACAGAAAAATAATTTTGTTTGAAGAAAATATAATTATTTTTCAACTTTTAACACGCCATTTATTTCATGTTTTTTTACCCTGCATTTTAATATAATTTTACTGTGACTGAATCTATGGGGAAAACGACAGAGAGAAGAACTACGGTTTTCATACAAGATTGCCCAAGGCAACAACAGCTAGCTGTAAACGATTGCTATCCTGGTTCTTACTGATTAAAGACGCCGAACCAAGTCATAAGGTTGTTCCCCTTTCGACCTCCCAAGTTTTAAAAGGGGGAAAGAATTGAAGTCTGTTGCATTTTTGAAGGGAATAGCAATATAAGAGTAAAACGTTTTCGGAATAACTTTTCAGGAGGAAGGTATCCAGTTAGAGGTTTAAGGTTTTAAAATCAAACTATGGAAACACACATTGGTTAAATTAATCGTACATGTATTTACAATCAGTGTTTTCATTAGAAGAGATTAAGGTTGATTTGTGGAATCGGCCGCTTCTCGAACCAAGTGTTTTCTCTCCAAATTGATATATGCGCCAAATCTGGTAACCCTTCTGAATTTGTTTTCCAGTGAAGGGGCAGTCGTTTTTGGTAAAAGCGTGTCAAATTGGCAATTTTTCTAAATTTGGTGGAGAGGGGACCGATTCGACAATTTCACCATTGAGTAAAGAAGGCGATATATTTTATAAATAAAATATTCTTCGTGATATTGAATAAAACAATTGTGATCTGCCTAACACCAATGCTTTGTAGGACAATCGCAACAATACAATTATCAAACTATTGAAAGAAGGTGGTACTTTAAGAGGAAATGATTAACTGTTGTTCAGTTGCTTTAATTTACTGAGACTTTCATCCAATCAGAGGTTACGTTCGAATCTGAATAATAAAATTTAAGGTGCCTGACTAGTGCAAAAATGTCAATTTTGATGAAAATGACGATTTCTTTTACTTTATATTTCACATAGTTGAATTTTCTTTTTGTAAAAATACCTTAGTTTTGTTTGTACTTCAATTATTTACGAAGTTATAACAGTTTTTATGTCAAGAGAGAGCAGCAAAAACGAACCTGAAGTTAAGTATCAAAACCGGAAGTGTTTGCATTTTAATACTTTTTTACACTTTCTTGGTGTTTATCGAACTTATTTAAAAAATATTAACTTAGTTAAGGTAATGACGGGACATGAGATATTTTTTAAAACAAAAACAATTTATCAATTTTAAGTGAAAATTGGCAAATAAATTCGTAAAATTTTTGTCATTTTCCGATATTCTTATGCCTATGCTTCTCGATAATTGTTTCATATTTAACTTCTTTATATATTTGATAGAAAACTCTGTTCTTAAAGACAAACTATTGATTAATTATGCCTAAAGCAAGGTCTGTGAGGTCTAAGGAATTTGCTTCATCATTGGTGCTAGCAGTAAGGTGAATGTTGACACAGAGCTAATCCCAATAATACTTAGTCAGTTGGCGATAAAAAGTTGAAATATATTCAAAAATGTTTCAGTTTACTCGGAAAGCCTTTTTCAGTAACATTTTATGGAGTATTTTACTTAAAAATACCATTATTATATAAAATAAACTTGAAACCTTTTGCTTAAGTGCATTATTAACGTTAATTTATTTTTATTTGTAACATACAGGTTCATTATCATTATATATATATACATATATATATATATATATATATATATATATATATAACTAGAAATACAAATACTTTACTTCCTAATATCTTGTACATGGATTTGTAAAATTTTATCTGAAACGCTTTTTTAACGTCTGTAGGTCACCCCTTAGAATATAGAAAATTTTCGTGGAAAAAAAAAAGCTGCATAGAAACAAAATTATTAAGGATGAAAAAAAGTCAAAGTGTTTCCATGTGAAGGTTTCAAAGGCTGTTCTTTACATGCGTTTCATTACAATTTTTTATAACCTTCGTCATAAACAATATTTTTTAAAAGAAATTTTTAGGAATATTTTTTTACTGACAAAATAACACACATTAATATATATATATTTTATATTACATATTTCTTAAGCTCTAAGATACTTAGTGGAAAAATATACCTGTTTTTCCACGTAAAAAATATCATTTTTTAACGTAATAAAGTTTTTCGAGTGTGCTTTTTATATCACTAATTTTTATTTAAAAAAACTATGCATTTAGACGTTAAGAAAAATTTTTGACTATAAAATTGGTGACAAAAATTTTAAAAAATTTAAACAAATATATAATACTGATATGGGATTATAAAAGGTTTAATCTTTTGATACAAATAGGTTTTAGGTTGTTATAGCAGTATAATTTTTTAGGATTTAGATTTTAAATCTTTAAATGCGTTTTTCTCGAAACAGATTTTTACATATTTTATCATATGACAAGCATGATACCTCAAAATATCCTTCAGATAATTGCATGATATTTAGCATCATTGTTTATTATTATAGAATGCATGTTGTGCACTAGAGAATAAGAAAAAACAATATATTTACCTTTTTTATGATTGTTTTTCTTTGTCATAAATGCAAAATTTTTGAAAAATCTTCTTTTTGGGCACTTTTTGACTCCTAATTTTGTGATTAATTGAAATTATTCAAAGATGATACAGAAATACATAGGTAAACGCTTTCTAAATAAAATTCAAAGAGCTTTTTTTATCTTATTCATTAGAATTTATTTAACAGTGTCTGCCGTGATGTGCAAAAAATGCTTTATTTTAACCTAACATTGTCAATTTTCTTTTAAAAATATATTGAAAAGTTTTTTTTGTCATTTTTATAAGTTTTCAGTTATAATCAAACAAAAAATGAGTTTAAAAATGAACTTTCAGCATTATTTCAAAAAAATGTTCCCGCAACTACTCAGACACCTTAATAAGAGTTCTAAGAAACGGTAGTTTAAAAACGTAAAAAAAAAAAAAAATTAAGATGACTTTGGTTAAATTAAATGACGATTTTATCCAATCAGCTCTGCATTTAGTATATGGTCAATTAATAAGTGTTATAAAGAATACAATATTACAGAAATAAAAGCCGATCTATGGTGACATTTGTGATTTACACAATACCCTCTGTCTATAAATTTTTTGGCTATAACTCTGTCTAACGCTATAACTACCCTCTGTCTACAACTTTTTAGCAATTTCTACAGTAAAATCATAAAAGTACTGAAAGAATGTGGTACCTTAGAAGAAAATTTCTAGCTATATGGTTGCATTAGTTAAGTGTTTTGATACTTAATCCCAATTAGCGCTTTCATTAGAATCATAGAAATACAATTTTAATTAATGTTCTAAAGAAGCCACTATAAAAAATGTAAATTAATCTAGGGTTCCATTGGTTAAATTGCATGTAGATTTTATCCTATCGGCATTGTCATTAGTATAAAAGCAAATAAAATTATAAAAATAAAATTTATAAGGAATGCGTTATTTTAAAGAAAATTTTGACATATATGTGCATATAACATGATATCTATTGATTCCAATAATTGCGACTTTTTTTCAATAGATGCATTTTGCATGATCTGTTGAAGGCTGAACAAAACTGTTAACGTATTTCAATTTCTACTATTGAGTCACACTGTCTATATATTTATTTATTTTGGTGGAATTTTCAATCGTGAATAAAATACATTTTAAAGCACTCAATAGAGCTGGCATTTTATATGCATGATTATTTTCGATGACAATACAGTAATTTAATAATTATTAATAAAATTTTATTGATTAAAACTAATTATGTGAAGAATTTCATTTACATTTACATCATTTTTAGTGACTTAGCGATCCTTTTAGCGACTTGTGTCAAAATTTAAAAATGTTTTTTCTCGCGTGTGAAAGCATTCAGTGGAACTGAAATTTCCTAAACACTATTGTTTTGGATGACAATACGATACTTTAATGATAATTAATTAAAATTATTTACCATTTAATTTTACGATTGTGTCATATGTATATACATATGTATATTTATTGTAACTATTTAATAAAAAAGTAGCTAAAATAAAATTTTTCTTTGTAGATTGAGGCACCAGAGTTATGACGACGTAAAACCAGACTAGAAATGTAATTTTCCAAACAGGCACTCATGGAATATTTAAAATACCGCATAATCATGCGACATGGACGCTGTCGATTTTTGGTATCATGAAAATCCATCAACTTGCGCCAGAGACGAATTCGCAAACTTAAACATACAGGGGCAGCACCAAACCAACTACGCCACCCACTCGGCTTATCCGAAATATTATAGCTACTTTTTAATAAGATATCAACTTAATTATTGATATGATATATACTAATTCAGATAATATCACTGTTATCTGATAATTTTAATAACATCTAGTAATAATTATATTTATTTTAATGTAACTAAGGATTGCATCCCCCTGTATCCCTAAAAGTGTACCAACCCCCATTGTATAAGTTACAAAACTGTTCATACTCATTGTTTAAACTGTAAAACTAAAATTTGCATGAATTTTTTTTCAAATTTTTTTCTTGACCAGCTTTTAACCACATTGGCGACATTATATCAAATGAAGCACATGGTTTCCAATTAAGCGCGTACGTTACATGCGAAATAACGGAAGACAACTTGGTGAGTTATCCTCAACGTTGATATTGTTACAAAAATACTCAGTAAATTTACTACACCATGACGATTTTATACATATATATATATATATATAGATAGATATAGATATATAATAAAGTTGGTAGCAGCTAAGTTTTACTAATCGCATCTACTTTAAAGATATTCATTGGCAAACAATATTTTTAGAAGAGAAAGATAACAATGGGTTAAATCAGTGTTCCTCAAATTGTAGGGTGCCCCTTCCCCCGTCAGGGAGGTGTTAGTGGCGTCATGGAGAATATTACAGCCCCCCATCTAAGTCAGGTCTTAGACTCCTAGCCGGATCTTATAAAAGAACATATTTGGCGTCAGTCAAATTATAAGTCCTCTACAAAAAAAACTTCCCCCTTCTTAACGATGCGAGGGTTTACGTTATGCCATTGAGATACGTGTTAATCTTACGTAAGAAGGGGAAACCATCTAAAAAAAGTGAAAAGGAAAGATTTAAAAAAATATTAATTATAACTGAAAGATAGCAAAACAAAATACATTCTGACATAATAAAATATTAAATACACATTTAAACTTATATAATCATTTTAGATGAATTATTACTGCGCAATGCTTTTGACAATTTATCAATGTTAACTTAAAAACAAGTTTAAAAAATTACTATTGACTCACATGGCTTTATTGTATACAAAGTTGTTTACAAAATAATTATCTTGATAATTTGTACGGAAAGTTAAGATTGAAAATTGGGTCGAAAATATTGTAAATTTGAGACGCATTGAAATAGTGAAAAGCATATTTAGTATTAGTAAAATTTTAAAAATGTCCTCACTTCATATTTTTTACCTTTTTATACATATAACAACCGTTACAATGTTTACGGAAAAAATACTGTTAATAATGCAGAGCTTTAAAATATCCCCTCTTATATTTTCTAAAAAAAATTCACTTATATAACAATCCGAAAAATTAATTACTTTTTTAATTATCATTACTTGAAGTATCACTTTTATGTACATACTAATATTACAATAAGCACAGTATCCACTTAAAATGAATGCGTCAAATAATTTTAAGTACGTCATACGTTTTGAGTGAGCTTATATACCAAACTTTGGAAAAAAAAAAAAGTTACAAAAATGTGAGTGAATAAATTTTCATGAAATCCTCTTAAAAGCAAGAGAAGCTACTACTCTCTTATCTACAAACACAGGTATTCTTTTTAAACACCTTTAAAAGTAGTGAATTCTGTTAAGAAATTCAGGATAAGTGTTCCCGCAAAAAGAGGCTAAGAGGCTGGTGATGAGTTGATGATATCAAGGAAGTTGCTGGGGAATATGGAGAAAGTGTTATGGTTCTTAAGCTTTTAGTTCTCTAAATTACTTAGAAAGAAACTCGTTTCCAGAGCTTTTGCTCTTAAAAGATGAGACTTTCTTGATTAAATCCACACTTTGGCCAAAGTGAGGGAACATTTCATTTAATATTGTTTTCCTTTAATTATAGCGTTTATTTCTTTTTAAAAAATGTTTAAGCAGGGAAAAGTATTATTATTTTTAGTAACCGGTAATTTAAAAAAAAAGATCGTACTTAATGGAATATAAGAATTGCTGAAGAGTGGTTTGATTTAGTATGCTAGAAATTAACATTATCAAAGTTTTTAAAATATTTGATAATTTAGAATTTAGCGTGTATGTATAGTAGAATGCAAGTGTTTTCAAATTTTTCTTAGAAATATTATAAAGTTTAATTTGTATACAAATAATTTAGTCAATTTTTTAACAGAAGTAAATTTTTTAAAGCATTTTGTTAGTATGAAAATATTTTCAATGATTATTCATTCCGATTTACAAGTATAGATTGATTGTTAACCTTACAGGTTATTTCATATTGACTAATAATTATGTTTTATTTATAAATTATGACAATAACAAAATGATGGAAAATGTATGAAAATAATATATACGTATGATGTGTGACCAAGGAATTTAATCCTTCTATTTCAGAGCCATTTAAAGGCTAAGCACTTTCAAACTAATTTTAAACTTACCGTAGTTTCTAATTGGCCATGAAAACTTTAAAGCCTATTTGAAACGCTCCAATTTGTCGCCTACTGACCAGTGTTCTTGCACCAGTGACACAGTCCGGAATGCCAATCATCTGATACTTGCTTGTACTAAATTGTCTTCCGGAAGACGTACACTCATGAATTGCCTACAAAAGAATAAAACTGCGTGGCCTCCTCCTTTCCCTGCCTTTGTTCAAAACAAATAATCTTTTACATTGTTTTGTACAAACATTAATAGCATTTTGTCTTGTGTTTCTTAGATTGTAAATTTTGTGTGTTTGCTAACATTTACTGTACATGAATATACATGTGTATATATGTGTGAGTATTTATATATGAGTGTATATGTATATGTGTATGTATATATGTATGTATGTGTATGTATGTAAACATATATGTTTCTACGTGTTCACCTATACGTGTATGTATGCTTTATGTATTTGTATTTTGAAAAATTGTATATGGTTATTGTCTCCGTTTGCATGTGAGCAATCTTGTATTTTATTCTGTATTTATTGTACTTGCGTCCACTTTTTTTCTCATTTTTTCCTTCTTTTGATTGCCATTTGTGCCTATATTCTTCTACATGTAACTTCCTATCACTATTGTTTGAGTATTGACTTACGTTTGTAAGCCTTGTATTATACTTGTCGGCATACAAGGAGTCTACCTAGAGTTTCAAAAAATAAGAAAAAGTTTGATGTGATGATTCATGCAGAAGTAGGGGGAAATATGATTTTATTTCATTAAAAGTAGGATGCATTATCCTATTTTTAAGATGAAATTAATGGCTTTATACAACTGAGCTTGTAAATTTTCCCAAGCATTTTCTATCGCCTCAAGTCACTAATTAGAATTTTCCTGATTGGGTACTTTTCAAAGTTTGGCATTTTTACGTGAAGAGTGATCCAACTAATTATAGTGAAGGTAGAATATTTTACTTCTAAGGGTTGTTTTCGTTGATGAAAACTTCTTTTAAATGTTATTTACGTAATCTACATTCTACAAGATCTAATCCACAAGAATTTACGCATAAAAATTATTACAGAAAAGACAAGCAATGAATCAAGTTTCTCCCGATGAAAATAATTAGAAATAATTGAAATAATTATACAGATAGTGATTGTTAAAAGTAAAATAAATGAATTTAATTCTTTCATTTACTTGTATAATAATATGTGTGCTTATGTATAGTAGGAAATTTTAATTAGTAACAAATATATAATACGGATAATACTTTTAAAAATCTCAATCTTCATAATTTTATTTCGTATATATTTAACATTACGCATCCTTATGACTGCTTATTATTTTATTTGTTTCATAAATGTTTTATATTTCTGCGCTATTTTCAGTATTATATTAAAAAATAAGTAATTTTTTTCTATCATAATAAGATTTTTTTAAAAAAATTAATTCATATTTTGAAATAAATAATTCAAATTACAATATTTTTCAATTTTATATAAATATTCCCTTACATACATGTTTAGTATTTTGTTTTCCCGTAATTTTATTTATACACGAGATTATGAAACATGTTATAAATTATCTTTTGCATTTTCTCACATTTTCTCTTTTACTTAACATTTGCTTTTCTTCCAGTGAAATTGCCGGGGATATTTTTACACCCGGCAATAAACAGCGATCATGCTGATATCTTACCTTCCTTGATATTACATTTTCATTTCCTCTAAAACTTCGTGAAATCTGCCACCTTATTCTTCACTGACAACCCCTATATCTTCAGGGAATAGTCTACGTGTGAATAGTCAGAATGAATTTCTAAGCTTACATTATATCCTAGCATATAGAAATTTCTTACTGTATGTCTTGGAACAAATTTATAGTTTAGGTATTTGTTATAAAAAGAATATACTAGTTATAGCAAGATCTAAAACTTTTCTAACCTTTTTCTTGTTCTTTCTCTCGATTTTCTTCTCAATATGTTTATTTTTCAGCTTCTGATGCCAGGTCCAGCAAACATCCTGTCCTTCAGATTTTCCTTGGATAAACTTTAAAACTCTTGCCATAAATGTTAAATGCATTCTCTCTCTATGATAGTGTTTTTAATAAATAGTTGTATAAATACTGATTTTGTAATCAAGGCTCAAAATAAAACCTTATTTGTGTTAATCATATTTCGAAATAGAACGGTTTTAACTACTGGTCCAAATATCATTTTAATTTGAATGGTGTCTCTTAACATAAAGTTTTTATTGTTATTATTATCAGTATTATTATTGTTGTTATTTTCCAACTTGCAATGAAAACGTGAGAATTTCTTGGGAATACTATGTTGAAAGTAACTTAAGTATCACAATCAAATCGCAGTAAACTGTGCAACTGGGATGTGAATACAGATTTCCAATGCTTATCTATTCAACATTTTTATAACACTTTTCAATTGAACTTTCTTACTTACTAGGGCGAATCGAACTCACCCAAAGGGTTTCGAGCTGCGCACCAACTCTTAGAGAAGATACGAAAGAGAGCGAGAAGAAATCGAAAAGGCTAAAGAAGCAAATTGTTCCCATTATACAATAGTACAGTTTTTCGACAACTTTCTGACGATTCAATAACGTGCCTTAATTTGACAATTTTTTACAGTTATAAAGTTATAATGATAGCTACAACAAAGAAGTTAAACTGCTTGAAAAGAAAACTGAAAGATTCTCGTTTCTGTTTTGAAGTGAAAATATTGAGAATAACCATTTTTCTTTTTACAGTTTTAGACCAAAAACGTGTGCTGATTTTTCACTCAATAAATCATTTAACATTTTTCGTTTCATCCCTAGTTGAGTCACATGCATCGACCTAATCCCTTTCACAGAGACGTGCGTTTATTCCTCCAAAGTGAGTTGTGTGTCTATAGAAAATGAAATAAGCATACCAGGTAAGTTAGAAATATGACGAACGGTCAAATATTTTTTAAACTATCAGCTTGTTGTTTCTTAAACTTAAATGCCTTACATTAAAAAAATGCAGCTATCAGTTTGATTTAACATTATCTCCAACCCATTCGTCGTATAACGAGCACCCATGAAGAAACCTGAAATGAAAGAGCGCAATGCTCTTATGTTTTGAAGCCATCCATGCCTATTTTTTCTAGCTTTAGAAAAATATAGTATACTCTTGGAACTACAAATCTTTAAGTTCTTAAAAAAATCAATTATTTTACACAAACACTATTTCGATCTATGTAGAGGTAGTTTTTTTTCTAAGCTTATTTAAAAAAAATAAATAAATAAATAATGCTTTTGTTTTTATACCCCGCGTATAAAGCATACCCCAAAATTTCTCGATCTTATTTTTTATAATAAAAGTGCGTGTTTTACGCTTGATTTTACGGTAACTCTTTAACCTAAAACTATTGTTTTAACCCTCTAACTGGACACCTTCCTCATGAAAAGTTATTCCGAAAGCGTTTAACTCTTATTTTGCGGTTCCCTTCAAAACTGCAACAGATTTTTTCCTTTCCCCTTTTAGAACTTGGGAGGTCCAACGGGGAAAATTTTACGACCCAGTTCGGTCGCTTTGAAAAGTAAGAACCAAGAGATCAATCGTTTACAGCTAGCTGTTAATTTGCCTTGGGCAATCTTCTTTGAAAGCGTAGATATCCTCTTTGAAAAATATACGGTGTTTCCTTCTCCTATATGTTCAGTCACAGTAAAATTAAAAACGAAATGAAAGGTAAAATAAAAGAGGAAAAAATGAAATAAATAGTATGTTAGAAGTTGAAAAATAATTATATTTTCTTCAAAGAAAATTTATTTTTCTGTCATTTTTTAAAAATTAAAATATATATATATATATATATATATATATATATATTTGTATTGCGATTTGAACCAGAAAAAAGTATCCTGTATTCATTTTTTGAATATGAGAGTAAGAAAATGCGCTCACTTTCCTGTTTTTAAAAAAGTTATGAGGTAAAAAGAGTATAAAGGCCCTATCTTATTTTAAACAATAAGACAATTAATGGTGCATATATTTATGAAATAAAACAGATCTTTCTCTATTCAATTATATTTTTAATTTAGAATAACATAAAAATGATTTCAATACTTTTAATTTATTTAAATTTAAATCATTTAAATGATATTTTTATGTTAACTGAATATTTTTCGGAAAAAATCTAAATTTTCATTCCTAGTGCTCTCCTTTTCGAACTCTTTGTATTAAATAAAAATATATTTTCAGCATCGGCATTTGTGATGGACATAACACACATTCAGTCAATAATTTTTAATTTTAATGGGGGATATACTTCTTCAAATGCGCAGGACAGTACTTCTAACCATCTTCTACTCAAGTTAAATTTCTTATCTTTCTGTTTCTTTTATTACAAGGAAAAATGTCACACATCGATAACTACATTTTCACACAATTCAGTCATTATAAATTCTATTGTGAGAAAAGTTCTCCCTAATAAATCTTGTCTTTCAAAGCATTACACTTAAAACAATTTTGTTCAGTGAAGTTAACCGACAGTTTCACAATGTATTTTTAAAAAAACAAATTTAACGCTAGGAAATGTATCCTTTATTAAATTTTTCAGTATACACAAATATTTCCTGCTGTAGGGAAGATATAGTATGAGATGTGGTGTGCGGTTGTGAAAGAATGTTTTCGTACGTGTAGACTATTTTTGAAAATTTAAATATCACTGTAGCTGATCATATAACTGCAAATGAGCCTTATTTTAATGTGTGCGGTATCAAAGTAAAACACTTTACCATATTAAACAGCCTATGGGTTTATACTCAATATCAAACTATTCGCAAAATGGCTTACAACTTCTATTCAAAATTGTAAAGAAACTGAAATATAAATATATCTTACTGCAGTCAAAAATATTCATAATATGTAAGTATCCTGTTGCTCCACTTATTTCTGTACATTTTAAAAACTGTAGCTGAATGCAATTTTTTATATTTATAAACGAGGCATAACAGCTCACACAGTCGTAAAAATGTCCTTATCATTTGTAAATACACTACTATAAAACGTATACGGATTGTAAGATCAGTTGTTAAATCCCAAAAGCTTTTAGAGGAGCTAAAAACATGTAATTTTGGACTGATCAAATTTTTAATATAATAGACACACACACACAAATATACATGTTATTAAGCAAATACATTTGAAAAATCAAACTTCCTTCGGAAATAAACGTAATTGAAAGAAAAATGTTTAATTGCAAATGAGTGTAAATACATGTTTATCTAAAGGGGTATCCCCAAAGTCAGGTAATCCTCAAACTTAAGACTCAAACTCAGTGGCACAACAATCCATGAGGGCCAGGAACTACTGTGCCCATCATAATACACGTGACCATTGGACGCTGAGGTGCATGGACAGATGTCCCGATTTGGTGGTCTGTCTGAAGAGAGACCTTCAGTGTTTAAGACCCGAAGCAAGATTGGTACTCATTTATCGACCCAATGTAGCGGGGATGAAAGGCAGAGTCGTCCTTGCGCAGCCCGTTAATAGAACCCTAGACCTGTGGTGTGGAAGCAATATATACTACCACTCGACTCTATTCGGTTAAAAATAAAATTTAATGTTAGAATCTTATATAAATGCCTAATGAATGAAGGAGTCCAAACTCTTTTTTCATGTAAACTGTTTAGACGGAAATGGTTAATTATGAACATTTCACAAGTTGCATAAATTAAAATTAACCGTTATAGTTAACATAAATTGTAAGGGTACTAAAGGTGTATTTCGGCTGCACGAATTAATTTTAAAAGGAATACGGTTACGAAAAAGTAGTACAAATCTATCTAAATTAGGGTTGGTTACTTTAGACATTGTCAATTACAACAATGTATTGGAAGCCAATTCCACAATTCGTAGTTATAAAAATGTATGGAAAATTACAAGATTTATTTTTGCATTTGTAATTTATATACATATAATTTTTCCTGGGAGCTTTAAAAGCTAGAGCGGCATCCATCAAAACCGCGGTTCTCTCTCTGTTTTTCCAGATCGCCCCTGACTAAGCCGGCTCTGCCATAGTAAGCGAAAATGCCGGATTTTGTTTGTCAAGATCATTTTATAGCAGACTGCATTTTTCATGTATTTTAGATGGTCGTTTTATATTTTCTACATCAATATCTTAATGTCTGAATTTAAAATTACATAAAATTCTTGACATTCGCAACAATGACCATGATAATTTTTATTAGTATATGAATGTGTCATCAAACGATTACATGACTAATATTAACACACACACACATTATTTTAACCATTTAATTGATATCAAGTATAACATAACGCACACAAATTTTCTAAACTTTAAAATAAATATTTCGAAAACTACTTCAGATATACTCAAATTTTTTTATTCCTGCGCTTTAGCTTCTCAGTTTTGCTTCTCTATGTAAGAATTTATTGTAATTGTATATTCATCAATTTTTTTAGTATATTTTTTGCTCTTAGCATGCGGTTTTCAACTGAATTGTATGAAATCTTCGAAATATATTAAATGAATGATTGAATATTAACGTCGCACTGTTCAGCTACACGAGGGCTTTTGGCGACGGACCACGTAATTTATGGTCAAGTGACGTGGACGACACCTGAGCTGGAACCCCCTCTCCTAACTACCCCACCACACCAACGGGAGGACGTTTCAGCTCTCGACAGATTTAACGTGCATCGCTGCCCTACACGGCGGGTCCTTAGTGGTACTGGGCTCAAACTCGTGACAAAGCAAGCCATGTTCCGATACCTATACCACTCGGCTACCGCGGCCGAAATATATTAAAAGATACCAAAGAAGCTATATAATGAAATTTGAAATTTTTATTATACTCAAACAATTGCTAAAACTTATGGTAAATAATTTTTAACTGCGCGATGCATTTTTTTTTTCGAAATTTCAAATGTAATTTCTAACATAAAATTTCTAGCTTTATAAGGTCGAGATTTCGAAACAAATCCAGATTTTAATTACTTATTCAGTTAGCCTTTAAAACAGTGCTTCTCAAACTTTCAATACTGGCGCCCCCCTTTTCAATCACAATTTTTATCGCGCCCCCCTTATACATAATAATTTACTGAATGCAATAATAATGCACTTTTACGATAAAGCAACAATATTTATTATAAACCGTACAAATTCATGACATAAGTATTAAATTTTGTATATGTTACTTTTAAGCAAAAAAAAGTTAAGTAATAATATAATTATTATGTTATTTTTCCTTTCTCTAATTTTTAAATTGGAACATATTACAAAATGCGGTGGTTGCTTAGAAGACAAAATATAGATATCAGCTAAATATAGAAAATGAACTCAGAGGCTCAATTTCTTATCTTAAAACTCCTTTCAAAAACTTTGCTCTGTAAGACAAGCCCATGGAAGTAGCTAATAATTATTAAACTTGTTCTTAATTTAGTATTAATTAATTAGTCCTAAAATACTCTGTGCGCCACTCATACATTAAAAGCAGTGTTTCTCAAACTTTCAATACTGGCGACCCAATTTTCAATCATAATTTTTGTCTCGCCCCCTGTACAACAATAATGTATTTACTGCAATAAAAATGCACTTTGAGAGAGAGACGCTAAAGTGTTACAATACGATCTTAATTATAAACCGTACAAATTAATACGATAAGTATATTAAATTTTGTGTATATTTTAAGTAATATATATATATATATATATATATATTTTAAGAAAATTACTTAAAATATATATATTACTTAGAGAATTATGTTATTTTTCTTTCTCTAATTTTTAAATTGGAACAGATCGCAAAATGATGTATTTAATTAAGGATTTATTTCCTTCAGCATTCATTTCTCAAAGCACAAATGTCATTCGAAAAATAGTCTAGTCAATGTCGCTCTCTATCATATCCATCACATCTGGCATTATAGGATACGTTTGCGTGAGTCTGGGCAACCTATCGGACGTCTGCGCAAAACATGTAAAAATGCTTTTCCTCGTACAATTCCAGTCAGTTTTGGTCGACTCGATACTCCTATAGCTACCGAATCTAGCTTGAATGTACATTTTTTTTAATTTCCACGTTAATTGTAATTCACGGTAATTAAGTATTTACGGCAGTAAATTAAAACAATATCATACATACATTTTTAAGTCGTAAGCAAACATTCGACCATAATAAAGAATCAACAAGTACACAGACGAACGAGCATGGTTCCGAAAATTAAATCAAGGCGATCTTCTCAAAAATACTTAAATTTTGGATTTACCACTACTGAAGTAAATGATGGAAAAAAAGCCCCAGCTCGATATGTGTTAAAACTTACAAATCTGTAGAACAACATGTGAAAGTTGTTTTTAAAACATGTAAAATCATTTAGCTATGTTGGCAAAGTATTTTCTGAATGAGGACAGCTTGGTAGCAAGTTACGAGTGGATTAGGGATCTATTTCAAGATACTCCAGAAGGTCTCTCAATTTCCGAAGAAGAAATCTTCATAGATTTCATATGCAGTGAAAAATTAAAAGGCAATTTTGTAATAAATCGCTCTTTGAATTTGGGGTAGAGGTGGATGAAGAATTATCTGTACTGAAAACAAAAGCACTTCGTATACTATTACCATTTTCAACATCCTACCTTTTGCAAACCGGATTTTCTGCAGTGGATGCCTTGAAGACACAATATAGTTCTCAGCTAAATATAGAAAAATAACTCTTTAAGTGTCAATTTCTGATATTAAAACCTTCCTTTGAAAAACTTTCCTCTACAAGAAAAGCCCGTGAAAGTCCTAATAATTATTAAACTTGTTCTTAATTTAGTAATAAGATTGATTGATTGAATATTAACGTCGCACTGTTCAGCTGCACGAGGGCTTTTGACGACGGATCACGTAATTTTGAACCATGGTCAAGTGACGTGGATGACACCTGAGCTGGCACCCCCTCTCTAACTACCACACCACACCAACGGGAGGACGTTTCAGCTCTCGACAGATTTAACGTGCAACGCTGTCCTACATGGCGGGTCTTTAGTGGTACTGGGCTCGAACTCGTGACAAGGCAAGCCACGATCCGATACCTATACCACTCGGCTACCGCGGCCAAATTCAGTAATAAGAAATTATTTATAAAAATACCTTCTTCATTACTGATACATCAAACGTATACTGGCTGAAACACCGACTCTTCGCACGAGTTCATTTTTTAAAAAAATAAAACATTATTCTTGATATAATAGCTGAACTGTAAGGAGAGTAAAACTGTGTGCACGACATTGTATACAAAAATGTAAAATGATTTTTAGATAAATGCTATAATTGTAAATAACTGTTTAAAAGAACTGTAATTTTAAACCTCACACAATTAGCATTTAGAATTAATGTTAAATTATGAAAAAGAATATAAAATTCCGATGAAGAATAATTGTGTTACTTTTTAACATTTAAAGCGAGAAGACTTCAAAAGTTTAACCCGGGAGCAGGCGCGTACTCGATACTAACATTAATGGTAGTGCGGGGGGACTCAGTCACCCCAATCATTTGTTTAGAATTATTTTTACTGTACACGATACAAATCGGAATTCTAGTGAATATTTTAATTTATAGAAAGTGTGCTTACCTTCTTTCAAGGACTATTCAATTCTTTGATGATTTGAGAAAAATCCAATAAAACTGAACTAAAATGATTCAAAAGTACAAGACCCAAATATCGCAAAACTCAATTATTTACAATTTCCTTAAGCGAAAAGCAAACACATGAAAGATGGGAGGGAACTAATATTGATAATAACCATACCATAAGATTGAAGGTCAAATTAACATTCAGATTTTTATCCAGAAACTGAAATATTTTGACATCTACTAATTTTTAAGAAACATCTGTCTTTTAGGGGATCATAGCCTTTGTTGCTCCATATCCCACAAAAACCTGAACTGAACTGAACGTACTATGCAGCCTGGCTGAAAAGTGAATCATGACTTCCTTTTCTTTTTCTACAACTAATGTACAGTATTTCAATAATAATTGCAGCGGTGAATTGTTTATCTTCTTAGAATTTTCTCAGGGTCTGGGTTTCGTTTTTCTTTTAACGAGTAATCTTTTATGTTAAAACGTAATAAAAAAATCTCTCATTGAGGAAAAACAGCAAATAAAACAAAATGTTTTTTTTTTTTTTTTTTTTTTTCTTTAATTTGGTTTTGGGATCAAAGATAGCTATCTGATGACGGAAAAAAGCTAGATAATAAATATAAATTATGCCAGTGTGTTGTGTGTATTTTTTTTTTTTATTATGGAAGAAAGCATTTTGTTTTACTTCTCTTTCGGTTATTTTTTTTAAAAAAAATCTTTAAATTTTCGATACGCTCGCGCCCCCCTTGTAGGGTCATCGCGCCCCCCAGGGGGCGCGCCCCTCACTTTGAGAAACACTGCTTTAAAAGATAAATGTTGAGGTATTTTGTATAAATAGATATTTTTGAACAATATATAATTCGAATGTTTTTCAATAGCTCGAATTTAAAATTCATTTTTATGTTTATTTATATGCATAAATGTCTACTGTAAATGTTTCCGTATATTTTTGATTACCATTTATTCAAACATTCAAGTTATAAAAAAATGTGTGAAAATCTTCATTCATTTTGTCTTTGATGTAAACTGAAGTTCAAGCACTTAAAATTCAAATATAATTCGGTGTATTTTAACAATATATAACCAGGCACTGTACTTAAACTTCCCTGAACACTTGGGCTTTGAAATCTAAAAAAAACTAATAAATCTTAATTAGTTTTTTTTTTCGCTATTATTTTTATCAAAGTGTAAGTAAATGTTTCAAATGATTTGATGAAGTTTAAATTTATTCATTTTTAGTGGTTGGAAAATTGAAAAGGTTCCAAATTTTAAAGAGTTTGATGTTTTATTAATTTTTCGGTATCTTATAGTAAAATAATCATGTTTCTAAAACTGAAAGCTTTGAATAAGAAAAATGAAGCGAAAAAGAATATACTTAAAAAAGATAATTTGTCTAACTATATAAAATAGCAGATTGCCCTGACACGGCCCAACTTGTTACAGTTTGAAATTAATATGAAACCAAAAGAGAATTGCAACATATTTTACTTATGCGTTGGGACTTTTGGAATCTTTTAAAATACAAGCTAGCAAAGAAACACACTTCTTGGGTTGTAAAGAAATTTCTCCCCGATTTCTTACGATTGGGGGGAGGGGGTTCAAAACACGGGGTTCTCTGCGAGCCATAAAATTCCTGCTGTGTTGCTTCCTCCGTCCCTCATTATCTTTCAAGATGTTAAACCTTAAAAGGGGGAAAGGATTTCAGAAAAGTGCGGCTAATCCGCTTTTGAAAACGTTACTTGAATGCAGAAAAATCCATGCAGTCCATTTTCGAAGCATCTCTAGTAGGGCGGAAAAATCCGTTCTGTCCAATTGGAGGGTTAAGATATCGATTCGAGTTATGTGTATTTATGTAACAAAAAGGCTGCATATGTACACTCGTGTGCCCCAAAAATTGGTCGTGTTAGTCCAGTGCCATGATAACGAGCAAACTCGTGGCTTTTATTGTCGAATTCTGGGTTCTAGTCCAGGTGACACTGAAGAACCATTGCGTAAAAGGGCTGATGGACATTCAATCGTTCAAGGCTCAAGATAGTCACGCTAGCTGGAGGGTATAGTAAGATAAACGCAGTGGTGCAACAGGCATTGAGGGCCAAGGCCTACTGTGCTCGTCTGAGTTTCGTGACAATGGGTGCGGAGGCTGAATCAACCTTGCTCAGCCCAGGGTTTGAACCCCAGATCTGTGGCGTAGAAGTGCAATACGTTACCACTCAGGGGCACTAAACTTCACAAAAATAACTAGATTTGCATATTATGTATTTTTTTCCAGAATTATTTGCACCTAAGACACCAATAAGGTTCACTTTAAATTTATGTAGAATTTGTATGTATGAATGCGCGTGTCTTTGTCTGCTGAGCTATGAATGTTTGCAAGAATACGAGGGGTTGTTGGCAATTCGCGTATTCGTACATCTCGCCGTCACTTGACTTGTTTCTATGTTGGTGTAGATTTATGTTTCAATGTTTCATTGATCCATGTTTCTATGCTCCATGTTTCTATGTTTCAAGCGTTGAGTATGTTTTAAATACTATAATGTAAAATGAATAACCACGACCGTATGGATTAATGTGAATAATGGGAGACGTAGAATTGTCAGTAGAATTGAAAGTAGGCTAGATATTATGACAAAGGTGTTTAGAAAATTCAAAGTAAAGCCCTGAGACATCTGCAATTTGCGGAAGCAGTTTCAAGACCCGCTGGCTGGGTGGCATAGTTGGTTTGTCACTGGCCTTCTATACCTAAGGTTGCGGGTTCGACAACGATCCAAGTCGGTGGATTTTCCTGATGCAGAAAATTGACTGCAACCATGTCGTAGGATTATACGGCAAGAAAAAAGATCAATTTGACTTGGATACTTTCAGAAAAATTAAATTCCTAAGTGAAATCAGGTGCCTCCCTCTGGGGAAGAAACTGGACATCAGAATTACTTGCGGTAATTGGTATCACCTAAATGGTGCCGCACTAATAATTGATACCAGCTTCTGGGAAATGTACTAAGTCTGCAAATATAGAAATACCAATACGCAGCCCCATTACAGAAAAAAAAGTTTCAGGACACTGGATCCATATCGAAAACACAAGCTCGACCAAGACCCTTAGCAATGGGTGAGAATCACCATTTGACGCTTTCAGGTGACCACAAGGAACTGATGCAGCATATTAGTTCTCATTTGAACTGATAACTGGTATTAAATCATTGCAACGATTTCAAGAAATTCGCCAACAAGTGTATATAATGCATATTATCGCACCTAAAAAAATATTTAAAAACCCTACGACCTATTAGAAACCTATCATTATGTTCAAAGAACAGGTCCCTATATTTTTGGCTGGTCATATATCCTTGTGTGAAATATAGTAGATGCTAACACCACCACCACCGATAATTTTCCTCTCCATACCATTGCACTTGCACAACACAGTCGGTCTCATTCCATACTGTTAGAATAAATATTTCTAGTTTTTGACCCTAACTCCCTCAAGTTGAGAAAAAAAGTAGTATCAGACGTTTAATTAAATCCCACTATTCATGAAGAGAAAGATGATCAATTGTTTGATGCTCACTTCTTTCTGCTATTCTAATTCTATTAAAGGAATCTATGAACACAATGAAAACTATGCACCCGGATTTCTCGCATGAATACAATTTTCATCCACATTTCTGTAGATATTTTACCTTAATACAACAGTTACATTAACGGTTACAATATTTACTTTAAATGTTAATCAGAAACCAATGTTACAACAGGCAGTCATTGTCCTATATCGACATTAAGAAGCAATTACTTTTCATTTGCAACTTTTTCCAGGTTTCCTTATAACACTTCTATGCTTCTAAAATTGCATCATTTGAGCGAAAAGTGCTTATGTTAAATTATTTACGTACAGTGGTGGCAAAAAGTCCTGAACACACTCATTTTTTTGCATTTTTTTTAATTCATTTTTCATTATGAACTTATCGCACTACCTTAAATATTGTTATTTGATTTTAATGTTTTGTTTCCTGCTGATTTCAAATCTGTTTGTAGATTTCTTCAAAAGAGAATAGGTTCATTGATATGTTGAAAAAACCTTGACAAGAAAGCTTAAGGTCACCGTAAGAATAAGTGAGTGTGTTTTCCACCAATGAAATGCTCCATTATTTCAACCAATCAGAGAGCAGTAGCGAAAAGGGGTTGAAAGAAAAAGGTAAAACGTGGTTTATTGTATTGAATGCAGTTGTGTGCTTGTGGAAAATAATGTATTAAAAACAATTTGAAGTGCGTTTGTGGAAAATATTGGAATTATGGCTAAATTTTCATATCTGCCTGAGAATAAAAGGTACACAACAATAAATTTGAAGGAAGAAGGTTATTCTATGCGCCAAATTGCTCCTAAAGTACCGTGTGGCCTTTCTACTGTTGTGAGAACTTTGAAAAGATTTACTGAAACAAATTTTATTGCGAACAGGGGGCGATCAGGACGACCAAGAAAACATCTTTACGTGAAGACAGGTTATTGCTTTCAAACAGAAAGCTTAATTCCTCGCAAATTTTGAAAAAATGGATTTTGACATCAAATGTGAGTGTGTGCCCAAGAACTGTTAGAGGAAGACTGCAGGGAATTAGGTTACGTGGCTGTAAACCTCGCCCAAAACCATTACTGACTGAATTTCAACGCAAGAGGTGATTGACGTGGGCAAGAGAACATTCATTACGGACTATTAAATACTGGGAAAAGGTAATATTTAGTGACGAGAGTCAGTTTTGTATTTCTGGCAACCAGAGTAGTGCCTATGTAAGACGACGCACTCATGAGGAATTCAGCCCTTAGTGTATGAAGCCCACAATTAAGTACCCGACAAAAGTGATGGCATGGGGTTGCATGTCTTCTCATGGTGTTGGAAGACTTCATATCGTTAGAGGAACAGTGAAAGCCATGGGTTACATTGAAATACTACAAAATAAATTGCTACCAACTGCGAGAGACCTTTTGGGGAATCAGTCATGGATTTTTCAGGACGATAACGCCCCTTGCCATCGTGCAAAGGTAGTCTAGAAATGGTTGGAAGACCATACTGTGAATAGAATGAACTGGCCAGGACAGTCTCCTGACCTTAATCCGATAGAGAGTTTATGGTTTAAAATTGGTTACGGAATTTCAAGGAAAAAACCTTCAAACAAACGTGAATTAATTGAAGCTTTAATATTTTCCTTCAGCCATATTGTCAGGAAAGATCTTCTTTTGAAATTGGTGCATTCCATGCCAAAAAGATGTAGAGCCGTAATTAAAGCAAACGGCTGTCCCATAAAATATTGATTTTCTAACATGTGACAACAATGTAATTTTCAAAATGCTTATATATATTAAATATACCGTATTTGTCAATTTTCGTGTTATATTTCTTTGCATATTATTTTATTCTATATTGTTTTATTCTGCACATATTTTACATTATTAAGTTCAGGCAGCTTTACTACAAAAAATATTTTAAATTTTAAGAAACTAGTAGTAGATTTGAAATCAGCATAAAAAATACATTAAAATCAATATTAATATTTAAGATAGTGCGATAATTTCACAACGAAAAATGAAGTCAAACATAAAAATTACGCTAAAAATGAATGTGTTCAGGACTTTTTGCCACCACTGTATATCAATGTTTCTATTACTGCTTATCCTGCTTTTAAAGGACCTATAATTTGCAACTTCATAGATTCTTTCAACTGATGTTTTGATGTCGTAATAAGCTGTTTTATCTCCGTGCACGCAAGGATCATAAATTGTTGCATATAAATTCGCTTTGTAAACTTCACTTTATTTAATGGTATGTAAATGCAAATTCGATAAAAGAGTTTACCTTAAATAGTTACAAATATAAAAATTGTTTACTTTTTATTAATTTTGTTACAAAAACAGAATACATAAGACTTTACATTGAAATACACAGACATGTTCATGCACACACATGTAAAAACATGCACATGCATACCATACGCATGTATATACATGCACATGAACACATGCATAGCCAACATATGCATACCACACACATACACAAAGACGCACATGCATAGCCCACATATGCATACCACACACATGCACAAAGACGCACATGCAGATCAGGGACATAGCTACCGCTGTATCGGCCGTATCAAGGACACGGTTCCCCCAAGCTTCAGAGCCCTAACATGTGCAATCAAAGTATCTCTAACTATTAAGGAGTTTCAAAAAAGGGTTCCCAAGAAATTTTGATATTGTGGCCATATAAGACTAGCTACTCCAGTGATGCACTTATATACACCACACACATATGCGCATACACGCACATGCACATATATACACCATACACGCATACGCATACACACACCGCACACATGCACATACACATACAAACATATAATATATATTTCAATGACAGTTTTAATTTATGAATGTAAGATAAAAGATATTTTTTTTTAAAAAAATGTAAAATTATATAGTAAAAATAATAGGCTGATCATATGCATGGAATATAGATTATAATAATTAAAAACAAAAACTTCAAATTTTTGCTTTACCTCTTTTGTGAATTTTAAAAAAAATATGATGGTATTACTAATTGCTATATTGCCTCGAAAAATTATAGAAATATTTTTTATCCACTTCATTTAAGGCTTAAAATCGGAAAAAAAATTATACAACTAATTTTTTAAAAAAAATTGTTCATGAATAAATTTTAGCAAATAAAAGAATTTCTCAATTTTTTTTAAATTCATTCGTGATTAACCATTACACGGCTTACAATTCGTGATTTTTTCATTGCTGTCAAATTCTTTTATACTTTTGCACTTTAATTTTTTGAGTAAATCGAAAAAATAACAACTTTTGTTTTTAATGTACATTTTGAAGTTTAAATGTTTAATTTTTTTCGTATGCAAATCCTTCATTAATATGATATTAATACAATGAAATGAATATGTATTATTTTTTTGCCCTTTTTTTGCATGCAAAAAGTATTAAATGTATTTCTAAATAGAAACTTCAGTACCAAATAGTTTTTTTTTCTTAAAATTTTTTTATGTGTTTATTATTTTTTATTCTGTAACTGAATTTTATGTTCAGTGAAAAAATTAAAAATAACAATTTTGAACAAGGAAGAATGTAATTATTTCGTTCACTGATTTTGATATTTGTACCATATTGTCGAGATGTGTATGTTACATAGAAAATAAATATTTAAGTTCGCTTTAAAAATTAGATATTGGAATTTATTTAATTCATGAAAACGAAAAGAAGAACATATTTCTTAATGACATTTTATTTCTGTTGTAAATATCTTACTATAATAAATACATTTTAAAGCCTTTCAATCTGCTTTTTCATTATCTAATACATTTATGTAATTCGCGAGAATCATTCAAAATGAATTTAACATTTATATAGCTTAAATGTAAGTGAATTAAATTGTTCAAAACCTGAAATCAGCTCATTTGAATAATATTTAAATAATTACAATTTTATAAGAATTAATATATATTACAAAACTTAACTTAAACATTATAAAAATGTATATTATAAATACAATAAAAGAAATGTGTGACTACATTAGTTTATAGTAATAATTACTTTATTACTTTTAAACAAGAATATACGATTTTGATTCCTGATGATGTTTTTTAATGGAGCGATTTTTTTCAATACGTGTATTGTAGCATATCTAAGTCAAATTGTTCAAGAATATCCAACTGGAATATAGCTGGATATTGTGCGTATAATGTACCCTATAAGTACAAAACACTGAACATATTAATTAAAAATTATTTAATACATATTGCTTATAAAATATATATACCTTGAGTATATACAACCGATAAATTTTTGAATAATATATCAGCACATTTATATATAAATAAAAATGTAAGGAACAATTAGATACGATGATGAATTGAAATTTTCCGGAAAACTATGCTAGATGATAGCCTACGTTTCTGTTTTATCAAATGCCTTCAGTACACTGTCTCTCAAACTTGGGGCTCTCCCTAGGGGACGGGATATTTACGAGGGAGTGCGAGCGTATTGAAAAGTCGAATACAAAAAAATAATTTTAAAAAAATATATAAATTTACTAAAAGCAATCAAGCAAAAATATTCGGGTATAATAAATATAAAATACACATTTAAACTGATGTAATACATTTATAAATGTATCATTGCTACACAATGTATTTTATAATTAATTTACAAAACTAAGTCAAGATACAGTTTAATAATTACCAATGACCCCATAGGCTTGCCATATAAAAAATTATGCATAAAAATTAACACTTATCTTAATAATTTGTACTGTTTATTAGTAATCCATGAGCTGGAAAACTGAAATTCTATTGTTTTGAATATGTTATAAGAATATTTTTTCAATATAATCAAACGTTTAATGCTAGGACTTATATATCTATAATTTATATTCAGGGTGATTATAATTAAAGTTACACTATTCAGATGCCTGTAGAATTTGTTCTGCTTATCGTATTTTGATGAAATTAGAATATATGCTATACAGATCATGGGAAAATGATTTTGCAATAAAAAATAGGACAATTTTGACCACTAGGAGACTTTTATCGAATATTCCCTATGCAAATCCATAAAACATCTATATAAACGCAATCATAGCTAGAGAATCAATGAGCCTCCGTTTGTCATCGTTTATCATGCCCTTACAAAAAAAAGCTACACAGATACATAGAGTTTTACTGGTAAAACAGTTTTATCCGTACGGTAGGTGAATATCGTCATTTAAAGGATCTGCGAAAAGGCCTCATATCCAGGGATTGGTTTGAAGAAGATGATCACGATATTTGAAGAAATTGTAGATTTGTGTGTGCTACCCGAAAGAGGACGGAAATCGGTTGGGACTGATACTGTCGAAGCAGTCGCTACTGCTGTGGTTGAAAGAACCTCCGGTTCCATCTATTCTTCAGAAAGTTGTTGATAAATGTCACGCTAGTTGTAAATTTCATGGTCGACAGTACGAAAAATTCTGAGATTCATTTAAAAATAGTATCCGTATAAAATCCACGTGATTCAAACACTGAAACAGCAATATCACAAAACACGTTTAGTATTTGCTTGCCGATTTTTGGCGAGAAAAGAAGTTGATGACTCGTGACATTGGGAAAATTAAATATGTTCGGATTAGGCACCATTTATTTAGATGGAGCTGCGAATAGTTAAAATTGCTGCATATGGGGTACGTTACCTCCTAATGTCTTGCATCAACTACTGTATTCTGATTATGTGACTGCTTGGTGTGGATTTACTGCTGAATTTATTCTCGGACATTTTTCTTTTTGAAACTGTTTCTCCACAAGTTCCTATAAAATGCTTTGGCTTGAGTGCCCAGTAAAGTGAACTCCTTCAAAAGCAGGTTATTCCTGCTTTACAGGAACTACAATGCTTGCAAACCATTAGCGTAATACAAGATGGAGCAACTCCTTACAATGGGCGTTAAATCAAATCCTTGCTTAGTGCGAGTAATATCCAGACATTTTCCGGAAGCATAGTCTTCTCGTTTACCGTATGATTTTCCTGCGATTTCCGGTTGTGGACATTTCTCACAGACCTTTTTTATAGCGGAGGAATTTGGAACTTACCTGATTTGAAAGACAACATTATGCGCCACGTGGTTGAAATTCCTCTTGAGTTGCTTCACGCTAGAATTGAAAACGCTATAATGCGCTTTCAACAAATTATTGATGCCAACGGAGTACATATTGAGCTTATTCTGTAACAGAATACATTTTAACTGTTCTCAAATTTTTTTGTCCTTCTTTGGACACCACAATTCATCCTAGTGATCAAACGTTGAACTTTTTTTATTGCAGAAATCATTTTTCCCATGTCCAATACAGCATACATTCCAAGTTTAATCAATGTCCGATAAGCAGAACCGGTTCTACAGGCATCTGAGGAGTGTAACTCTAATTACAAACACCCGGTATATATATATTGTTTTTAAAAACAATATGTATCCATACAATTTTTTGAAATATCCTTTGAAGCAGGTGGGTAACGGCTAGTAATTACAGTCGAACCTCCATATTAGGAACCTCTTTATTGCGAGTTTTTGTATGCAGCGAATTTTTTCTGGAACCAAAAACATTTCAAGATTTTCTTCGTAAAATAGCCTCCGAATAGTGAAGTACATTTTCTGTGTAACAAACCTTTTTTTCTTGTGCTTCAATTTTTTTCTCTCTATTTTTCAAGTATTTCTGGACATTTCAAGTTGTTCTGTCTTTTAACTAATTTTATGGTAGTCATAAATCTGGAACATGTTTTATTAGGTGCCTAATTCGCAAAGAGCAGTAGAATTCTGGGAATTTTAACGTGGAAATCCACTCTTTAACCCCTGTTATCCAGTTTAATGAAAACTTCTTCGATATCCCCTTTCACCCTAAGTGGATTTGACTCGTGCCCCCGTGTATTTGAGCAAGTCTCCATTCATTTGTAGTGCTGGTCCATCGTACTGGCAACTTCATTTCTTGTAGCTCGAAAATGTTAAAACGTAAGAGCTTGAACATCAAAGAAAAAAAAATCTTCAGGAAGTTCGTGGATAATGGCGTCAAGGAACTTTCCTTGTAGTTTTTTTCTTTCTTTTTTTTGATAAGTAAGATATATAAAATAAATATACATTAATTTACAAAAAGGTGTGAACAATTACTTTTTTATTATGTAGTGTTCATGAATTTAAAATCTGATTTATGTTGTTTATAAAGAAAATTGAAAGATAGCCTCTATATAACGAATTTTCCATGTAACGAACTTTTTACGGAATTTAGTGATTTCCCTATATAAAAGTCTGACTGTAAGAATATATATATATATAAATAATTAATTTTTAAAGAAATATTGATCAGAAATATAATTACATGTTACAAAAGTATTTGATTTGGATAATTTGAAGTAAACAAAAAAGTAGCTTTTTTGTAGAAAAATTGATTTTTTTAAGCAACACCTGTTTTAATAAAGTCATGCAAAATTAATATAATATTGAAATTATGTCTTTTTCAAAATACATTTTTATAACGGAAAAGATTGTTTTTATAGGAAATGAAGCAATATATATATATATATATATATATATTCTTCAAAAAATTTAAGAAGATAAATTCTTTTACAATTTCAAGAAAAATATTCCCAGGAATAAAGACAAAAATTATACAGAAAAATAAGTAATTCCGTGAAACTTTTATTACACTTATCAATCAAGACTAATACATCACCTAATTGTTTCAATATACTCCTTGAGATTATTTCAATACAACACTTTTTCTAAAGAAAAATTTGCAGAACAGGAGTCTTTAAGTTTAGCTTACAATAAAAACATTTATAATTTTTTGAAAGAACTGCAAAAGATTAAATTATGCTTTAAAAAAAACTATTAAAATGAGAAAATAAGAATTTTTAAAAAAAAAAACGAGATGTTGTGAATAATGTGTTATTCGAGATAGTTGTTGGAGAACTTTTGTGTTTAGTTCTTTATAAATACAGTTTTCTCTGAAAGAAAAAATTGAGCCAAGAAGTTAAATTCAATTCTGGAAAATAATGTACCGTTCAGTTTTCAAAAAAAAGTTGTAGCTTTTTAATTTAATTTGTAGTTTAAAATTTGTATTTTTTTGTAGTTTTATCAATATTAAATGATGATATTACATCAATAATTACCTATATCTAGAACTTATAATAGCATAAATTTTTTGGAACTAGTTTGATGTCACGGGGCACGCACCAAATTGTTGTTTATGATCGCCAAGATGGGCAATAACATTACAATATGCTTGGAATTTTTGCAGTTTTTGGATTATTGCAAGTTTTCAGTACTTTTAAATGATATTCATTACTAATTTTAATGTATATTACATATAGTCCCTGGCCAAATTATTAGACGCACTATAAGATTTTCTGAAAAACATTAATTATCAGGTGATACTACAAAAGATTTTTGTATTTATCAGATACAGTGTATGTTTTTTGGGGTTGTCCATTTATTTATCTATTATTATCACAAATAAAACATCATCATTAAAGAAAAAAATATGTATTTATTGACTCTTGAAAGAAAACAGGCACAAATATAATTAAATATTAATATTTTGTTGTGCCACATTTAGCCGCTTTGAGGCTTCAATTCTACGCGGCATGCTATCAATACAAGACTGTACTGTATCCTGCATTTGAGGATGATGATTCCACACGTGAATTACTCTTTTTCTAAGAGCTGCGTTTTATTTGTAATCACATCTTTAGCCACCTCTCTTTTCATTAACTCCCAAACGTTTTCGATTGTGTTCATATCAGGGCTATTACCCGGCCAATCCAACAGAAGGATATTTTGCTCTGCCAAAAAAGCTTTGATAGACCGAGCTGTATGACAGGGAGCTCCACCTTGCATAAAAATGTATGATTCTCCATTTAGAAACCATTCTTCCAGCTGCGGAATCAAGCGATTTTGCAAGACATCTCTGTACTGGTCTTGCCGCATCATACCTTCAACCACGTCGAGACGTTCAGTACCCTTGCCGCTGATGACTGACCAAATCATTATTTTTGTAGGATGTTTCACTGTCTGAACAACACAGTCAGAATGAAACTTTTCTCCACGACGACGAAGCACAAACTGAGCTTCGTTCTGCAAAATTTCAAATGTGCTTGCATCACTAAAGCAGACCTTTCAAAAATAAAAAAATAATAAATAAGCATCGTTGCTGTTCCTTTTGTAATCATATAAAATGGTTAAAAACTTTGTTTGTGAATAAATTATAACAACATACCGATCTCCAGAAGTCGTCACCTTTATCACGCCACTGTTTCGCCCAATTCAACGCTTTGCTTTCATTGCAGGGGTTAAATATAGGCTTCCTGGCGGGGAAGCAGGTCTTAAAATTTAAATCTTTTAATTTTCTTCGAACAGTGCGTTCAGAAGCGCATTCACATTAATATCTTGGAGTTGCGATTTTATCACTTTTGTGGTAGAAAATCTGTTTTCAAGGCAAATTTTCTTTGAAGATATTTCTGACCTTGGGATGAAAAAAGGCTTTCTGCCGCATTTTTTCTTTCTTTTTGTGCTCAATTCTTTCCCTGACTCAATTTTCTTCTTTTTGAGTCGTACATTAGCTTTAGAAACTTTCAACCTTCGTGATATTTCGCGGTTTGAAAACAATTTTGCATTCACAAGGGCCTTTACGTCTGCCTTATTACATGGTGAAAGATCGCCTTTTTTACCCATGCTGAGAGTGTACAAACTGATTACTTAAACGCCGCACACGAAAAAAACAAATAACTGCGTAATATAAAACTGCTAAATTAACAAACAAAGCACATTAACCCACAGAAACACGTCCGCAACTGAAGCATGCGCGAACGCGACTCGAGCAGTTTTAGACTTGTTTACGTTCGTGTAAGAATTTATTAACTTCGTGTTGCCATGTGGAGAAATAAATACAAATACAAAATATATAATAAATTTCCTCATTAAAAATCCATTGGATCTATGTTGAAAAGTATGCAAAAGTTGCATATAAACTTATATCAAACCATTAATTGTTAAAAAACAGGAGTGCGTCTAATAATTTGACCAGGGAATGTAATTATTTTATTCATAATATATATAAAAATACAATGATTATTATATGTAATAATAATATAATATTCATTATTTATAATTGTTTTTTATAATTCCTGATAATTATTATGACGTATTATGTAATTTATTTATAATTATTATGTTCTTTATTATTATTTTGTTACTCATTTATAATTCATATTATGTTATTTATTTATAATATTACGTTTTATGAGTATTCTTATGTATGATTTTTATATTACAATACGATGTTTATTCTTTTTTATAATTATTATTAAATTATATTATTATTATATATAATTATTATTATTAAGTCATTCTATATGAATATTATATACGAGCTTTGGGGCAAAAGTCATGGCAACTAGTTTTTCTCTTGAAAATACCAGTCCGGTTGGAAAATGTGACATATACAGATGAATGTTCAAGGTGCTGACTATATGTGTGGACAATGGATAGCACTAAAATATCATAACACACTAATTTATTACAATAGTATACATGGTAATATATCCTTCACAGTGCAAAATAGGGACAACACAGTACATATAATGTGGACATGACACACCTGGGCCTAAAGACTCTTAATGTACTCCATAACTCTTAATGTAATTTATGAGCTGCTCGATGATGGTACGTGCCAAGTCGGTCAGCACACTGATTGGTTGTACCAAACGTTGCTCATCTCTGGTTGATATAAGTCCTTGCTGAAACGTTCCTATCCACCTTGATATGGAATTGGATTACGGCATTATTCCTAAGAACTTCCACTAATTCACTCTGCCATTCCATCGCATTTCTCTCTCGGAGAACGGCTATTTTGATGTAAGTGCGCTGCTCAACGCGGGTTACTTCCAGCTTGCACGGCACTCACCAACTGACTGATTTCACAGTACTCGCTCAGCTATTACTAGCTATCACATAGCCATCTGATCTTCTGCATACACACTATGCCTGCAGAACTTTCACACGATACAGATATGTTTGTGATCCGCGATTTGATACCGCTAGGCCGCTATATTTGATTATGCCAGCGACGACAAGCGCTGCTTGGCATGATTCCTTTATCGCGTCAAGCAGCGCTTGCCGCCATGCCTGTGATTACAAACTGGCACCGATATTTTATTCGGTAAACAAAACACATACACTATTTACAATATCTTGGATCTTGGGTAGTACCAAATGAAAATTTGTTTAATAGTCTTGTATTTGATATTTCTAAAACAAGATCTCACAAACTCCTCAACAAGAGTATGCTGTGAGATCTTATTTTATAGATATATCAAATATCTCTAAAATAAAATCTCTAAGGATAGTATATCTAAGAAATTCTGCTTTTTGAAATGTACGCCACATATCAGCATTTGACGGTCCATCTGCATCACTTAGCAAATTCCAGCATATACTGAATTAGCATTAATTTCTTAATCTTTAGAATTGTGACCAAACTATCTTGAGATAAAAAAAAAATATCATATTCGCATGGAATTTTTTTAAAATAAAAATGAAGAGCTTCAGCAATGGTAATATTATTGGGTAACAACCGAAACTTTCTTTTTCGGCAGTGCCAACATTTTACAGCTTCGAGAAACACAGATTAACACTAAAAAAAAACAACTTAAACTTAGTATACACCTATATTGCCTAAAAGCAGTCAAATCGACTGCATTGTGAATGAATGATTAATGTATAAAGAAATTAGTTAAAAAGTTTAACTTTTAATATGTTTTATATTATTTACAGTCATATAAAAAAGGTATTAGTAATTATTAACAATAAAAAAAATTACTTCATTTGGAAAAAAATATATTCTAAAAAATTCTAAGAAATTGTGCATTATATATGTATTTTTTACCGAGTTGAAATTAAAAAGCAGTCAAACTGACTTCATTGGTCAATCTATTGTTAGAATATTAATATTATCAATAGCATTTCTAAAAGAAATGCCTCACTTGAATATAAAAACACGATATTTATAACTCTTTTTTCACAGAAGAATAAATTAATCCCATCAATAAAATGATTTACATAACCAACACCATTTTCTGTTAATAATTATTGTTTATATTCATTACTGGATACATACATCTGTCTTTATATTTAATAATGTCCATTACACGTTTTAAATTTCTTTAAAACGTTTTTATTCCTTGCAATGCTGGGACAGTTTTTGAAGTTCAAGACCAGGTTCGTGACATTCTTATGCGGAAAAGTCAAAGGGACTTGGTGTATGCTTTCCTGCTCCACACAAGGGGATTTAAAAAAAAAACACATTCCTTTACAATTTATCTAGATATAATAAAATAATATAAATAAAGTAAATATATAGAAAAAAATTAGTCAAATGTTGCTATAAAAGCACCAATTAGATGGATCACATGCATGGAAATTTGAAAACAACGGCGCGCACTTGTGCAAGTGTAAACAAATACACATTCGACCATAACGGATACATTTTGACCGTTCATCAGCTAGGAAATAAAAAAAAATGTAAGGTTAAGATTACATTAGCAGTTAAATGGTTCAAATTTCGGCATACATTTAAATGTCGAATAAAAAACGAAAAGTAACGTTCACAATTTTCGCCCTGTAAATGTGCATGGCTCCACTTCAGTCATAGTTTAGAACTAGGTTTTTAAAGCTCATAATCATCGTAGAAGTTAAAATGAGGTATCTTTAGGAAGGTAAATATCTACACAGTTTGAAAATGAAACAAAATATCAAATTATCATTTTTGGAAGATTTTAGGTTTTCAGCACCTCTTGATAGAATTGGTTCTCCTTTTAGGGTCTTAACATAAATTGGGGTTGGGGACGGTGAAATGCTTACAGTATATGCACTGCAAAATCTTAAGGAACAAGTAGAAATTTAAGTATATAACTGACAAAGGGGGTAAAACTATTTAAGTAACACCATTTTTTTCTAATTTAGATTCATTTACAAGGTTTTAAGAACTCAATATATTTTTTTCTTATAAAAAAGATAAGAATTAATGAATAAATACGTTCAAAAACTGATGAACATAAATTAATTATCTCCCCCTCTCCACATACGCACACACAGTTATACACAAATATTTATGTATATGAGTGCAAGCAAAGCTTTAGAGTAATTTTTAACGTTTTTGATATTAATTGAACATTTAGAAAAAGAACTGAACTGTTTAAAATAAGCTTCACTACTTTTTATATTAGATTCCTTACAATGTGTTGAAAAATTTAAAATGCACCTGTCAAAAATAAATTATGTCTAAATATAAATAACATACAATGAGATTTAAGATGATATAAAAAATCATGTTTATTCAGAGTAATTGTGCATAAATGTAACATCTTATACATAATTAAACATTTCAAATGAGGTTTTTGAGAAGTTTCTTTCAGCAAACGGAATATTTTAAAAGAATAGGAGAACTCTAAATGACATTTATATATTTTTACTATGTTTTTTAAATATTTTTTCTCAAGAATGGCATGCATATATACAAAATGCACAATACACAGAACAGGTACGTGGTGTCAGAGTTTGAAAAATGCAATACTAGTCTATTGATTATTAAATATAAAGCAATGTTGAAATTAAGAATTAAATTATACTTGCAAATAGTAAAGCTATTCCAAAATTGTTATATATAGGTTGTTTAAATATTATAATACATTTTAAACAGTGAGAATCATAGATTTCAACTTCTCAATCACTTAATCTCTACTCTCTGTAGTTAATTAATCCCAATCAGCTTATCTAAATCTACATTATTATGATTAAATTTATATGGATGCATAAGACATGAATTTACAATTAGTTAAATTTTTAAATAAACCAACGAGCGCTCTTTTATCATTTGAATTAGAAATATTGTTTACACTAAACAGGAATGTAAGGGACGTTAAAATGCTAATGTAGTCATGTTAAGACTAAGTAAAATAATAACTCCGTATTTTTTATAAAAGACTTATGGTGCAGTATTTATAAGCATGCTCTTTTGATCATTTTTTTAGAAAACGTTGTTGCTTATCTTTTGCTACAAAAACCAGTCAACAAACATGATAGGTACAAACGTTCATTCATAAAACAACATATATAAGTAGTATTTCATAAAACAACATATATAATTAGAGAGTAGAGATATTTTGATCTATCAGACTTTTATGACCTTGAAGGAGAATAAATTATTCATTTAGTGTTGGTTAATTTTTTTTCGGGAACACAATAAAAGAGAGGAAATTCTTGAAAATTAATCAAGGTTTTAATTGTTTAAACAATCTGAATTTTATATATAACTAACCGAAATCAAATCACATGAAACAAAAACTTTCGAAGTTTTTCTTCGCCGAAAATGAACTTCAAACTCATTAATTGGGTAATGTATGATAAATGTCTGTATAATTCATTAAAAAAAACTTCAACATGTTTTGCATCAGGTCTTTCTATTTTCAAAAAGATAAATATAAGCGTAAATAATGTATTAAAAAATAAATGATATAAATTTTTGTACATGTAATTAAAGCTGTAAAATTGCATTTTTGATTCTTTCTTTTGAATCATTTTGGAAAAAAAAGTAAACATTTGCACGCAATGATAAACCTGTGCAGTCCCACTTATTAAATTGCTTTAGGATTATAGTATACAAAAATTGTATACTAATATATAAATATACATATATATTAAAACTAAAGATGAATTTAAAGCAATAAGCTTATTTTAAAAATTAAATTATTATACACATTCCAATCCATTCCATCCTTACCATAATATTAAATAACACTTTTTTAATTAGAAAATAGAAACAAGTGATATACACAGTTTTCTTTTATTTTCTTTTTTTTTGAAAAAATGAAAAAAACTGAATTTCTCCTTTAATAAAAATAAGTTGGTTTTGTGTTTTTTGAAAATTTGGTTGAGAATTTATAGATGCCTAACTCAAGTATCGATAAATTGTATTCTTTTCTACAGATGTGTGTTTGTGTGGGTGTGTTTGACTCAAAACTATTAAAAATAAAAACTACACATGTTTACCACTGCAAACTCAACAATTTCTGTAACATACTCTTTAGTTTTAAAAGAGGTAACATAACAAATGCAATAACTCATAGTAGTTTCGATAAATTATTCCGCTGCTTTGCAAACAAAATAAAATTAACTTTTAACATGAAATATTAAATATTAATGTGATTAATTAGCATCATTTTGATACATCACTTATATCATTTTAATACATTAATCAAAATAATTTTTATTTCGTATTTGAAACACCATATAGAAAGGTCCACTAACTTGACCATGTTTCGGAATTAGGGAGGCGGGTCGTCGATATCCTCGTGTAAGGAGAACGTTGATAAACATTTAGTAAACTGTTTTTACCAATATGATTTATTGTTCTTAAGGGCAATAAATACATGCCTAAACGTGAAAAAGGTTTATTTTATTATATTTAGGGAATTACTCTTAATTTTTGGTTCATATAAAAGACCGAAAGTGATGCAACTTAAGAATAATCTTTGAAAAACATTCCACATGAATTGTTGATAAGACACCTAAGTCTCTTGGATCTACCTGAACGTGTTATATTTCTATTTTCTTCTTTTTATCATCGATTTATAACAGACAATTTTTGCGGAACTCACGTCAGAAGGTAAGGTACGCTGAATAGTTGGCATTTGTTTGACACTTTCATGTCTCTGGTGGTTTAAAGCTTCTTTTCATCCACAATGCTTTTTGTTTGGCATTTTTTATGCTTTTCTCTCCTACAGAATACTATATTTGCGACGCAAACAAGGTAGACAGCAGAGAATAAATTTGTGGACGATATAAGAGATAAATTTTGTGTTTACGGAAAATGAAGCAAATATTTTTCAAGAAATGTTAACGATTGCTTTAATTTACACTTGAGGAAGTAAAAAACAGAGTTAGTTACGTTTTCTAATTTGTTACAATGTTCATGCAAAATAAGTCATATTTGCTTCCTGATTGAGATTCAAACATAAGAAGTATTTCATTAATAGTTTACGTATAGTATTATTATCAATCAATAAATTCAAAACTCGATAACTGTTTTTTGCGTATATATCTGGTCCTTTAAGTGTCCTGGAAGTAAATATACGTCTTTCAGAAATACCGTTCTTTTCTTTGTGCTTCTTTCACTTCAATTAATCCAATGTCCTTGGAGTGCAAGAAAATTAACTTTGCCAGTGTTTGCGAAGAATTTACTTATTTCAGAGAAAAAGTAAACTTCAAGCCCGCATTTATGTTAAAATGGTGGCACTGGGAAACAAATGACGTTACGTTTTTCGGTGGTTAAAGGGTTAATCCATTGAGTATTGCCTAGAAGATAAATTAATTACAAACAATCGTAGTATCCGTAATATCCAAATGGTTAATATCATGAGCTCATGGATAACGTTGGTGTTTTTGAGTCTTTGATTCAATTCATGGAGATAAATCCCAAAATGTAAAGGAATACGATGCGTCAATTTCATGAGTAAGGACGAGGGATGGAATTAGGAGATTTGGCTGCACACTCAAGTGCAATATTTCTGAACTGACCGTGGTTAAAAAAATTACGAAGTCTCTTTCTAAAATCTCACATAACTTACCTCAAAGTGCAACGTTTATACCAATCAACAGTCATCAGTAATTTGTTCAAATTGAAAAAAAAGCATTATCGAATTTCCTCAAACGTTTTTAAAAGAAGAAAACATATTTCTATTTATTGATAACTTTTATACGCAGCAGTTTACATATATGTAATATTTACATACTATTTTGCACCTTATTGGATAATGCTTTGCAATTTATGTGCATATAGGAATGGAGATATAAATCCATTCTCCTATTTTTGATTAGTTATATGTAAAATTAAGCATCATCGTTTTTTCATCCATTTGAATTTAAGACATTATATGGGAAACGTTGATCTAACAAATATTTTTCATATCATTCGATAAGTAAATTCCGTATGTATGAAGGACACTTAGAATTATCCGGAGTTCTTTATCTTCGTTGTTCTCATTGCTTTTGACACATACGAATATAATAATATTACTCCAATATATTTGTTCGGATGACAGCTTTATCATTTTCTTGTAAACGTAAATGGTTAAATTTTACTTTTGAAAGTTGAAAATATAATTTTGTTTACCCTTTCAAGCAATTATGCTATTTATAGAAAATATAATTTTTTTGCATTATTTGAAAAAAATAATCTTCGAAAATAACTGTGTTTGAATGCACTAATATTAATAATAGAAAATAAAACATTTCAATCAAAACTTAGCTTTCAAAAACAAAAAAGTCGGCATCTAAAACTAAAAATTTTTAAAAGTTAATCACTTTTTAATTAACTTGAAAACATGCTATTGAACTACTTTTTTGAGACATTTATAATTCAATCTTATTTAAATAATTTATGCAATAATAAAAATCCTTATAATTTTATTCTTGGACTCTGTTAAACAAATAAGACTAAAAACACAAATTGGAAATTTATGAAAAGTTTGTATTGCATTAAATGTAAAACCTTTTATAATAAATATTAAACATGAGAGTACAATCTAATATGCAAGAACAGAAAAATTTACACTTGGATTAACTTGAAAATATTCTCAAAGGCTTTTACTCAGAAATAAACAATGTCTCCTTTCTTTAGGCTTATATAACATGGGTGTTTTTCTTATTCTTCTTTAAATAAAACTCTAGGCTTTTACGTAAACCAGGAAAATATTTTTCAGAAAAGAAGCTGAAAAAGAACTCCAGGTGATGAGTTTGTGACATCAAGGAAATTATAGGGAAATGTTCTTGTGCTTCTAAGGCTGTAAGTGTCCAAATTTATTCAGAAATAAATGGTTTCTTCTTAGCTTTTTCACTTAAAATATAAGCTTTCTTGATGAATTTTATTGTTTGCTTAACATATTTAATCATTGTTCTTAGGTAGAATAATTTATCTTCTGTTATTTCTTTAGAAAAGAAAAACGTCTGCTTAACGGAACTTTATAAATAATTCTAATATATGTGATTTTGTGTTTGACTCATTTAAAATTTCATAAATCTGATTATAAAAGTCACAAAAATGCTTCTAAGTTGAAGCCATTGTTTTCTCAAAGTATGCATTGCTTGCTGTAGTGTACAAGAAAAATACAATTATAACTTATTTATACTTAAAATTTATTTATAAAGAAATACGATACATAAAAAAAAACTTGTTTTGGGGCATTAGATAGGAACCGCATCAAAAATAAATTGTACAAAAAATATTCCAAAATCCCATTAATTCGTATATATATCAAACAACTTCTTTGACATACTACATAATTTTTTATGCGGTGAAGAGGGACCGAACAAAAAAAATTGCCCTTCGAATATATGCCGATTATTAACGAAATTTATGGAAAAGTATTTCTACAATAAAATGAATAGTTAAACTACAAATGAAAACATTAAGTTTTTCATTGTAGACATGGAGAAGTTTTCAAAATGCACATACACTGCTACTCATCATAATTCTTAGCTATCATCGTCCTGTGATGAATAAGATCAAAGTCGCTTTTGTCACTTGAAGATAAATGTCATTTGATTTATTTTATGGAACCATAAAGTAAGAGAAACGCTTTTACGACAAAGGTGGGTTGGTCAGTTGCTTGTAAATGTCGCTATAACCAGATATGCATGATAGAAGCTATTTTTGAAATCTCATTCACATTTCAGAATTGGCATCTATTTTAAGAAAATGCTTTTCCAATTTGCTGGAAAGTTGGATCCCTGCAAATATTTTATCCGATCTCAAAGAATCCAGTTCTTCTTGTTCGTCTTCATAGTGTATTTATTGATTTATCGATAATGTTACTGTCATTGAAAGTCTCGCTTTCAATCAAGTGCGTTACGAGAAACCAATTGAAAGTGCATTGTCAATAATAACCAATGGACACATCGTCTCGAAGTGAAAGTATGTTCATTGCAGTCACGTGACGTTCACCTTAGAAATCCTGCCTCACGGGAGTTGGAGATAGCCCAGGACCTCTAGAGAGCCCAAGTTCTGCCTAACACCAAGTACATATTTACCCAATTTTTAAAGTATTAAGGCAGAATCGGACTTTGCAGGGGGGAGCTAACATTCTCCGATACATCATTAGTACATTGATCGAAAATATTACAGTGCCATCAAAGCCGTTAAAATTCATATACCTCATAAAAACGCTCATAAAAAATCAAACATAAAATGACAGCACAAAAACAGGTTATGTCGTACTTCTTTCATTGCACAAAATGAAACTTGTGATTTTTGATATTATTTTAGTAGCTAAAAATGTAAATTGTTTCGACCGCAGATATAACTCGTTGAAATTAAATTTAAAGAGTCTGATTTTTTAAACAATTGTTAAAAGTATTTATCATTTTTTTGTCAAAAAAATGTAGTTATTAAAAATATATTAGATTTTATAAAATTTTAATCCAAGACAAATTCTTTAAGGAATATTCTGCATGCTTTACGTCCCACAGTATGTTTTTTTTACAAATAAGCCTTAGTTAATAGAAATAATTGAATTTCAATTATTTAAATATCTGATATTAAACATTATTTTAGTAAATAAGATTCAAAAATGTTTTTTATGAAGATTGTATTTCTTTTTTGTAAAGACTATGTTACTTAAAAAACTTGGTATCTGAAACTTTTATAAATGCATTAATAGTAAACATTTAATAGTTTTAACATTAATATATTTTTTAACAGTGTATTCTTACGAACACCATACATTCTTTAAAAAAATCTATAAGGAAATGTGCTAGAACTTTTTTGATAATTGTAAATATGTTTTGGGTTTTAGTTCATTGCTTTTATAAAGGCATTAAATAGGTTGTGTAAAAAAATTAAACATATGGCTTGAAGTTCTATGTAGAGTTTTTCCAGAATTTCGGTATAATATTCATCAAACTTTACCAGAAATACCTCATTTCAATAAATTTAAATTGTCAAATAATTTACTGAATATTGTTTTTCAACAATTTAAGACATAAGCACCAACACAATAACATATATTAATCGCATGTTATTTCAAAAACTGGTCTAAGTACGTAGATACCTTAAGATATCCAACTACTTGCGACAACTGTTTTTTAAAAAAATGCAGATATGGGGATCTTTAGGTGATTTTTAGATTTATTTAGTATATTTTAAGGAAAAATCCTAAAATTTAAAACAGAAAAAAATTATTATTATTAAAATAAGAAACCACAGCCAAAAATGTACAAAAAATTGCATAAACGGGGCCCACTTCGTACAAAGATTTTATGAACAAATTCTCAATTTTTCAATTTTTATGTGTTACTTTGTTATTCCTCTTTGAAATGACTTTCAGGATAAGAGATATTTTAACTAAAAAGAAACTAGAGCACTTTATCTTGATTTCGTATACGAAATTGTTTAAAAAACAGTGATTTTATTCAGATAAAGGACTGTAAATTTTGAAATAAAACAGTGATTGATAAATCTGAAGGTCAAAGCACTTCTACTGTTATACAAAAAATACACAAAAAAAAATTCAGCAGATTATTTTCAAAACTTTTTGAGCAATCGCCGTCCCCGTTTGCGCTTTTCGTAAAAAACACATTTGAAGTAACATGCATTTTAAAGTATGACATCTTGTGTTAAGTTATGGTATCTGATTTTAGTAAAACACTTGTAGTCTTTGTTCTAGTGAATGGAAAATAAAAAAAAACTTGATATTATTATTAAGCTAATAAGATGGCCCGTAAAATAAAATGATAAAACAAATGTTTGTCAATTTTTTGAAAAAAAACATGATTTTAGAGTAGTCACATACCTTAATAAAATAATCATGTTCTAAATAATATCGCGCGTGTAAGCATTTCAAAATTATTAGATTTTTTAGTCAAAATTTATTTTAACTGAATAAGAATTACTGAGCAAATAGAGTTAAGGGCTATATATATCATATTTTTATGAAAAGATAACGGATTCATAATGTAACTTTAATAATGTTCAATTGTAAAACATCTTTTTTATTAATGCGCTCACCCAAAAATGTACGCATTGGGAAAGTCAGATAACTAAGTAAACTTACTAGTTTAACTCGAAAAAAACTTTTTTGATTTTATGTTATACATTTCAAATGAGAAATACTTTAAGAATCTCGTATTAAATTCAAAAGTTTCTCTACACTTACTGATTTTAAAGTATAATTATGACTAACAGCCTCGAAGCAAAATACATTCGAATTCACACTGAAGTTTGAAATAATGATTCAAATAATTATTAAAGAAACCTTGAATCAATTTGGAGCATCGGTAATCGTTAAATGGATGAGAATCCTAATAAAATGTTAATACACGATTCTCGAGCTTACGGTATTTATTCTAATAAATAAACTGTGCAGGAATTGGTCAAACAGGGTGTTATATACGAATAATGAAACTCATTTGTTTGAGATTAAATGATTTTTTTAGGAAAGGTCCTTCTCTGAATTTTCAAAGTATTCTGATTTTTCAGAATTTAAATATTGCGAAACACTACATATATATATTAACAATTTAATTTTAAATTATTGTAAAAAATATTGTAATAGTTTGCGACTAGTTTTAAAAGAATCATGGGTATGTATGTTAAAGAGATTTATTTTTCGGAAAAAAAAAGATATTTTAAGACTTTTCTTCTTTTCACTATACTATGTTATACAGTTAATTATTTTTAATACCTGAGGTAAAAATAACAGTAAGGATACACATTTAATCTGTTCATATCTTTTATTACAATATAATCCGTATATTTGTTTCCTGTGTATACGATTACATTCGGAGCCCTTTTTTTAAAAAATATCATTTAGAAAAAAAATTATACTCTTTTTAACTTCAGTTTATATATATATATATAAATAAACTATACTTATCTCATATTTGTAATAAATCCTTAAAGTTTCAGAAAATTGGTAAATTTGTTGGAAATTTTGAAGAAATTTTAAAGACATTTAAAAAATTCTACATGAAAATACATGGACTCAATTTGTATAAATTTAGTATCAAAATAATCATTATGTGTGTATCTAGGGCCTGGAGTAAAATCTTATGATTATATAAATAAATAAAAATTCCACAACTAATCGAGAAGCCCAAACAAGAAATTTGCCATGTTTTACAACACCGTTACACAAATACCAATCCATAATTTAAAAATTATTCTTATTATGATCATTCTTTTACTTCAGGCCCTAGAAAACATTGTGGAAAAAATGGTACCAAGTTTGAAAGTTATTTAATGGTAATATTTTGATTTATCATTTTTGAAATTTTCAAAACATACGAAAAAAGTTATTTTGAGAAAAATGCATTTTTAGTACAATTTATCACATATTTTTCTTATTTACATAATTACTTACTTAAAATTCACCAGTTTTATAGCTTACACCTTCTATCAGCTCATTTTTAATCATTTTTTTTCTTTTTAGCTAATCTATTTTTTTTCTGGCAACTTTTTCCACAGTCAGAGAATGTCGTTTAGAATCTGTTTTTCGAATTTCATCAAGTTCTGAAAAACCTTTCAATGTTAATACACCAACAGTCACTCCGAAATGTTTCAAGATATCTATCAATCCCTGAAATCCCTTATTGAACTGAATTACAGCCATGTATCCTCCTAATCGCAGTATTGTTAATGAAACAAAAACATCTTTTGGAATAAATTTCCAAAGGATTCCATTGAAACATTCATTAGAGTTTTGTTTTTTTCCTGGTAAACATTTTGCTAATAAGTTTTGATCACATAACTTCATATATGTTGGTTTGATTATGTTGATCAGATTTGGGGAAGTCCTTTAGATTTATCGATGTAGATCTTGTCCTTTGATACGGCTTGTTGATATTTACATCAACTATCCGGTCCAACAGGGCATTGGCCATGCATTTGTTGTTTTGCATTAGAGCAACAATGGAAAAATGCTGCAATGACTGCCCGTTGCATGCCTTGTAAATTATTTACATTGTCACGGATAGCAATGCCATAGTAATTCTGTAACTTATCGATAAAGGCATCCGCCAGTTTTCCTCGACCTCCTAGATTGTTTCGTTTGGATTTCAGTTTCCTCAGTTTTGTTCCGACACGCTTTTGTATGTGTCCAATACACTCGTATTTTGCTACAGTATTCTTACCATAAATATCTTTTACAGAGGCATACCCCTTAGAGTCTCCATCGCCATAAAAAAAAATTTACATACTGTAATTTTCTCATTTCGACAGATCGTTCGAAAATACGATAAACACCCAGGGGTTCCATAGCACCAGATGACCCTATATGTTTTTCACAATTATGAATGTTGTTTAACTTTTTGTTTTTGGAATTGCAAAGTCTACACACTTTTGACATGAATTCAACGTCTAACACCTTTCCAGAATCTATCGAGATAACAGACACACATCCATTCAAGGAGGAATATCCTCTTCGTTGCCATGTGCCATCCACCGACACACCACATTGAGAAAATTCAGTATCAGTTTCGTTACTTCTAATTTCCAATGCAGCTTCCTTCATTGTATTGCATGCTACGTTGCTAGCAGCAAATTCAAGCTTTTTTTCCAGGAAACCAAATGCTCTTTTAGATGGTACATCTATATTTATAGCAGAACAAAGTTTTTTAGCCGAAGAATGTCCTTTACCAATGATTCTCATACCAAAAACAAATGCAAGATTGATACTATGCAGTTTGTTTACTTTCTCAGAAGTGCAGAATGAGAAGGAATAGTCACAGTTTTCACATTTCAAAGTCATATTTAAAGCTAACCCAAACACAGAGTCTTGCACAACACTAACTTTTTTTTCAAAACACACAGGACAGCATAATAATGAAATATATTATATTGTACAAAACTCCTAAGTTAAAAATAACATTTTTTCATTGTCTTCTGGAACATCTGCAGGTTTCAAAGAATTAATTAGCTTTTATTCACTTGCAGTTGGAATACTTGAATTGATACTTATCTTTTCGTTGTTGGAAACTGAAACTCTTTTGCAGAACTTATTTCCTTTTGAACTGACGTTTACGGGAATATCTTTTATTTCTGTTATTTCCCATAATTATAAAATAGTAATGCGAGCTATTAATTCACTTGTGTTTTAACACAAACACACATAATACTTGATAACTTTTGTTTTGTAACTAACTACGCAGAATTTTTATCAAATGAAGCTGAAAGTAAACAAAACAAATATTGCCAGATTCACTTTGTCAAATACTTTCAAATTGTATAATTATTTTTAATATTATCAAAAGTTTTTTTTAAAATTATACTTAAAAAAAATAATGTTTTTAAATCTTGTTTGACCAGTTTAAGGGCATTTAAATGCTGACTTCCGGCTATTTAAATACCTACTTCCGGTTTCCCGCGCTTTACTAATTGTTAAATATCTTGAATTCTAAGTGACCTAGGAACAAAATAAGAACAGATTTATAGAGCTAAATAATTGCTTTATTCTATAACATCAAAAACTCAAAATGTGATTTTTTGCAAAAATTGGCCATTTTAACGTATTCGTATACCTTAAGAAAATTTCAAATAAAGCAATATAAAGTGAAAACAATGTATTGCATAATCAAAATATATGTTGTTAACACTAGAACGTCCAGGATTTCTCTCAATTATCCATAAACTTCCAACGGTGTCAAAACGAAAGCAGTGGATATAGTCTCGTGACAAGAATGGCGTAGGAAATGCTGCCTTTTAAAGTAATAAGGTACTCAAAAATTAGGAATGGATTTATATTTTTTGAAAAAAGGAAAATTCAAACTTTGGCAGCTAGCATTTGTTATTATTTAATATATATGTTTTTCTCTTTATTACTTTTCCTTTAATAAAATTATAAATAAAATCACAATACCCTTACTAAGACATTTAATTTTCTGCTAGACGACATAAATCTGAAAAGCTAATACTTTTATTTACCTATAGCTCCTAAATTAGAAATTAGATTTTTTTTCTTTTTAAGTTTATAGGGCATGAAATGCATAAACAATAAAATTTGTCGGTTTCATCAATTTCCCTTTAAGAACTTTTTCCTGTAAAATTCCTCTTAAAAATTAAGTAAATTTCATAGAAAGGTTTCATTACTACATTGAAAAAATCTTTTTTAAGAGTTAACTAAAGATTTAGTATTTATAACCATGGATCAAATGTTATAAAAAAATAAAATTTCATCACAATTTGCTTACATTCTCATGTACAATATTATTATATCACACTTTGTCACTATGCATCGTTTTTTCATAATTTCAGCATTTGTATAATCCTTTTATTTATTAAATGTACAACATCCTGTCTTTCGTTTTGTTTTATCAACATTTTTTTAAAAATTAAACAGTGAATTAAATTACTTATTAAAAAGAAAAAGGAAACAAATGGATAAAATATAATGAATAAATACTACAAAATTTACTTACTTATCGAAAGTAATTTAATTTTAATTTTATTTTCAATTTAATAAGTTATTTTTAAAGTTAATAATTAAATTTTCTATATTCTATGTACACATACTAAATGTCCTATTATATTCACATATGCATTGCATTAACGATGTACAATCGTGGTTAGTTCCAAAACTCATAATTACTAATGCAATTTGTAGAGTTAATGTATTTATATTACGAAATGCTTTTTTTAAAACAAATTGTGTTGGGTGGCGTAGTTGGTTTGTCACTGGCCTTCTGTACCCAAATTTGTGGATTCTATCAATGTCGGTAGATTTTCATGACGCAGAAATCGACAGTGTTCATGACGTATGATTATACGGCATGTAAAATTCCAAAAGTGCCCGTTTTGCTTGGGTGCAAATTTAAATTCCTTAGTACAATTTCGCATTGTCAGAGCTAAGTCTGATGCCATTGGTATCGTTTATATGGTGCCACACTAAAAAGTGATATCAGCTGCTGGGAAATGTACTAGATTTGCAACGGTAAAAATACCATACCGCAGCCCAATTAGGAAAAAAATCTGGATAATTGATTAAATTTCTTGAAATAGTTAAATTCAATATTTACAAGCATAACTAACACTTGATCTTTGTTTCCCGATTTGGAAATCAGTTAATCAAATATGCTATTGAATCGTCTAATTTAAGTGTATTTATAAATTTTCAAATACTCAGAATGAATTGTCTTCCAAATCCGTTTTGAATTATAAGATATTATATATATATATATATATATATATATATATATATATATATTCCTCAATATTGATTGACGTGCTAATTTCCGGTTAAACTCCATTGTCTGAGGCACGTGTTTCTGCATTCTCTCTGATACTTACACTTGAAATCCCAAAACGGATAACAACTGAAACTGACATCCAGGATATAAGGGATATTTTAGTTTAAATGGTGCGCAGTCCTTTATTCAACCGACTGAGAGTGAATATCATTCGACGAATGATGATAAATCGACCCCAAAATACTTACAAATGCTTTTCTTTAACTCGTAATAATGTTCATATCCTACCTGAAGTTGATAGTCTTCGAATCTGCTTGATTGAGAGTTCCTTTCAAAAGAAAACAATTTGAAATGTTTTGTTTTATTTTGTGAATGTTGATCCTTATATTTTGCTTTTGGTATAGAATGAGAGAAATGAAAATAATATTTTACGCAGTATTAAAATCGGGATTGTGTGTTGATGCATGTACACCCGACATTTTTTTGCCTGATAGATCCGTTCCTTAGAAAACCGTGCAATAAAAAATCGTATGCAAATATACATGCAGCATATATTAAATTTGAGGATGTGTTCCTCAACTTTAAAAAATCGCTTAAGGTGAAGAAACCCACGCGCAGAAAAGTAACAATGAAATTTATATTAACACTACATTGCCAATGAAGTCATTTTGACTGTTTTTAAATTTCAACTAGAAAAACAACTACATATATAATGCACACGTTCTTAGAACTTTTTAGAATATATTTTTTTCCAAGTGTAGTAATGTTTTTGTCCAAAACTAATCAAGTTATTGTAAAACCGACTTCTAAAGTTGTTTCGAACATCCTTACGAATGTAACAAAAAATTCAGGTCAACAAATAAATAACTACAAAAGGAATAAAATTTTAAAATTTTCGAAATTTTCTTTAAAAAATTTTAATTTTTAAAATTGCGTGAATATATAATATGTAAAAAAAATCGTATCATTTTTTTAATAGATACATTATATATGAAGCTCTAAAATATAATTTTGAATAACATATTAAAGAAATAATTGTTCAAAGGGTATTTTAAGTGTTTTAAGTGATAAAATCATACAAAGGAATCGGATTTTTAATAGTGTTTAATTTGCTTAAAATTTGTCACAAATTGCATGTATCTTTGTTTTGAGGTAAAAATAAGAAAATAATGAAATGATTAGAAGTTTCATAATATAGTGACACCAATAGATATTCTAAAGAAAGAATAATCGTAATTCCTATTTATAGCTGTGTACTGCCTACATTATAATCTATTAACTGGCCAGAGAGAAAATGAGAAGTGTTTCAAGTATGCTAGAATTTTATTTAAGTCATTGTGGTTGATTGGTCTTTGTACAAGCATTATTTTTTTGTCTCATTTTGTTTTATTTTACCTCAACTGCTGACATTTTGGTAAGTCTCTTACTCTGAAGATGTAGGTACTTGTGTTGATTGAGTTAGTATGATTTTTTTTTCAATCAGTGAGTAAGAGTTGATTGCTATCGCATATGAAAAAAAAGTCAAAACTTATAGCACAGCTTAACAAAATTTGATAAGTTTTCACTATGGCATTTGAAACTTGAACTTAATTTCATATAGTATGCTGCATTTTATTTAATAGTTTGATGTTCTGGGGAGTTCAGCGTTATTTAAATCTAAATTCTAGTCTGAAACAAATAAATATAAAAAAAAAAAATTGAGAAATCTCGTTGTCATTTCGAGAAAAATTCAGTTCCTTAAGAATTCAACTAAATAGCTTTGCATCAAATAGCTTATTTCGAAAAATATGAATCTGAAATACACACCTTTATTTTATCAAATTAACGTTTTTCATTCTTCTCTCACTATACTTGCATCTCAACCTGCACGAAATAGTTTTTTTTTTTTTTTTTTTTGCTTTTTACATAGATGAATCATTAAAACTCATAAATATATTTTAAAAAAAGTTATTTACTCTTTTATTATGCCCTGGTATTTCATCCCTACCATATAATTATTGTTTTAATTGTATAAGTTTAAATAAAGAGTCATATAATTATAATGTATTTCATTGAATCATTCGTATATTACTCCTACTGATTTCAGGTAAGCTATTTAATTGTTTAAAATATTTAGTATGAGTTAGTCACAAAATTAGAGTCAACAGCAATAATTAACTCGAGTTATAAAATTGATACAAAAACAGAACACAAACATTTCCGTTATTTAAAATGCACCACAGTTTTACTTGAAAAATATTTATTATTGTAAATATCGAAATCATTTAATTGTGTCCTATTGTTTCCTATTAGAAACTTCGAAGTTTTATAAAGAAAATGCTATTTAACACTAATTTCAATCATTTTTTTAAATGATTGTGATTAAAATATTTTTCAGTTTTTAAAGTGATCTGTTCTGCCATATTTATATTTATTAGTTTTCATTTAAGCTAAAAACATTTCTTTTTAAAATAAATTTAAACAAATGTATCATGTTTCACTGTTTTCTTTATTTAATATTTTTTTCGAGAAATTTTCAAAACTAACAAAGAGGAATGTAGATCTGGAATATGAAACAATATAAGACTATGCCGTAATGAATCTAAATTCTACATGTAACGTAAAAACATTTAAACAGTGATAATAAATTTATTAATTTATGTATATATATATATATATATATATATATATATATATAAGACGCATTTGTTGTCTGTTTGTCTGTTCCCTCATAACTCAAGATCCAGACACCCAAATAACATGAAACTTGGTACACGTACACAAAATTACACGAGAAAGGCTCTTAAATAAGTTTGGTGTTTATAATTCCTTCCAAATTTTTTTTAAATTTAATTTTTAAGTGATTTTCCAGTGTTATGACGTCATATGTAGTCACGTTTCTCACTAAGTGGACAATTTATACTTTACATGCAGTTTTTCAAGATTATTACATATTTTTACTGTAGCTATGTTTATCGGTTGGAATATTTATTCCATTTTTCTGTTCCTTGATATTTAATTAGGATTATTTTGTCGAATAAATAATTTTTTTAAGAATTATTCTTTCAACAACTAAAATTTTGTTTTGTTGTTTTGGCAACATTTAGGTATTATCGCGGGATGTTTATGTGTGTGATTTTGCTTGCGAATTACAACTTATTTATTTATTTCTTTTAGAATGCGAAGATTATAATTTTGACAAACTAAAACTTCTCATTGATAAGGGTTATATTTCAGTTCGGTTCAAATGTAGTATAGGGGGCCACTTTGGATTTGGCGATTTTTCTTCGGATTTTTCGATTTTTATCTAAATGTCATGGTGAGATATCGAATTCATTCTAAAATAAATAATACCGAAAAAAGTACCTTGGAGACCACTTTTAGTACCCAAAATAAAGGACTGCGCCAAGTAGCCCCCCCTATACTACACTTGATTCAATAATATGGTTCTTTGCAATTTCATGTGTCTTTATTTTAACCTTTAAGGATATACTATTGGCTTCAGTGCATTAAATTGCCATGGAGAAAATCACACTTGGGTAATCATACTGCCCAAGCAAAAGAAGTGTTGTTAGTAATTACATATGAAACTGGAATAGGCATCAGAGAATGAGCAAAACAGACAAATGGCTTAAATACCTGTTGAGGAAGCAGGTGGTCATAAGATAAATTATTTTTGGAACTTACGTAGTATCCTGACAATCGCCAACATTCAAAATAACTTGCCAAGTTGGCAACCCCGATTTTACATGCCATATATATATATGTTGAATTTTGAGACGTGCTTCGTTTCATATATCGCCAATAGGTTGCAGTTATATGTAAATACCTTATTTTTTCAAATTATGCTTTTGCATTGTTAGAGTTAGCTCATTTCTTTTATGTCAATTAATGTTAGTATTGTACTTCACATTTTTCAATTTATTTTTATACTCGGGATATATATACTTTGGATAATTTTTGTAGTACTTGAGTATTATTGCACAATCGCCAAAGTTCAAGACAACTTGCCACTTTGGCAAATCCAAATTTGTGTGAGTTGAATTAGCAATCATGTGCTTCATTTTGTATAATATCACCAATAGTTTGCGATAATACATAAGTACCTCTAATTCTATACATTACTATAACATTAGACTGGCCGCAATATACCAATTTGGCGTGATTTCAGAATCATGCCAAGAATGAGTATGTTGAGGAAGCAGGTAGTAGTAAGATAAGTTATTTTTGGCACCTATGTACTATCCTAACATCGCCAACATTCAAAATAACTTGCGAAGTTGATATCCTGATTTCGCATATCATATATATGCTGAATTGTGAGTTATGTGCTTTGTTTCATATAATGTCGCCAAAAGGTTGGGGTTATACGTAAACACTTTATGTTTTCAAATTATGCTTTTGCATTGATAAAGTTAGTTCAGTTCTTTTTATGTCAGTTAATGTTAGTGCTGTACTTAATTTTTAAATTTATTTTTATGCTCAGGATATATATACATTGCATAATTTTTTTAGTACCTGCGTATTTTTGCACAGTCACCAGCGTTCAAGACAACTCGCCACTTTGGCAATCCCAACATGGTATGCGTTGAATTGGCAATCATGTGCTTCATTTTGTATAATGTCACCAATAGGTTGCAATAATTCGTAAGTACATTTAATTCTGTGCATTACTTTAACATTAGACTGGACGCAACATATATCAATTTGGCGTGATTTCAAAATCATGCCAAAAATGAATAGCCGACCAATATGAAATTAATATTATGAGTATTATCTTAGCCTTTTTTATCTTTCCCTCCAGTAATCCTTAATTAATTCAATATATAATTTTTTTTTCATATTTTAGTACTTACATTTTTTTTTGATTATTATGTACTGCAAATATTTTTTTGCACATTGCGATGTCTTTGGCAAAATTAATGAGTGGTATTTTTCTTAAATATGTTTTTTTTTCTGTTTTTGACAAATTTTAAAATTTTGTTTGATGTCTGTCTGAAATGCAAATAGCAAAATAAATATTTTACAATATATATATATTGTGTTTGTATGAAAATGTTTATTTTGATTTATTCAAAATTTTGAGTCGTCTTTTATTTTTGATATCTTTTTAAAATTTAATTTTATGTTATAACTATCTATACCCAGTTAAATGTTGCTGTGGCTCAGTCAGTATTAAATTACTGGTACACCATAAAGTATGTCATGAAGCTTACAAAAGCAATAATACACAAGAATCCAAATAAATCTATATGCATATAAGAGACATTTGTTGTCTGTCTGAATAAACTTTCTCTTTCACACTGCATCATTTGGACAAATTTTCAAACTTTGTTTGTGTGGTTAGTAATTAATTATAATGTTATAATTTTAATTGAATAGGCAGATTGCATTTTTAAATATAAAAATAGTTATAACTACTGTACTGTATTTTTTTCAGTGAGTGAATATTAACGTCGCACTGTTCAGCTACATAAGGGCTTTTGGCGATGGACCACATAGTTTTGAACCATGGTCAAGTGACGTGGACGACACCTGAGCTGGCACCCCCTTCTCCTAACTACCATGCCACACCAATTTAGCAGGAATATTCTAAAAATACTTAGCTGGAATATGCTTTGAAATCCACTCTTTATAAGATATATGACAGCACGGGTTCTATGAAGAGTATTTTAGTGGGGAAGGCAAAAAGTTTTGTAGCAGATATTACATTTTCAGCTGCCAGTGTTTTCAGCGGATTGCAAAGATTATCATTTTTGTCCCCCAAAAATAGTTAATGTCAAAATTTAAGTGTCTTATGTTTTTGTATGTTTATGGAGACCTTAGAAAACGATTTGACTATTTATTTTAAGTGAATGGTGTATATAATTAATTTTACAGTGGAATATCTTTAATTAATTTAATAGCTCTAACCGATTAAATTTCCCTAAGTGGAGTATTTTGTTTATGTATGTCCCTTAATTTTCAATGTAGTGACCTAAAAAAATATTGCATGAAAAAAATTGCAGTAAATCATAATGTGGTAGATAAAGCATTAACGTGCATCGCTTTCCTACACGGCGGGTCTTACAAAGCTCTAATGAAGTTTGAGCTATGAAAGTAGCTAGACATTTGCCAACTTGACTCTATTGTCAACATTTCGCTATTTTTTCGATTGAATCGCCATTTTTATTTAGGAAATGGCGTTGGTTGTGAGTATTACAATTTTAACATAAAATAAATTCAACAGAAAGTTATATTAATGTATGATACTTTCAGTTATAAATTTTTTACGATATTTTAAGCGTCACAAAACTTTTAACAATGTGTTACTTTTGCTTAGCAGAGATCAGCTTAGGGAGGTATTTTCAAAAACCAACCCTCAAGAGTGTTACGGGGAGTTATAAATATAAAAAAAAATCCTTTTTTTCAGCTATTAGATCTACAGACTTAAAATTTAACAAAGGTATTTTTTTCTTTTTTTTTTCAGCTGAGATTTGTGAAAAGCTTTTTTTTTTGTTTAATTTGCAATCCACTTAAAATTAACTCATTAAAAACTTTTTTATCCTTCAATCTGTGTTGTTTAACTTTTCAGTTCACCCGTGAGAAGAACGGGTATATATAGAATTTTAAGGGGAAAAAATCCTGGCTAAGTAAAGTTTCAAAATAACCTTAAATCCCATTGAGAATCAATTGTTATAAAAAACATATATTTTTTAATATGCTTCGTTATCCAAAATTTTATTGCCGCTATACGAAAACAACCCAAAATTGAAAAAAAATGCATTTTAACACATAAAAATCATTGGCTAGTTGAAAAGTAATCCACTATTGAAAAAGTGTTACTTACTAGTGTATCTTGCAGTGTATTCTTCAAGGATTTTTTCCCTCAGTTCTTGTGTACTTTATTGTAAAGCAGTGTTTCGCAAGGTAAAGCACATGAACAACAGGGAGGTAGATGGTATGTTCAGAGGGCCAATTCGAATATGGACTCGTGTAGATTTTAAATTAATCCTTTCTAACGCATGGTTATATATAAGTATTCTTACCACTTACTAAATTAATTTTAAAATATAAATGGTAAACTATATTGTGTCTTTTTATTTGTGAGCTGTCATCTATTAATAACTTCAGAAATTTAAAATATGTACATATACCCTTACACACTATGTAACCTTCATCGCGCAAAATTACATGATTAAGAAGATAAGTCAATACCCCGAAGTCCATAAAGTCAGTAAATCAGCAAGCGAAGCTTACTTTTAATCAGCAAGTGATTTTCCCCCTATACGCTTTATTTTTAGCATTTAAACATCAAAGATATCGATAATAGCATCAAGACGAGTTCATGAGGGCGCAAGTATGAAAAGGGAGGCATTTTTATATGCAGAAAAAAAAAGGAAAACAGAGCAGTGGCGTATGGAAATTTGACTCGGATGCCATCAATGTACATTGATAACATAAACAAAATAATAATTTGTTTGCTTTTAAATATTCAGCAGTTTTTATTCAATTACTTTCTTCTACAATGCATTGTTTATGAGAAAATGCATTGGAAGACGGAAGACAACACCATGTTTGAAAATGGCGATGCCGGCCACCATTCCGAAGTCAGCTGTGACAATTGAAGTGACAAATCATTTTCGAAACGGAATACTGGAGATTAGAGTAACTATAAGTCCATGTATGCATTTAAAAGATATTAATACTTAATAAAATTAATTCGTCATTAAATTCGTATTATTTCTAATTTTATTTTAAAAAAAAATTCTTGAGTATTGGACGAACTTCTTACATTTTTTTTTAAAAAAAAATATTTCGCCTAAAATATACAGAGAATTTGGGATGCAGCTTAGGTTCGAGTAAATACTGTAAGCAGAAATATTTATCTATACGTATATTCCTTGCTTGCTTTTGAATTCAAGGAAGCAAAGGGCATATGAAATGTACAAAATATAAGTTTTATCCGAACTGTTGTTATTATCCTAAAAAATCAATACTACTCAAATAAAATGATACTTGAATTTCAATAAATTCAAACTTAAAATCCATTGGATCTATACAAAAAAAGAAATTTTGAAACTACTTGTAAAACAGTATTTTAAGTATCGTTCTAAGCAGATGAGACAACATATTTATTCGAAAAAATTTATCCGCGCAAATAAAAAGTATACTTTAAAAAATATATGTAATAGCGTACAAAATATTCCTTTATGCAGAAAGGAAAGGAAATGAAAACAGAACCAGTCCAAAACAATTGTTGAGAATTAAAGTTTTCCGCTAAGATGAAAAGCTTCAATCATCAGAATTACCGAAACGTCGTCATCGGGAAGAATTGAAAAATATGCGTGCGTGCAGCATCAAATTTCGTTGCGTGTAATCTGCGTGTGATGCTTCTCTGTTTCAAAAATAATATTAATATTCAGTCGGTTGGATAAAGGAATGTTTAACCAAAGCTACAACATTTCAAATTTCATGGTTGTCAGATTCAGTTGCTTCATGAAATTGGATTTCAAGTGTAAATATCAAACACAGAATTTAAAATGGAAATGCCAAAACATAAGCGTCTTACAATAGGTTTCTGCTTTGAAATATAAATAAGCTTATAAAAATATGCTATGCATATACTAAAAGTTTAAAACAAAATTATTTTGAGGCTTCTTTTTGAACTTACGCATCCATTTTTTTAGACAAATGCAATTGAAAGTTAACGATGACTCTGACTCAATTCTTATTTAAATATATCTTAAAATAATGTGTATCTGTAAATTTTTAGGTTAAAAACAATTTATAATATACAATAAAATATATTAGTAAGAATAATAAGAGAGTTTTTTTTTATAAGACTATTTTCACAATTTTCCTATTACTTATGTCTGTATATTATTAGTAGTACATAATTTATTATTAGTTTCTTATTCTTTTACTTATTCTTTCATTTGGTTATAAATTTATTTTCATAAGGTAGGCAATAAAATTACATTTTTTTCAGTTTTTACGCAAGGATATCTAAATATATATACCACAGACATATAAATGTTTAAATCAACTTATACATACAATGGCTGCAAAAAATAATGAACAATTTTTGTTTGTTTTATTTTTGCACATTTGACCTAATTTTTGTTTACAAAATGTGCGTTACTTTTTTTTTAATATCACAAGTATTTTTAGGTCACAGCTACCTGAACACAATATGTTCGAAATAACACAATATAGAAAAACATAATATACGTAGTAGAATAACACGTGACTTTACAAACACGGTTCAATTAATATGATTTTTGAAAATTACATGAATTTTGCATGTTTGAACTTTGATATTTTGAAGGCCAACCATTTGTTTTAATTACGGTTCTGCATCTTTTGGGCAAGGAATGCACCAATTTCACGAAACAACATGGCTGAAAGAAGGTATTAAAACTTCAAATAACTTACCTTTGTTTCAAAGTTTTTTTCTTCTTTTTATGATAATGAATGATATGCCATATGTTGTATATGAGATTAAGATCCTAAAACTGTCTTTTCTATGCCAATTTAATCCCAGTATTGTCTTCAAACTACACTGCTGGACAATTGCTAAGGACGGATAACACTATCATCCATAGCAACCACAAAATGAAAGGAAGCAAAATGCGGAAAATTAGAGTAAGTGCGGGATATTAGTAAGAAGAAGTATGAGTATGCAAATTTCTTTCCACGTCTGTTCATCACGTGATAGCGTTCATAAGAGCTTTAAAGGTTTTGAAGCGTGTGGACAGTTGTTGTTTCAAGTCTACATTTTACAGGAAAGATTTAATAGACGAACTTAAAATTTTTGGCATGTCTCCCTGACATCACATTGATGATTTAATGCATGGCCGAATTATTGGAAAGATCGAAGAAAAATGAAAAATAATAGATGTTGCCAGTGAGTTTGACATCGCTCACAGCGTTGTTTCACGGCTGTGGAAGTCATTTAAAACTACTGGAATGTGTAGTAGACGGCACGGGGGAGGTCGCGTTAGAAGTACGACGCCTGCAGAAGACAGATATATCGTCCTATCAGCAAAAAGGGACAGGTGCACCACAGCTCAGCAGGTGGCAAATCAGTTTCTTGCTGCCTCAGGAAAGCAGATCTCCCGAAAAGCTGTTGCCAGACGTTTGAGGGGAAGAGGACTATACGCACGCAGACCTGTTGTGCGTGTCCCAATGACCAGACAGCACCGTACTGCCCGTTTGCAATGGTGTCGTGAGCATCACAATTGGACTGAACAGGACTGGGCATGCGTACTATTCTCAGATGAGAGTAGGTTCAGTCTGTCATCGGATTACAGATGCCAACTGATCTGGAGCGAGAGTGGTACTGCTTATCGTCCAGAAAATATCCAGGAAAAGGACCGATATCCGACATGCATTATCATGGTGTGGGACGGCATCATGATTAATGGCCGCACGTTCCTACATGTGGTTGCGAATGGGACTATGACGGGCCAACGATACATTGATGAAGTTCTACTTCCTCATGTTCGTCTTTTCCGTGGTGCTGTCGGTGATAAATTTGTTTTTATGGACGACAACGCAACATGTCATCGAACACTCACTGTTCAGGATTTCTAGACAGCGAAGGTATTCAACGTCTCTTATGGCCAGCGCGTTCTCCAGATCTAAACCCCATTGAAAATGTGCGGGATGCTTTGGAGAGGCAAGTTGCTGGTCGAAACTATCCTCCGACAAACAAGAACACCCTCATCCGTGCACTCACAGAGGAATGGGATAGATTGCCTCATTAGCTTCTGGATAATGTTGTGCAAAGTATGGTACGATGTGTGGAATGTTGCATCACACTCCACGGTGGACATATCCCGTACTGATAACTTTCTTCAAGGTGCGTGCTGACTTTTAGATGCATTGTTCCATTTCTCCGTACGCAGATCAAATGACATTTTTTTTTCTTTCACATGTTTCACAGCTTTTTTACTTTCCAGAACAATAAATATTCTTTATTCTAATGTCTGAACAGTGTGGCAACTATATTTTATACTACTAGGTCTTATGTCTAGCTTAATGTTATGCTACACAGCAATTTGTGATCCGTCCTTAGCAATTGTCCAGCAGTGTATATTTTCACTGCTTTTTACGCAGTGCCCTGGAGCAGTATCGCACTGAAAAATTCATGAATTATCTCTAAAAACATATCCCATTTTTAGTAGCAATTCCTTTTGCAGTATCTGTCAGGAACTTCCAAGACAGTATGATTTATAGTCCTTTAATGGGAAAAATCTCAGATTATTTGCCGAAGAGCCACTCTCAGCGATACCAATAGCCTCTTTGAAAAAAAACAGTTTTTAGTCAATGAATTTGCCAATAGTAAGACCACCAGCATTCCAGAAAAGAACTTTAAGGCTGGGATTGTCCTTGCCCTCTATAGGGCAGTTGTTAAAAATCATAGAAGTCTCCAAAGGATAAGAATACTTCTTAGTGCCTGGTCAGACAATTTTGATGGTGAGATTTACGCAATATTTATGGTTTTTAGAGCGATTAGTGCTACTCCTGGCAAAAAATATTGTAATATTCCTAGATTCTCAAGCGGCAATTAAAACCGCGCGTATCTGGCTACAATCTATTCCCATCAAAATCTGAGTTCGAGCGCAAACAATTCCTTTCTTTGCACTGGGAGACAGGTCGTTCTCCAATGGATCCCATCTTATTGCGGCATTAATGGAAATGAACAATCCGACACAAGCTGACCAAAGAGGCTTCGACGCTGCATCCAGCTTGCCTTCCGATGCCTCTTCGAAACGCCAAGCGACTTCTCAAGGACAAATTTTGACAGAAAAAATTTTCACTCTTACAGACCTGGGTTGTTTTCAAATCTTGGTCTCGTCTGCTCGATGGACAAAGTTGTTCTCATCTTTCTGCACTACCTGGAAGGAGGGTGTGGCATGTTTCAGAATCATCACCGAAAATGATTACCTGCAAGTCCATCTAATTAAGGTTGGCCTGGCTGATTCACCACTCTACCATCTCTATAAATCCGGGCCAATTACAGGAGAGCATCTATCCGATTGCCCCGCTCTACTTCATGTTCTCTCGCGAGACAACTGTGGAGTACTGCTTCTTGCTAGAGTGATATCTTCTTTATATTGGACTGCAAGACGCCTTATATCCGAAAAGATGTTAGCGGGCGTAATTTAAAAACAAAATTGCAGTATTTTGTATTATCCCTTGTTTTTATGTTCTTTTTATGATGTTAAGTCTTACAAATGCACGGTAGGACAAGCAGTCTAATATCACTTTCATCGGAAGCTTTGTTGTGAGCGTCAGACTCTGATTACTGAATTATTTATGCGTGTGTTTCTTATGTAGGCCCTATTTTTGTTACCTAAAGTAGAAAGCTGACTTTCATCATCAAATATTGCCATTTTTTAAGTATTTAACAGTCCATAATGAATGAGTACTTGCTAGCGCAAATTAGTAAGTAATAGTTTGAGAAGAACTCTTTGAAGCCTCGTAATCCAATTTCCAGCAGCATTCATCCCTCAGTTCTTAAGCACACGTTCGCATTCAATGTCAAAATCAATTACCTCAAAATTCCGGTTAATTAAGATTTATGCTTTAAAGTAAAATTCTATGCAATACCCTGTATTCACGTAAAGTTGCTATTCTCGGCCATACGAATTGTTTTCCTGTAGAAAGGGAACTTGTTTCAGAATTTCCATGTTCTCATGACAGAAAAAAGACCACATTGCACTTCAACAACAAATCGGTGCACGTAATAGAGTTATTCCGTCAACCCTTTATCAATAACCATCTCTAATTAGTTAGAATAATGGAATGCTTCCTTGGTTGAATAAATGATTCCTCACTATACTACTATAATATTGTACTTGTCTTAGCATTATTTTTTCTAAAATACAATTAAAAGTATTTACTTCACACAAAATCAACAAAGGGATTTGAAATCAGCATTAAAAACCACCAATTAGAATCAATACCAGTAGCTAAGATTGCAGTAATTACAAAGATAAAAAGAAAGCCAAACTAAAAAATTCGGAAAAAAAATGAGTGAGCTTAGGATTTTTTGTCACCATTGCATGCATGGAGTTTTTTTTTCACTTTAACTTAAGATTTCTTTTCTGTGTATGATTCTCGAGATTTTTTTTCTGTGTATGATTCTCGAGATTTTTTTTCTGTGTATGATTAAAGATTCGTCTAGTACTTTTCACTTGTAGAAAAACAGAATTCCTTTACTAAGAAAACAAAGGTGAATGTGTTTCTACTAAGAGATCATCCGTCGAATTTCGAGAATAAAATCACAAGAGGATTTCAGGGGATTTTAAGAAAGTCTAGCCTTAATTCTTAAACACACACAACTTGTTCATTTATTCCATTTCTTCTGATATTGATATAGAGCCTGAGGAACTACAGCTTGATTTTACTGACTTTAAGTCATATCACAGTGTGAAGAAAAGGTTTATTGTTAAGGCATAAACTTTAACAAATCTATGCCAGCTGAAAAGTTTCGATGTATAAAGAAATTCATGGGTGAATTGTTATTTATATTTTAGCCGACATATATTTATGAGAAAAGTTTTCCTTCCGTGATGATCAGCTAAAAACAAGTAATATAAAAAAATAAGTCAGTTCCGACTTAGAGATCAACAAAGAAAAATTTCATTTTAGCTACTTTTTATTAGATAATTACGATTAATATATGAATATTTATATACATATGACAGAAACACAACATTAAATGGTAATGGATTTTTTTAATTATCATTAAAGTATCGTATTGTCATCCAAAACAATCATGTATATGGAATTTCAGTTCATCTGAATGCTTTAAAATGTGAGAAAATAATCATTTTCAAGTTTTGACACAAGTCGTCAAAATGGTCGATAAGTCGCCAAAAGTGATGCAAAAGTATCTGTATTTGTAATTCTTCGAATAATTAGTTTTAATGAATTATTTTTTATTAATTATAATTAAATTGTTGCATTGCCAACCAAAATAATCACGTATATAAAATTTTAGATCAATTGAGCTGTTTATAATGTATTTTATTAACTATTGAAAATTCCACCAAGATAATTAAATAAACAGTAGGTTGAAGAAAATATATCCAATATTTTTGCATGAAATTCAAAGCCTTATTTAACTTATATCGGATAGTCCGATTTAGGTCAAATATGTACTGCTATCTTGTATAGTTTATTGTCATTTTAAAGGCAGCTTCATATTGCCTATCTCATAGAAGTAATGGCCCTTATTGGTGAAAAGCTCTAGTAATCGATTTTCACAATCTTTTCTTGATCCCAATATCTTGTCACTCAGGAAGTTTTGCAATCTGAGAAAAAAGGGGGTAATCGTTAGGTGTTATGTCCAGACTATATGGTGGACGCATTAAAATTTCAAAACCAGGCTTCCAGAGTTACCGGCGAGTGTATATGGTGTGGCGTTGTCCTGACGTAACACAGAACCTCTTCTGTTGGCTGATCAGTCGCTACCTTCAAATTTTCCAGTTACTGCCAGTAAAGTTCTGAATTTAGTGTTTGACCCTACGGAAGCAACTCATAATAAATTATTCACTTCCAATCCCAAAAAATATACGTACAACCTTCCTGGATGTTTGCCTGGTTTTGCCACCGTCTGAGCTGCTTCATCATGCTTTGGCTAAGACCGTTTTCAGACATTATTGTCGTATGTGACCCATTTATCAACACCAGTCACAATCCGCTTAAGAAATGGGTCGATTTAATTCCATTTGGCCAGGGCTTCTCAGTTGGAAATTTGACCCATCATGCTCTTTGGTGTTAATTGGTGTGGCACCCAAACATCGAGCTTCTTTTTGAATACAACTTTGCTCAAAAGATTTAAAAATAATTTATGGTCAATGTTTAGCTTCTGTGTGATGCTACGACTACTAACATACCGGTCAACGTTGATTATTTCTGTGATTTTATCGACATTATCGATGACGGGCCGGCCAGTGCGAGGGGCCAATTTAACATCAAAAAGTTCTGAACGGAATCGACAAAACCACAACTGTCCGTAATTAGCTGTTACAGTATCGGTATCATAAACACCATTCACAATTTCAGTCACCTGGCTTGCATTGTCGCCTTTATGAAAGAAAATTGTAAAATGTACCGAATTTTCACTTTCTTGACTTCCATTTTTAACACCCTGTAACTTTTCACTGAAAAGGCCAAACAAAAAACCACATAATATTCTTTAGTATAAAAAGTCACCTTGACAACAAGCACAAAATTGAAATTGTTTGACGAGATATTGACACTACAACCATCTACCGAAAAAAATAATGGATTTCTTTTTCCCCAACCTAATGTATGGAGAGTAAGAGCTAATAGTAGGAATTGAATAAATATAGGTGCAAATTGGCTAACAAACTTGCCGGCTGTGATGAGAATTTAAACGTGTAATCTCACTCCTGATTAAAAAGAACAAATGCTGATAATTACGATAGAGTACATGTGCCTCACACATTAAACCGATTCTGAAATAAGATGTGCTTGCAGCTGTAGATTATTTTAAATAATCACAATAAATAAATTGAATAAAACGGACACTATTTATTACTTATAATTATTATTTGTTTTTAATGAATGGAGTCATTTGAAAGCGACATGGTACCAAACAATCCATGAAACTATCGATATTTTTATTGGCATATACGATATATCTAGTCACAATAAACATGCCAGCAAAATTGCAATGCCTTACCTGCAATTAGAGCTTGCAATATTGGACCAAAAATCTAATAACGGACTTCGCCATTGTTTAGATCTTAACACTGGGATACCTGTTTTAATACCGGTAGTAGAAATATTTTTAAAAGAAAGAAAACATAGGTGTATTTTTTGTTTTATTTGTCAGTTGCTTTATAAGAGAGTGTAAATATCACAAAAATAATTTTTAACTTATAAATTATAACAGCATATAAAGAATCATAAAAAAAAAGAAAAGAAACATCTTATTTACACTGTGCAACGATATTTTTTGATCATATGAACAATGAAACCAAACCAAAGTATTATTAAAGGATTTTTATGTTCTTTAAAGCTATCCTTATTCAAAATTATGAGTTATTATTTATGAGTATATTTATAATGAATCTAAAAAATACTTTGAACCCTAAAGTATGGTATGCAAATACAATGTGAATAACACACTCAACAATTTAAAATACTTTGAAATGTTACACACTTTGTTCATAAGCACAACCTTGTTTTCACAAATACGAATATCAGACTACGAATCCTGCGCGTGTGCAGCATCGCTCTAAGCTGCAATAGGATAGTTTTGGCTCAATTCCTTGTATGATTCTCATATTTTATCACTTATCTTAATTGTACAATGCAACTTTATACACCTAGCCTAACTAATTTTACCTGTTAGGCAGACACACAAATAAAAACGTATATTAGTGTGCTATGGCAGCGATCCCTGAACATATGATGGGGACAATTTCAACAGATTTCTAGTAAATACCGAAAAACCGGTATTTAAACTTGAGAATACCGGTATTACAAAATTGTACAAATGGCTCAAAATACCGGTATTCGGTATACCGGTATTGCAATCCCTACCTGCAGTATTTATTAAGTTCTGTAACCCTTCTTTTAGACTAAACAAAACTGCCTCGCCAAATTTTCAAATCATATGCTAAAAAATGTTTTTAAGACATTTTTAATACGCTATTGTTAAGATAAATACATCTACAGCAAAAAAGCTATTAAATATCGTATATTTTTTATGTGTACACGTTAGATTATTAATTTTAATAATAAAGGAATATATGTTTATACATTAGTAGAGTACCTTCGGTTAGCAAGTCTATACATTACTCGTTTCATGTTCGAAAAAGAAAAGGTACATACTTTATCATAGCACTAAAAGTTTATTTCAATGATATTTTATTCTTTTATAAACATTATGTCACATAAATTTACAAGAGAAATAATGAACATTTATTTATTTCTGTAAAATTACATTACATAAATCAAATGAGAAATGTGATATAGATTTTTATCTCCTGGATTTATGTGACAGGAACAAAAATATCAAACATCGCCTGGATAATGATTTTCCTCTTTGTTGCCCTGTTTAATGTCATAACAAAGCGGGAATTCATTGATAAATCACTATTGTCATTCATCAAAATTTATTTCCCTTTCCAGATGTCGAAAAATAAAACTCAGCCACATCGATTATGTATTGCATATTGAGAAAACAGTATAAGACAATAATTCCTTCATCAATATTTAACATGTGTTGGATCAGTCATATTGATTTCCAGGAAGGAAAAAAAAATCTTTTATTCATTGTGTGCTTTTAGCACAATATTTATATATTTCTTGAAAACATATTTTGTTCATAAGTTTTACTGTGAATACTTTTTTCTAACAAATACGAATAATGTGGATTAGTAATTTGAACATATTATATTTTATCCGTCTCAGCATTACTGAAACCTTGAAAAAGTAATTTATGCAAATATATTACTTGAACATTTTTCTTCTAACTTATTTTGTGAGATTAAATACATGATTTTTAGAAAATATTATTAATTTTACTGTCACGATGCACATTTTTGTGCGTTACATGTGTATTTAATTGAAGTTTCATCTAGATTTTTGTCTTTGTGACATTGAAGTAAAGCTAATTATTTTACGAATGCTGAAAAAATAAGTGTTTTGCTGATAAGTTACTCATCAATGATGTTTTCACAAACAGTGAGATGGAGTTTTGCGAAAAGGAACCCATATATACATCCTACAGTGTCATATAAATGATATTTATAAAAGATAAAATGTCAGAAAATATTTGAAACATTTATCTATACCTACCTATCCATATATCTATTTCTCTCTCTCTCTGTATATATATATATATATATATATATATATATATATATATATATATATATATATATATATATATATATAAATATATATATATATATAATATATATATATAAAATATATATATTATATACATATTATATACATATATATATAAATATATATAAAATATATATATATATACATATTATATACATATATATATACATATATATACATATATATATATATATATATATATATATATATATATATATATATATATATATATATATATATATATATAGTACAATAAAATAAAAGTGAAGAAGTTCTAGAACTACTACAGTGTTAAAGAAGGAAGTAATTGGAATTTATAAGACACAACTAATGTAGATACATAAAAAACATTGGTCTAAACTGGAGACATATTATGATTTCTAAGGCTGTCTCTGATTTAGGCCAGTGATTTAACATTAGCAATGCTTTATGGATTCAACCTTCCTGTACAGCAGACATTTTCGGCATAATAAAAAAAATAGCCATGTTGAAAAGTTAAGCATATTTCTAACACGTGGATGATGAACCTGACAGTATAGTAAAATGAAATTAAGAAAAGAGAACAATAAAATGAATCTCTCAAGGAGAGGAATAATAAAGAAAAATTTATAGAAAAAAATAGTATAAAAACTCATATGTAAAATAAAAACTTTGGAAATCAAAGAATCAACCTTCTACGTTAAGATCCCATCCACATCAACACAAGAAGGAAAAACCGTGGCGCCACCTAGATAGTTATTTTGCAATTAAACTAACCACTAAGATACTTTAAAACAAACTAAACAAAAGAAATTTTAAATAAAATAATGTACAAAGTTAAGAATGAATAATATCAAATAAAAATACATTTAAAAGAAAATTTATTGGATAATTATGTTCTTGATAGTTATATTGCAATTAAAAACGCGTATATAATACTTAAAAATAAACTGAATAGAAGAAATTTTAAATAAAATATTGAACTATGATTAAAATAGATTTAATTTGAAATAGAAATATAGATTTAAAAATAAATTTACTTGGATAATTGTATTTTAAACGAGTATTGTAAAATTTCAAAAAATTACTAAGTTTTAAAATGGTATCAGTAACTAAATCATTGTTTCTTTTTATAAAATTTAAGATAATACTTCTAAATATTGATAGGTGTAAGTTACTACTCCAGAAAGGTATTTTTATAATGATAAAATAAAATGAGTCTCTTTTATCAAAAATATTAGTTAATAGCATATGATTCTTAACGTTTAATTGAAGGTCCTAAAAGTTAGCTGACTCATAATAATAGTTAATTTTTAATATTTGTAAATAGTAGGGTTAATAATTAAAGCTAGGAATAAAGCCAACTATATTACTAAGAATAATTAAGTTATCTATGTATCTAAAACAAGTAACAAGATTCATAACTAATACTTTCATTTTCATAAAAATGCAAGTAAATATACTGCTCAAAACAATTAGGGGAGCACATGATTTTAACAAAAGTAAGCAAAGATGTATACCAATAAGTAACATAAAATGAATTATCCATAATGTAAATCCTACCAGGAAATGGAAGAAGAAAACTTTATATGCAAATCAAAGTTTATGACGTCAAAAACCAGAAAAAGGAGATAAGGGCAGAAATCGGGATGTTGCAGAAACGTCTGTTTTATTGCCGTAACTGTGAAATTCGAATGCGCAGTATTTTTTTTTTGAGACAAGGTTACTTGAGAATGTCTCAACAACGCGATTTACCGGAATCCATGGCATGGCGTGTTATAGGCAGACTGGAATCCGGGCAAACACAACATAGTGTCGCGGACGCTGTTGGAGTCGCCAGAAGTGTTGTTGCAAGGCTGTGGAATCGATTCCAAGAAACAGGAAATGTTAGACGTCGACCAGGGGCAGGTCGGCCACGCGCAACTACATCAACTGATAACCGGTATATACAGTTAACAGCCCGTCGAAACAGAACAGCGAATGCTACGCAGCTGCAAAGACAGTTGCTCTTGGCAACATGACGAAGGGTGTCCACCAAACAGTACGTAATCGGCTTCATGAGGGAGGGCTCTATACACGTAGGCCAATGGTCTGCATTCCGTTGACCCCACGCCACCGTGCGGCCCGAAGAAGATGGGCTGCTGAACATCGAGATTAGGAGCAACATGATTGGAGCCAAGTGCTGTTTACAGACGAGTCCCGATTCAGTCTAGAGTGTGACACCCGACGTGTTCTTGTATGGGGGGACAGGGGCACTCGAAATAACCCCGCATTTGTTCATGAAAGGTCACAATACAGAAGAGTTGGTTGGATGGTATGGGGTGGAATCAGCATAGGCCGAGGTACGGACCTGCATGTTATTCGGAATAGAACTTTGACTGGCCGAAGGTATGCAGACGAAATACTTCGACCTCATGTCATCCTTTACGCTGGAGCCATTGGAGATTCCTTTGTTTTCCAGGATGATAATGCCCGACCGCATAGAGCTCGTCTGGTGGAGAACATGCTTGAAGCTGAAACAATACAGCGTATGGAATGAACAGCGTGCTCTCCTGACTTGAATCCAATCGAGCATGTTTGCGACAAGCTGGTACGACGCATTGCTGCGTGACCAAGGCCGCCTGCTACTGTCCGAGACTTGGAGATTGCACTTCTTGATGAGTGGAACAGTATTCCCCAAAGTCTGATCGATAACCTCATCGCATCCATGGCAAACAGGTGTGGAGCAGTCTTAGCTGTTCGAGCAGACCACACGCCCTATTAAAACTCATGCATCATGTCTAAACAGTACCTTTTTTTATCGTTTACATGTAACCAAATTGTTGCCCTAAATCATCTTTTCATGTTTTTTCCATATTTTCAAAGAATTAAAGCTTACTTCCAAATTTTTTTACGCCTTTTTTCTGTATTGCGCATTGATACGCGTGTACTGTGCATTGTATGCCAATACGTGGCTGTCTCACACGGTTTTCTTCACTTTTTTGCTTGCTCCCCTAATTGTTTTGAGCAGTGTATTTGCTAAGCAGATGCTAGTTAGTTCACCTTGTGGTAAACCTTTAATTTGCTGATAATGTGCGTCATTATGGAAATATACATTTCTTTTAATATTAATTCAATAATAGAACTATATATATCATATTTTGTTATCTTATTCAAAAAATAATTGCTGTAAGCAATTTATAAAGAATCTTAAACATGCCTTCTATATTTATGGAGTTAAATACATCTTTAAAATGATAGGTATAAATAGAAATAATTTTTTACCTTACATATACTTAACAATGTCCATACTTTTCTTAACTATAATAGAATTATCAATTTTGTCTAATGTAGATTGAATAATATTTCGCAGCTTTTGCCCGGATGTGTAATATAAGTTTTAAAACCATTCGTAAAATGGTTCTAAATTTAACAGGATTTTTATGAACTTTAGGAGTAAGGAAAATATGAGAGAATTTAATATCCAAAATACGTAATTTTATTTTTTTATAAAAAGCAGAGATTCGATTAAAAATTTATCTTTTGCTTGAATTAGATTTTTTACTAGCAGAATTATTATGAAAATGTATGTTTAGCATATTAGTATAAAGCCGTTTGCAAATAATTGCATAATTACTCGGTACGTTATCAACATAAACGATAATAAAGATCGTTTGTAGGTGGTTCTGAATATTATTGTAAGTAACATCATTATCAGTTTTATAGTTAATGTTTAGTAATTCATTTAACACTTTGCATTTAAATTCAACAAAAGCTACAATAGGAAGACTGTACTTAATAGTTAATTTTGTAATGACGTTACTAATATATATATGTTTAGAAATTTTATTTTTGATAGCATTGTTATTATTAGAGACCATTACTCTAAAACTAGTACCTTTGGATATTATTTCTTTAATAGTATTATCTTTAACAATATTTAAGTTACCAGTTACCACACATGCTTGTGATGATCATTTATAATATCAGAATAATCTTTACAATTACAAACAATAGTATTATTATTTTGCAAATCATTAATATCTTTGAAATTAAAAATTGAGCTCCCTATTTTTTTATTATACTTAAAAGCCCTCTTAATGCTAACGTTATTTATAGTCAGGCAATGAACACACTTATTAAATATTTTTGAGAAATTAATGTTATTATAAGATTTATTCATGAATAGTATGGTGCAATAACCAGTAGAACTATTTACTAAATCTATATCTTCAATATTGAATTCATGAATACGAAAATAAATAATATCCTTAATAATATGTAAGGAATGACAAACTTTGAAATCATATTTTTTTCAGGATATCTCTAGTATACATAGTTTCTTTTTTATTTAAACCAAACAAAAATATTCTTAATTTGTTTATGGAAGACTTCCACTAAAAGTCTATGAGTTCTCTTTTTCTTATTTCCTCTTTTTATACGTTTAACTTTAAGTGCATTATCACTGTTATAAAAATAATTCTTGTTATCAGAATGTTGAATGCTAAGTAAGAAATTTTTTCCAAAGTGAATGATATTCAAACCATAAGGATATATAGTGGTATAGTAATTAATGAAGTGGTTTTCCCACCACAATCTGTTTTTAACATGTGGTACTATTCTTAGAGTAGAAATATCAATATTATGAAAGCCATGTCAGTGAAAGTGCCTAAGTTCAATTTTATTAATATTGTTATTATGTTTGTAATTTTTGGTATTTGATCTATGTAGATTAATACGAATATTGATATTATTGCATGTTTTGACAATATATTTAAAATCACCTATTTTACAATTTAACATGTAAATGCAATTGAAGATTTACTATAAGAAAAATTTGGATGTATTATCATATTGTTCTATATTTAATATTGGACATGTTTTGCATCTACTATTATTGTATTTATTATAACGAAATTTATTTTTGTGTTGATATTGCCTGGTATCAATATAGTAATTGTTATTGTGGAAAAATTAATTTGTTTATGTGAGTTGAATCTATTAGAAATATAACTATTATTATGTTTATACTGAGAGTTATTTGTATCATAATTATAATTATATAAATTGTTATGCCTAATAAAATATGTATTCCAGAAAGTTCTAGTCCTATAGGAGTTTGCTATTTCACCACTAGTATTAAGTATTGTAAAATTTGAACCACCAATCTTGTGATTCATTGCAAGTCCTTATACAAAATCAATGTATCTCAAATCAAAAACTCAAATCGAAATAACTGTCATTAAAATTCATAAATGAAATGGAACAAAAATACTTCAATGTATAGAACTGATACAGTATATCAAAACTAAAATTTGCCTAAAACAAAAAAGGGCATCCAAATCAAGAAATCTATTCAGTACAAGAACTGATATTCTGAGAATATCTAACACTAAAATTATGGTAAATATAATATTTGATTCAGGAAGCCAATTTAAAATTTAAGTTATTAAGAAAAGCAAAAAAGAAGCTAAATAAAATTATTAAAAGCATAATATCTAATGAAATATCTTAATTTTATATACTTTGAGGTTTAAAATATTTTATAAAATGTTTCGAATTTATTAAACCTCTGAAATTATCATACTTATACCGAATTATTAAAATTACTTTAATGGGAATTTTATGGTTTGCTCTGATAAAAAATCATTCTAGAATTGCCAAATATGTTTAAGAAAATGAGTTTTCCAAATGTTTCCTGATTTCATATGTTAATGTCACCAATCCTTTACACAGTAAAATAGAACGGTATCAAGTTATATTCTTATCCACGAAGCATAGAATTAATTTTGCTGATTTACGAAGTTATGGTACATTTTATTCCGCAAGGCATACCAATGTGAATTAAAATAGTTAATTTATTTTATTAATTTATAAAATGACTTATTTATGAATATGTAAATACGAATTATCATTTATTTACGAATATATTATAACAAATTACCCTTCACTTATGAATATATTATTGGGAATTATGAAAATAATTGCAAGCATAATAAAAGCAGTTCGCTTTCATTAAAAAATATTGATTTAAAATATTAATAATAATGTTAACGAATGAAATGAATTATGAAGATAATTGTAAACATAATCAAGGAAGTTCGTTTTCATTAAACATATTGATTTAAAAATATATAATAATGATAATAAATGTTAGCATTTTTTTTTAAATTTTCTGCAGAATAGTTATAGATTTTAAGAAATAATTTTAGATTGTTAGGATAATTTTTGTGATAAGCATTTTGTATAACGGGTTTTTTTCACACTCTCTTCGTAATTCTCAAGGGGGTATACTTTTAATATTATTTTTGATTTAAGAACCTCTTTCTGTAACAGAACCATGACATATGTAAAGTAGAGCTCCATTTAATGTTACGTAAATCGTGTTCTCTTAGCAAGGTAGCTGACAGAAGCATTAAAACAAGTTTAAATGATATTTTGAAGTTCTATATTTTAGTTGTTTGTGTATCTTAAGAACAAGATTATGAACCTGGTTGCTCGAGTATGAAGAAGTTAGACACGCGTCTGGATTTTTCGATAAGTAATTTTAGTACCAATTCTTATTGTAGATCAAGACTTGTATGTCCCCGTTAACAGTTAAAACGGATGATTTTAATTAAAATTGAGAGAGGTAATAATGAAAAGCTTGCTGAGTTTTACAGATATTTTTCCTTTGGTTAACACTTTCACCAACATGAAATCAGGTTCGCTATAGTTATATTAACTTAAATGAAATTCAATTTAATGTTTTAAAGGTTTTGTATTAAAATCCATTAAGAATTTTAATTATATTATGTAGAAAAAAAATAAAAACAATTTAGTTTTAAGAAGCTCGAAGTAATACAATATTTAAATTAAAATCTAAATAATTATTAAAATATTTATTAAAAATGTGAGAAAAGTAATTTTAATATTTTTTACTAATTCAAAAGTCTGTAAGTTACAGTTTACGAAAAATCTAGTACAGATATCAAACATTAAATATAGAAAAACACAGCTAAAAATTTCACTTCATTCACATTCAAAATAAACTTATTGAATTTCCTAGCAGATACTTTATTGAATATGACAAACTACAATGACGTAGAATGTTTTCTGCCTATTTTTAAAAAAATAATAATATAAAGAAATGTTTTAAAATATACGAAATATAAAGTAATTTAAGCCAGGATATTTCTGACCGTAATGATATGTACATTTGTCCGTTGTTTGTTTTGTACATTTTTAATGGGTATTTTAGTATACGAAACCTAACGATACTCAAAAGTATAATTCGGGTAAACAAGTAATGATTGATAATTTGAAGTACTAAAGTAAAGGATACTAAATTTATTTAAATACATGCGTAAATGTATTTTAAACTAATACAGTTTAAACTAAAATAGCAGTATTACTACTTAAATGCTTTATTTTATGCAGCAATTCCAATAATTCGTTAAACTGTTGTGTGTCCTTCAGCAATTTTTATTTTCAAATATTTTTTTTTATTTTTACTGACCCATTGTTTTTCAAGGTTAGGTTTCTAAGGTTACTTCTATTAGTCTATATGTATATTTTCCAAGGTTAAATATAACACAAATCGAGAATTACTAGCATTCCTGTATTCCTGGATTTATCCTAACACTTTTCAAGAATTGAACAAATTTCCTACACATGAAATGTATGAAAAATATTAAAAACTGTTGAAAGAGAGAGCGAAAGATTCATCTAGTTTGAAATGAGAGATATTTCAATTCAGTGGCTCTATAACACTGATAAAGTTTTGAAATGCAGAAAGCTTTAAAATGCTATCAGATTTACTGCTACAGATTTGAACTATTATATACACTAAAAATATATGTGATGCATCTATCTTGACTATGTAGACTCTGCATAGTTTCAGTTAAGTACACTCAAACTTTTTTTTATATTTATGTATAATATACATATATTTACATGTGTGTGTGTGTGTGGGTGTGTCTATCTATGCCTATCTATCATCTATATATATATATGTCTGGCACATATAAAGAGAAATCTCTCTTAAAACAACATAAATAATGATCGTTAATAGAACTTTGTGATAACAAACTTATATTTATATACAAAACTTTGAATTACCACTGAAAATTTAATATAGATACTTATTTTAATCATGAAAATATAATGTCATATATTTATAATTTTTCTTTGAATCTACTATTTCGGCTTTCGTTCTAGTTCTTTGTTTTGTAAAGTACAAATTCGCGTAACATTGAAATTTTTGTTATTTAATATTTCATAACTTGCCATGTAATTTTTCAGAACTTGAAAAAATAATTCAGAAAACAAATCATTATTATACAGCAGACCAAATTACAATTTGTAGAGTTAAATATATTCGTATCTGATACTTAAATATAGAACATGTAGAATTAGTTTTAAATTGTATTCTTTAAAAAAAATAATTTGCTTTGAGTTGTCTACACGCTGGTTTATGCTAAATTGGTTTAGTTCCTCTAAAGAAGATATTTTTTAAACTTTATCGTTACTCTTAACACTTTAATTTTCTATTTAGTTTAAGCATTCGCAGTGTTAAGGTAATTTGTTGAATCAATCGAATTTTAATACGCAATTTTACTTATTTCCAGGTTCATGTTATTCAATTCATCAAAGATTGCAACTTTTACTTCCATCCTGTTTTAATCACAAAAACAGAGTTTTAAGAGGTAAAAGTCCGTTAAAAATCCCATACGTTTATTTTAAATAATGAAAATCTTGTAAACCTCCTTCTACTGATGGTAGTATAAAGTACCATTTTAATTAATTATCACTAACGGTTTAAATTTTCCTAAGTTGAGTATTTTATTTATGTATACCTCTTAATTTCCAATGCAGTGATTAAAAAATCATTGTTCAAAAAATTACAGTAAGGTATAATGCAGTAGATAAAGACATAATCATAGTCTCATGTAAGATTACAATCAAGCTAATTTTCACGATACTGGCTCGACTTCTTCTAGGTACTTATATTTTTTGTGATAGAGTGTGTATATATATACATATAAATATTAAGTTTTTCCTAATATTTTCTACTAAAACATTTTTTATTATTCCTCTCCTTGATAGATTCATTATTGTTCTCTTTTCTCAATTTCTTTTTACGATTTTATTAGGTTCTAAAACCACGTGTTGCATTAGGCTTAACTTTTCAACTTGGGTTTTTTTTCTATTATGTCGAACATTTCTGCTGTACGGGGAAGGTTGGATCCGCAAAGCACTACTTAACTGTAATTCACTAGCCTAACTCAGCGATTACTTTAGAAATCATAATAGGTCTCCAGTTTCGTCCAATGACTTTTTTGTGTCTACATTTGTTGTGCTTGCTGAATTCCAATTTCTTACTTCTTTAGCACTGTAGGTTCTAGTTATTCTTCACTTTTATTTTATTATACTATATATATATGTGTGTATGTGTGTCTATGTGTAATATTATAATAATAATCAATTCAAGGAACGAGATGGATAGATTATAAATATAAAATTTCAAATAAATCAGAGAAATCTTGAAACCAGAATTCGATAACAAAGAAAAAAATAATGTTTAAAACAATTGACCAAAATTTAAAATTATTTCATTTCGTAAGACTACCACTGACTTAGAGCTGTGTAATAGGTTTAAGATAAATATATAGTTTTGTGTGGAGGGTGTTGGTGTGTTTGTGAGAGGGTGTGTATTTATTGGTTGTTCTAAATGAACAATCGTTAAAAAATCATACACATATACGAAATAATTCCTTACGTAATTATGAAGCTATATGAATCTATGATTAACAGCAAAATGAAATAATTACGAAAAAATATTTAAAGTAACTTAAAAATTTATAGTTTTAATCTTACCTTTTCTTTGAATAAAAATACACTGTTTTCATTTAAGAAGAAAACCAATTTGAAAGGTAATATTTCTCGTAGAATAAAAAATATGCTCTATGCAAACACGTAGTATCTATCTTTTTTCCCCGTCTTATTTATATTCGTAACATTCCTATCTTGTTTGTAAAATAAATACTAGGTTTAGTAGAAAGGTTGAATAAAAGAGAAAATAAGGAGCCATAAATGCCTAGTAGAGTAAGAGAAATAAAAAAGGAACGCAAAAAATGTACAGGGAAAAATATTCCTGCGTCACCTGAGAAGTCAAGATGTCTAGCTAATGACAAGTCCGGAGCTTTCTTAAACTCCTAACATGTCGGAAAGCAAAAGAAAAACTTTGCAGTTAGTGATAAATAGGTGAAAGGAGGAAGTAGATGCTAGAGTCAAAATCAGTAGGACTTAAGTTGTGGTATAAAAATACCTCAAAACTTATTTGTTTTTGCTTTTATTTTTCAGATGTACTTTCTAATAAAAATATACTTTGGGTCAAAGCAAATAAGATATTTCCATTGACTATTACTTTAATATTTTATTTATGCTGTTTTGTCTCCTCTTAAAATCCTAAAATAGTAAAGGGTCTATACTACCATAAGAGAACAGGTTTTGTAAGTTTCCGTAGTATTTTTAATTGGAATAAAAATCAAATTAAAATTGAGTGTCTTAAGGTATCCGACTACATTCAAAACCGTAGTTTTGCTAAAGTGTATAAATGGATATATCAGTTATAATATTTAATGCCAGTTAGATTAGAAATCGTATATAAAATTGTTTTAAGAATAGTATTACAGTAAAAAATTATGAAAGTACAATATTTTGAAAAAAATGAACATAGAATGACCCATTTTCAAAACGTTCTTCTTTTGTGAAAAATGCTTCTATTATAATAGCATTTTGCCTGCATACAGCTCAGGCAGAGGCTGAACTAGAATTTTTGAAATATATAATTTAGAAGAGGATTTATCCATATTTTACTAAAACAGAGGGGAGAAATTTTAAGAAAAAAACGCCGATAATTATTTCAATTATGTAGTAACTCTGAAAATAATGTGGATTTTTCAAATATCTTAGTTCATACTCTCTGGAAGAGTCTTTACTTTATATAAGCAAAATATTATTATTATTATTATTATTATTATTTTGTGAAAGGAGAATGTTTTGGAAAAAGATTATTCTAAGTTAATTTTTTGCTAAAATATTATATGTGAATAAGTTGTTTTATAATAATGTTCTTAAAACCAATTTATACATGTATTCTAATCTAAGCAATACTAAATATCATGAAAATTATGCATTTATGCGTTTTTTAAAGTCACGGCTCCGAACGTCGTCGGATACCTTAATTTGATTTAAAGCCAAATTAGTTCAAGTTGAATTGTCTATCAACCATTTTAGGATTGAGGGGCAATTCAAATTTAATTTAAATAAGTCGTGATAAAACTGATACAATATTTAGATGTTTTATTGAAATTTTTTCATCAATAAAACTGCAAAATAAAATTTACGGATTTCGTAAACATTTCTTAGTTTTTTTGGGAGTGGGATTTTCCCATAAAATTCGATAATAATAATGCAATAGTATTTAAAATAACTGCCGTATTTACTCGAATATATGCTATAATCGATTCTAAGCCGCATCCTTATTTCTCAAAATGTTTCTGTAAAAGTTGTCATCTATTCTAAGCAGCAATCCCAATTCTCTACACGTTTTTGAGAAAATATGGAAAATAGTTGGCAAAAGACTCATTAATTACGATACTTAAATTTTTTTTGAGAAGACTAATACGTAATAAGAAGTTAATAATGTAATTATTTATCTCAATGTTAAAAACCTTCAAATATATACATGAACCTATAATTACACTAGGCGTCAGTATCATGTTTCAAAAATGATTTGTCACTCCCATTGTCACAGATGAATTCGGAATTTTAGCCAGCTTCACCATTTACTTACACGATGTCGGATTCCTTGTCATTCAATGAATTTTTTAAACAACATTTTTTAAAAGAATGCATTATAGAAAAATGCAAACGAATTATTATTAAAGAATGTTGAACATTTGCAAGCCAAAACAATATCATTTGGCTTACGTCATTGACATATTTGCTTCATCCGTGTCAATTTTTTATTGGTTACAGTTCAGTTTCAGTTTATTTTTTTTTTTCGCCTCTCTTTTCATTGCTACGTCATAATGATTTAAAAATGAATTCCTTATAAACGCATCGATATTGATTATTTTTAGGAAAAAATCATATGTAAAGAATCGTTGTTTTGTAAAAAAAAAAAAAAAAAAAAAAAAAAAAATGAAAACATACTGTATCGTGACGAAATAAATTACCTTTCAAATTACAAAATTGCTGGCCAGGTTTTTAAGTGTGCGAATAAAACTTTGAGTATTTTTTTAAAAAAATCATACAAATAAGCGATGCTGTTTCGAACCCAGGTACACAAATTACTAATCTAGCAGTCTAAGCGGACGATCCACAAAATATTCGGTAAAAAAGAAATAAAAGACCTTTGGAATAAAAGGAAGATATATTCCATTTCGCATTGCATTATTTGTTAAAGTTAATTTTTTTCAGTCTTCATTTTTAAGTTAATGGCTTCAAACTTCATAAATCGATTGCAAACAATAATATTTTTAGACAAAAAATGTAACAAAAATAATGCTTTAATTGTTATCGCAAAAATGAAAAAAACGAAAAACACAATTTTTTTTTCAAACCATAATTTTTAAGCAATTGTTTTCAATATTTGTACATATTACGGATAATATTGTTTTACACACAGAAAAAATGTTTCATAAGATTATTTTTCTAAATAAAGAAATTAGTAAGTATTTAAATAAAATTTTGAGTACTCTTTAAAAATCGTTAATTTTTTTTTGATTTTCTTTTAAATTACTGATTCTAAAAGAGAAATGCATGAATTTTATCAGTGTAGAATATAATTTCAGTAACTTGAAAGAACAGTCAATCGGAATGACTTAAAAAAGGATTTTCATAAAAACGTATGGACTTTGACTCATTTTAGAAATAAATCGTAATAAAATAGAAAATATATTTATTTTGTAAAATAAATAATATCGTATCGTGGTGATGTAACTGGTCTTTCCGATTATTTGACTATTTTTTTTGTCTAAGTCTTATAAAAAAATTAGATCGTGTTTTAAAAACATCTAGAATAAAAAATAAAATGTACAGAAAATTGGAACTTCATCGGCCGGCGAGAAAAAATGGCAATAATTAAGCGTTTTAAGGATTTTAATTAACATATTTTAACCAGTTGCACTATCTGAATATAACTGCCCAAAACAGATTCCTCGGATCATTCCCGAGCTTTTGGTACCTTTAGCGAGTTTTTGCGTCGTGCGGTTCGTGAGAAGGTACACCTATCGTATAGTCGCATACTTTTGTTTACCTTCGCGTTTTAATAGTATAGATATTAATTAAAGTAATTTTTACAGGTGGATCTTGCAACTAAATTTTCAATTTGATGTCTTCAACCGATTGAGCTAAAATTTTGTATACTCGTTTGGTTTGAATGACAATGCATGTTTTAATGATTTATATTCTGATATCGCAAATAGTTAAAAAGATATTAATTGTAAACCGTTTACCCCTGTTAGCTTTTTATTCTGCCCAGCAGGTTATCTGATTGACTTTAAAGAAGTTTTGATATATAT
>BMAU01016270.1:0-52741 GCA_019973935.1 Trichonephila clavipes
GCGTATTGAAATTAGATCGAAAAATAAAGAAAATACTCATAAAAAAACTGCACATGAAAGATAAACAGTACTCTTTTCTGAAAAAAATATTTTGGAGAAAGAAACAGTAAAAAGAGTTTATGGTTTACATTCGGATTATATTATTGATTCTGAAAGAAAATAAATTTAAATTAAAAAAACTTTTAAAAACAAGCTTTTATTTAAATGCGCTAAATAAATGAAATAAACTTTTTCTTTTAAAACTTTAAATGCTATCAACTTATAACATCATTACACAATTTATAATATAAAAGTTTGTCGCCAGATTTAAGTACTCGTATTTACTTAGTTTGAAAAATTTAAAAAAAATAAAATTAATCAGATCAAGTACTTTAATTTGCTTGTTTATCTACACAAGTAAATTTCGCAAGAAGCTTTTATATTATAAATTGTGTAATGACGTTATAAGTTGATAGCATTAAAAACTTTAAAAGAAAAGTTTATTTTATTTTTTTAGGAAATTTAAATAAAAGCTTGTTTAAAAAAGTTTTTTTACTTTAAATTTATTTTTTACTGTTTAGTTATCACTGTACAAGTTTCTCAGTCTGTTCATTTCATTCAACGCGTCATTGTTGTAAGTTAATCTGCCGGTTAATTTTGAACATGCTAGCTCAGTCTTTTTTTTTCCACCAGGCCACGTTTATGTTATAGATATTTCATTTGGGCCGCAACAAGACAATAATGGGGGAGGGGGGTATAAAAGCTGTAAGACCAAAACAACATTGGAGAAAGCAAAATTAATAAAAAAAATAATTAAAGCTCATTTTTTTGCTTTTACTGTAATACTATACTAAAAACAAAAAACCCTCAATCAGTTGAAGACATCAGCTTCAAAATTGATTTGCAAGATTCCACCCGATAAAATTAACTTAATATTTTTTAACTATTTCCGATATCGGAATATAAAAGGCACAAACATGCATTGTCATCCAAACTAAACGTGAATACAAAGTTTCAACTCCCTCGGTTGAAGACATCCGCTTCAAAATTTAGTTGCAAGATTCCACCCGACAATTTTACATTGCAAGTTAAATAAAAGCTTCTCTAAAAATATGGCATAATTTGTACGTGTACAAAGAGAAGTATTATAAAATATCTAGTTGTACAAATCAAAAATGAATTTCAAATATATTTTACAGGAAAAAATTATAACTGGAGGCTCGAGGTATCGATCCCCGTACCTTTCGCATGCTAAGCGAGCGCTCTACCATCTGAGCTACGATCCCGTTCGCCACCTGTTGTACAGTAAACATTCCGGCCTAAACACCTGAAGAAGATCGTTACAGTAACTTGGTCGATACCGGAATATAAATCGGCAAAACATGTATTGTCATCCAAACTAAGCTTGAATACAAAAACTCAGCTCAATCGATTGAAGACATCAGCTACAAAATTAAGTTGCAAGATTCCACCCGAACAAAAAAATTACTTTAATTAATATATTTTTAACTAATTGCGATATCGGAATATAAATGGTCCAAACATGCATTGTCATCGAAACAAAAAACGTGTATACCAAATTTCAGCTCCATCGGTTGAAGTCATCAGTCTCAAAATTGAGTTGCAAGATTTCACCGGAACAAATTACCTTAACCCGTTAACGCCTAACTTAATTTAAAATTGAAATTTTGTTAAAAACTTTTAAAATTATATTCCAAACACTTAAATTAAATGTAATATGCAATTAAACTCCACACCATTAATTTAGGATCCGAGATAATTAATGTCCTATAAATAGAACGCTGGGTGGTTGTGGAAGTTTTAGATCACTTAGTACTTCTCCTTTGTTTTTAGTTACTAGATTACATTTCTGTTCCCAAACAAATGAACTTTAATATTTAATGCAAAATAAAACGAAACATAAATAAATTTGACATTTTTTATCAAGTTTAAAAATATTTACGCAATTTATGGTAATTTGGAAAATATTTTGTATATGATGTTACATCACAATTCTTGCAAAATGAAGAGGTTTTCCCGAACAATTTTTCATTTGACATCGTCTTTGTTTTTCTCTTTTACCAATTATATGTCCAACTCCATCACGTCTAACAGTGTCTATTTCCTTCACTCGAGATGAATGTGTATAACTTGATCTACAGATTTTTTTTTATACTGTGTTGCCTTTTTTAGATAGTCATTGCAATATGTCTCCTTATTTTTTGACACTTGTTTTCTCTGCATTTACCATGTTGTAAAATATCGCAGTTATTTACAACAACCATGTCTAAATTTCGGATCAAAATTAGCCAATAACATTTTATTTCACGGATTTTAATGGTATGTTTCTCTAAAAGCCAATAATGAGAATCTACGGCACCCATGTTTTTGTTATAATTGTTTACGAGGCATGGATGTTCGATTTTTTTTTTCTGCTTAACCCTTTTCACGCCTTGAAACGGATGTTAATGGCTCAATTATGTCAATATTTATCACAAGTTTAACGCATTTATTATCATGCCATTTTACCGCAGTATTTTTATTTTTCAAAGAAATCATGTGAACCACGGCTAGTCTTTTTGAAAGTAGAATTAATTTCAAGGGCAAATTCTGTCACTTCTTATTGTTCCTGTTGCTCGAAATCCACTCTCTCTTAGGTCAACTAACAAATTATAGGAATTTTAAAAAATATCAATATAAACTATATAACTCTTGGGATCAGTAATTGGCTGAAGTATTTTTTTTTACAATTCGAGTTCCCTAAGGGCTCTTTTCAAAGAACCATGGTATAAGCAGCATCGACAACTTCCTTGCAGCAATACAAATCAAAACTTATAGCAGTAACCATTGTTCCCACATCTTATACCCAAACCTTTGGGTTTACCTTTAATGTATTGCTTGCAGTAACGATGACCGTAACGTCGAATCATCATTTCATCAATAGATAGATGCTTGTCAAAAATTCCCAATTTCTGAAAGTTTGCGTTCATTTCAGCAATTAATTTTCGAATTTTAAAAGCTCTGTCAATTGTTTGGGATTTGGCTAAATGAATCACATATTTTATTTCTAAGTATCTGTTTCTAGTCATTGAGATTCTTACTATAGGAACGATTAAATACTCTTCATCTGACCAATAGTCACATTCACTTGATAGTGTATGATATCCAATGAAAATAAAAAAAAATCGATAAATGATTTTAATTCTTCAATTGTTAAGGAAAAATCTGGTTTGTTTCTCCATTGTTTGGCGTATTTTTCTGTTTCTGTTAAAATATACTCTATATATAAGTATGTCGGAGACAAAAATTCTTCATAAACTTCAACGGGCGTAGATCCTTCTAAAAAACTTTCAGTTTTTTCATAATTTATTTTTGAGGCATTACTTTCATTAGAAAAATTGTAATTTGACGGAACTTTTTTCCAATCTGCTATTAACTCTTTTTTACATTTTTTAAGTGTATTTGATCCTGATTCCGAGCGACTTCGCTTCTTACTTTTGTTTGATAAATATTTCTCTCTATGATCATCATGGTTTTCATGATGTACAGTAATTTCTATTCTACCTGCAACGTCTCTTATAGATAGGCTAAGAGTTTCAGTGTCATCTCAAAAGCTTCTTCATCTGTTAATTCATCTATTTCAGGTAGCAAATCAATCTTTTCTCGGACTCTAATTCCTCCGAAAATAGATATTCTACAGCTTTCTCGCCAGTTTTAAAAACTTTTTTCAGCGACATCTTGAGCACCTTTGAAATAAACTAAGTATCAGAAAATTTAACGAATCCACCCAGCGTCCTATTTTTAGGACAGCAGTTTAAATTTGTAATTAAAACTAATAAAAGTAAAAATAATTTTAAAATGTTATAAGGCATCTGTTAATATAATATCTGAAATATATATTCTGAAAAAATATTTAAACTTACCTTTAAAACTTTTTCGTACGATTACAATGAAGTTCAGCAAGAAAAAATCATGAAAATGGAGAAATTTACGTGTCTGCAGCTGGTTTTAAAATGCTTCCATCCGGTCCAAACAGGCTTAAGTAATTCAGGTGAAACTATTACTTTTCAGGGGTTTAAAAAAAGGGTTAACAAAACGTTGAATAGCTTTATTTATAATGGTGAAAATGAACTGTCCTATAAATAGGACGCTGGGCGGAAACGGGTTAATTGATATCTTCTTGACTAATTGCGATATCGGTATATAATTGGTCATAACATGCATTGTCATCGAAACTAAACGCGTATACAAAATTTCAGCTAAATCGTTTGAAGACATCAGCTTTAAAATTGAGTTGTGTGTGTGTGCAAGATTCGACCCGAACATTTTACATTGCAAGTTAAATAAATGTTTGTGTGTGTGTAAAAAGCCACACAGTTCGACCAACCATTATTATACAATTTTAAAAAATGAGGATTTCTTAAAGTGTTTTCAAACTTTTATAAAATGTTTAATTTTTTAATTATTTATTAATTTTAAAGAATTTATGTTTCTTTAATTATTACAAACAAAAATTTGAATGGATTTGAAATTATATTCTTTGTTGATTTTTAATATTTTTTTTTCTATCTAAACTTTGTAAAAACACATTTTTTTTTAAATATCAACATTGGCATTTAAATAAATAACTAGAGATCCCAGACATAAATCCCTAGTAACTTTTATTAAACAACGTTTGGAAGCATATACAAAAAGTTTCAAGAGAGAGATTCTATCTTTACCAAAAAAGAAAGTCTTAGGGATAAGAAAACATTTATATCATCAAATTTTAAAATCTGAGAAAAATTCACTTTAAGTTTTTAAAGGTAAAAAACAAAAATATATTGCCTTCAAAGTTCTAGCTTTTTAATATGTAATTTTGCAATGTATGTGTTCTACATTAAAACACCTTTTTAATTAAATATGACTGACAATATATTTTTTTAAATTTAAAATATTTTTTTTGCACAGTATTGATAATATTTGTTGCGATGATAGGTTATTTAGCTTAATCTTAACCTATTATGTTAACAAAATTTTTGAAACACAGACCACCTATTTACAAATAATAATGATAATAACTTAAGGTAAAAATCACTAGGTTTGTATCAGTTGGTGTGGTGTGGTAGTTAGGAGAGGGTGGTGCCAGCTCAGGTGTCGTTATGACCATGGTTTTTTTCGCCAAAAGCCCTTTAAAGTGCGACGTTAATATTAAATCAAATCAAATCAAACTAGGTTTGTATATAACATTAATTTTTTTCAGTTTTAAATCGTAGCAATTTAGTTAGTTTGAATTTTTGTTGGACAACTTTAAAATACTAAAATATACTACTATAATATGTTTACTATAATGTAAATTGATAAACCATTACGATATTCAGTTTTATTAGCAATATTTGAATTTCAATAATTGGGATTCTAATTAGAGTATCAGCTGAGGGCTAATTTTTAAATTGAGCCGCGGTAGCCTAGTGGTCAAGGTGTCGGATTATAGCTGGCGTGTCATGAGTCAGATCCTAGTACCACTAAAGTACCCACCATGCAGGGGAGGGATGCACTTTAAATCTGACAAGAGCTCAAGCGTCGTCCCACTGGTGTGGTGTAGTAGTTAGGAAACGGGATACTAGCTTAGGTGTCATCCTCGTCACTTGGCCATGGCTCAAAATTGTGAGGTGCCCCGCCAAAAGCCCTCGTGTAGCGTTGTGACGTTAATATTCACTAACTCAAGATTTTTAAATCCATCATTTTCGGTACTATCTATACCATCTTTTCGAAATATTATTTCTCATAGCAACCTGTAAACGTTTTGGCTAAAGCATTGTTACAATAGGACAAATTAATTATAAAGCTTCTAAGTTATATGAACTATTTTTTTAAACAAAATTAGCCTTGAAATTGATTTTAATTGAGTAAGTTCTTAATGAACTAACTCAAAAAACTTAAAAACATAATCAAGAAGAAAAGATTTTAGTTGTGAAAGTTGACATTAATAACCATTTTACAGTGAGAATGTTGATTGTTCCAAAAATGTTTTTAATTAATTGAATTTAAGACAAAAGCTTTAAAGGGAAACCGAAACCAAAACTTAAGGTCAGAAAACATCAAATATATTTTTTTTTACTAAACTAATTTTCTTTTATCAGATCTGAAATTTGGTGGCAAGCTACGAACTGACATGAATCACAAGAAAATAAAACAAAAATTGGTATATTTGAAATTTCATGGTATTGTGCGTATTCTTAATAATAAAAAATTTTATAGAACAATAGAATAATTAAAGAACGGAAATGTAAATAAATAGTTTTTTCTTGAAGTTTTAACTTTACAAAACTATATCTGACGATGTATTCGTCCTTTCTTACTTTAAATCTAACGTTACCTCGTCAATAAACCAGAGATAAAAAATGACGGAAGAGAATCAGATTGTGTAGTTTGGTGTTCTATTTCAGATCACGTTTCGAACAATCGATTGCTCTCAAAGAGCGATATTCCGCAAACACGTAATTTCTCCTAATGAACCCTAAAAATAGACTCGACATTGATCTCCAGATGCTTCACACTGCTTTATCCTTTTGACAAGTATGAAACTTCAAAAAGGGAGCACTTCAACTACTTATTTTACAGTGAAAAGTAACTGGATACATTGTTAAGAACATTTGATTACAAAAAAGGAATCAAAAACGTTAAGGTTATTTTTTTATATTCATCTAATTAGATTTAAATCAGCGTTTCTCAAACTGCATGAAGCACCCCCGCAAAGGTAGAGTGATAATCCAACGAGGGGTATGCAAGCATATCGAAAAGTCGAAAACAAAAGATTACTTAATGCATTATTAATTTACTGAAAGGAAGCAAAACAAAATATACTCTGACTAATAAAAAAAATTAAAATCTACAATTACACTAATATATGTATTTTATGTGATTTTTAAATGTATCAGAAACGCACAAAATGTTTGATAACTAATTTAACAATTCTAAGTTAAAAACAAGTTTAATAATCACCAGTGAACACATGAACTTGTCATATATAAAGTTATGTACAAAATTTAATATTCATGTTAATAATACGCACGGTTCATAATTAAAGTCGTATATATATATATTGTAGTTTTAGTGTGAAAGTATATTATTATTGAGTACAACACATTGTTATTGTATGGAGGTGGATGCGATGAAAATTATGTTTGAAAATTGGGTTGTGTGACGAAAAATTAAACATGTACATCATCTGATAAAGAGAGTGATATGCAATCTTTCCTTGTAGGCATTTATTTTCTAGGCACTTCTGCTGCCTAGAAATCTCATATATTTTAAATTTATTTTAATAATATAATGCCAACTATTGGTTTAATTTATTTTCCATTTTCATATTTTGAGTCAATGTGCTATGGATAGCTAAATTTTAGTTTTAATTTGTTTCCCTTTAAAATTATATCAATATATAGTCGAACCTCTACGAACCTCTATGTTGCAAAATTTTCTATATAGCGAACTTTTTTTTCCTGGAACCTTGAACATTTCACGATTTTCTACGTAAAGAACACTCTATATAGCGAAGTGCATTTTCTATATAACTAACTTTTATTTCGTGACTCAATTTTTTTCTCCCTATTTTTAAAGTATTTCTGAACATTTAAAGTTATTATCTCGTTAATACGTATTATGGTGGTCATACATCTTGAATTGGTTTTATAAAATCTTAACTCACTGAGAGCAATAGAGTTCTGGAAGTTTCATCCAAGAAGTGCAAACCTTAAACCTCATTGCGCAGGTTACTAGAAACATCTTCGATATAATCTTTCACCCTCAGTGGAGTTGTCCCGTGTCCCCGTGTTCTAATTATAAAATAATTTTTGTTTAATATTACTTGTATGCTTTAAATTATAGAATTCCCTTAATATTTAATAATTTTTATATGAAGTTATTTTTTTTAATATTTAAAATACATTCTTTTTACTTTTTTTCCCTTGAAGTTTTTCTTTCTTTTTATAGATGGATAGGATACATAAATTAAGCATGTATTAATTTTTAAAAAAAGGTGTAAATAATTATTTTTTTAATGTATAGTGTTTATGAATTTAAAAATTATTTTATGTGTTTTATAAAGTATATTGAAAGATGAACTTCTATATAATGAATTATCCATGCAATGAACTTTTTTCCCAGGATCTAGCGACTTTATATATAGAAGTCTGACTGTATTTGTATTACTTTACCATGTTTTTAGCCTCGAGGTCAATGTCTCCGACAGGTGGCCGGCATGCCATGATTTTCAGCCATGTTTTCATTCAAGACCCGTCGCGTAGAGCGGCTGATGACTTATATATCTCTAGCGGTTCATTCCTACAGCTGAGGTTGTATGGAAGAAAGGTGGCATCATGTGTGATGTCTTGTATTTTACCCGTTGTGTAAAATAACAAATTCCATCTCTAATCTACCTCGTGTTGCATTATAGTTCGACGTTAAGGAAAACACTCTCACCTTCTAGAGATTAATGCACATTTCCTAACTGCAAAACATTGATGGATAATGTAGCTCGAAACACAACAACAAGACCAAGGATACAGTTCTACTGCACACCATATTTAGAATTATCGGAGCATCTATGGCTGTACTTCTCAAAGTTTCAATATTTTCGACCCACTATTTAATCATACTTTTCAGCGCCCCCTCTCCATACAATAACAATATATTTAATTTTAAAAAACTATATTTTGAAGCTACAGATACAATATGACTTTAACCTCTTGCCACTGTCGTATATAAACGTCTCGCTTAGTCAAAGCATTAATTATCCCTGACGTATTGTTATATACGTCTTTCCAAAGTATGATATTTTCGGTGCACTGCTATTCATAAAATTATTCCGAAGGCTTTGGAATGTAATAAAAAGGACTTTGACTGTGTTTGTGAGGAATTTACTTATTTCAGAGGATTTGCTTATTTATTCCTTTCCACCCCCTGCCTTATACATCACATACGGTCTTCTACGAAGAAAATGGTGCCATTGAGAAGTGAATCACGTCTCATTTAATCGGTAGTTTAGGGATTAATTATAAATCTACACATTATCAAGATAAAAGTTAATGTTTGTGTATAATTTTTCATATATGACTAAGTACTAGGGGTCATTTTAATATTATATAATGATGTTCTTAACTTAATGTTGTTTACATTTTCTTAAATAACATCGTACAATACTACTAAATGTATTAGTGAATTATATCAGTGTAAATAATGTGTATTCCATTTTTCATTATGTCAGAAAGTATATTTTTGTTTTTTAAGTAAATTAATATTTTTTAAATAATCGTTTGCTTTCGACTTTTCAATATGCTCGCACCCTCCTCATAGAGTAATACAGCGCCCCTCCAGAGGGACGCGCCCCACAATTTGAGAAAATTGAACCTATTAAGTTTAAGGTAACTAGGACGCTGGAATGTCATAAGTTTTGTATTTTTTCTTGTAGTTTAAAAAAAAAGATCACTATTTACTGTATTCATAGATGCAATTTTATGAGAAATCGATAAATAGAACGTTAGAAAAATGAACCTTAAACCTGTAAACAAATGTGATACAACAAAGTTCCAGGTACATTTTCTCCAAAATCCGTTTTGTACACATATGCATTTTAAAACAATAACTTTCTACACAAAAAATTTAATTTTTCTGTATTACATGTTCAAAATTTTTGAAAGTTCTCCAGTTTTTGCACAAAAAATAAACAAAAATTTGCAAGAAAATTTTTGTTTTTGAAAATGTTTATTATCAGAAGTCCCTGTGCATTTAATAAATACTCAGTGTAGATTTTGAATTATAAATGAAGTTGATAGAATACACAAAGTGAATCTCCTAATTTAATTGCATAGCTTGTAAGGTAAACATTTCGTTCTTTTTCTAATTGCTTATTGTTAACATTTGAATACTTATAAAAACTTTTTATGTTTATGATTATTATTTTTACTTTAAAATAAATATGTATTCGTATGTAAGAGTACAAAAACAGAGCTTCTTTTGTTATAATTTTCAAAAACATAGTTCCGATTTCAATTAATACTTAAAATATGTGTAAGGACTTCTGTAATATCTTGTAATAATGACATTCAAAGAGGGAAGTAAATATACTACAAATTACAGCCTTAAATGTTTGGTAATTTTAAAGAAAACGTTTGTGAATCGTTGAAAACACATGTGGGTGAAATAGGGAATAGTAATTAAAAAAAAATTCTAATAATATAGAATTTAAAATATACAGTTTAAAATTGGAAAAATGCTAAAGAAAAATCCAGTTAATTATGGTATGGTTTTATACTTTTTAAACAATATTACTTTACAAACTATATAGTTAAAAATGTTTTCATTTACATTTTTTCAAAATGTACACACCGGTAAACTTTTCTAAAAACAATTTTTGTTTTACCTATAGTGCTGATATTTTGCATACTATGAAATTCACGAATTTCCACTAAGAGGGATGAATTTTCTTTCAAATAAACATTCACCAATTTTAGTATCTAAAGTGCATTTACATCACAAAATGTAAAATTTATTTTTAAAATTTGGGTTACATTCGTTCATATGGACTCTTATATTTACAAATACTTTGCAAAATTTCAAAACTATATATACAGTTGAATTTATGTAAAATATATTTAAGAGGATAAGAACAAGACACGAAAATAAAAGAAAAATAATTACTGATTAATAATTGCTCATACAGAACTATTTATAATTAAAAGTAATATTTTTATATTTTACATTAACAGGTACATAAATTTATACGGAAAATTTAATGTAAAAATATTTCATTTCCATTACTTCTAAACTGAGTAATTAGGGACCATTTAAAGTTGGTGCAAATAAAGTTCACTTTTTCCTTCTCACAGACGTTCCAGTAACCTTAAAATAATAAGAGAAATTGGAAATTTTATTAAAGTATTTTTCTTCTAATTAGAAAAAAATCAAAATAGTTTTAAATCATTTTCACATAACAAAATAATTTTCTGTAAGTTACACTTGCTAGTAAATTTCAATTGAATTTTGGGATGTTTAAGTTAAAAAAATCGGAAAATAACAGGAGGATTTATTATTTTATTTTAATCCCACGCATGTTTATTGCATAATATTAAAAATATATATATCAACACGATTTTGTTTACATTTAATTATTTTTCTCCTGTAGAATTTTACTCCTCATATTTTCTAAATAATGAAATTATAAGTTAGATATACTTGACGAATGATTTAATAAATTAAATGATTTAAATCAAGGGTTTGCCAGATGTGGCACGTGGTAGAATTCTGAGTGGCACTCTGCACTACTCTACAAATTAGTCAATTTTTGAGTGGACGGAAGTTGATAAACTTTTAATGTATTTGACAAACATCTTCAGAGTTCTGCACGTCTTTAGACTTATGAAAAGATCTGAAAGGTATTTTACAAGATAAATTTACAGAGCGATTTTGTAAATTATGAAATGGTATTTCAGGAGCGATTTAATATTTTGAAGAGTTGCATGTGCTCTGTTTTCCGCTCTTTTACGCTCTACATATCTAAGTAAAATAATCTTTACTCATATGAAAGATATTTCGAAAGTGCAAATAAATTGTTCAACAACTGAATGCTCAGAATCGTGTCAAACTTAAAATCCCAAATTACAGCCTTGATTTTGCAATATAAAAGTAGATCGGTGCTAGCAATAGGTTCGTATTATAGTTTTTGTTTTACTATAATGAATAGAAATGCTTATATTTTATGTTTTCTATTTCTTTTTTTTGTCTTAATTTGGATAATATATGCAAAGTTTTATTTATTATTTTCATTTTTGAAGTAAAAGTTATACTTTATGCTGTTTATTTTTATGTTAAAAATGTATTTAAATGATTCAAAATTAATAAATTATAAAACAGTAAATCTATTTTATTGACCTAACTCTGCATGAATTCTCTAACTCTGCATATATCATCGCGGGAATCGAATTGTTTCAAAAATGTCCTTCGTGTGGCACATAGAATCATATGGTAGATTGACTTGGAACGCCGTAGCTGAAAGGTTGCTGATTTATAGTATTTCATAAGCAAAATGGGAAAAATTACAGTTAGAACCGTGTAAAAGCGCATAGCGTGGTAAATTAAACATATAAATTTATACTCTTGGTGAGATAACAAAGTTAGAAACAAATGCAGATTTCCAACTATAAATTAATTATATTCATTGCCTAATCGGAAAGAGAATAAGCCATATAATATAATTCTCGTCATTCTCCCTGTGCCTTGTTTTCTTGAGAGTAGCATATATGGGTGTTGCATTTTTAAACAAAAAACATCTTTTGTAACCAAAATAGGAGGAGGTTCTTCACATTTAATTATAATTTTTTTCTTCGAATTCCTGTCTTGCATTAAAGAAACCACGTTGGAGTTTTCCTTTCAGTTAATTAAGTAATTAATTCAGAAAGTCAATCCAGCGTAAAGAGCCTACAACTTTAAAAAAATGCTTTGAGCGATGATTTAACTGTTTAATAAATCATTAAGTGGAAAATCAGCGTCCTGGTGACTGGGTTTAACAAATTTTTAAATCAAGTACATTATAATGTACTTAAAAAATGAAATTATTCCGAAATCGAAGAGACATTTCATTACAATATTCCCCAAATGTTGTGTACGAAAAAATTTTGATAGCTATCAAAAAGACATGCATATTTTTGTCTGGATATTAAAAACCAAAATGGAGAAGTATACAATGAATTATTTATTTTTAATTCAAATTGTATAAAACATTAGTTAAAACTTTACAATAGGTCTTTTTGAAACTGCATAGTTTGAGTTGACTGCAATTGAATTGAGATGAAAATAGATATTTCTGCTGCCTTAAGACACCAAAAAGTAAAATCTTGTATAAAAAAAGTAATTACTGATTATGAGTTTTCATTTGACAAATGCTGATCAGAATTTTACATGCTGATCAAAATTATCAAACGATTTTATATGCTGATTCAAATTACAAACATTTAAGTTACGAGATATTTATAAATACAAATTTTTATTATAGAAATAAAATATTAAATGAAGGGTATAATTTTCTTTAATAATGATTTTTTTTTTAATTTACGCAGATATTTACACATTATAAATCTTCTCAAAATACATATAGGTAGATAAACTCGACTAAAGATTTATGTCCCCAATTTCCAAATACATCAAACATTGTCTGTACTAATATCGATGGTAATGTTTTTAAAATGTACTTCCTCAAACAATGATGTGCACTTTTTATTTATATCAACTGAAATCTTAAAGAGAAATGTAGTCTATATTTTCGTTTAATTCTCAAGAAAATTGTAAAAAGATGAAGATTAATTTAAAAAACTCATTCGACTAGATCATTCTTAGTGGACGTGAGAACATTTAGTTCATGAAAGTTTGGAGATCTAAATCTCTCAATAGCTTTCTTTTCTAGAGGCCATGACAGCCTAGTGATCAAGGTCATGAACAAATGGCCGACGTGTTATGAGTTTGACCCAGAGCCATAGCTACCACCGTATTATCCGTATAGTAAAGAAGTACACAATTCCAATGCACTATAAATAAAGATTTCAGACATTATATAACTTTTAACAGATTTATATGAGATTATTTTAAGTTTTGTTAGACACAGTCACACATGTTCTACATATGAATCCTTAGATACACGACACACATTAAGAAAGTATAATCCAGTGCTTCTCAAACTTTCAATACTAGCGACACAATTTTTAATCGTACTTTTCATCGCGCCTCCTTCCATATAATAGCAATGTATTGAATTCAATAGAAATGCATTTGACGCTAAATCTACAATACGATTTTATTTATAAGCAGTTCAAATTATCAAGACAAATATTAAATTGTGAGTATAATTTTGTAAATGACAAGCCCATGGGAGTCACTAATAATTATCAACCTTGTTCTTAACATTATATTGATAAATTAATTATCAAATACATTACGCACTACTGATGCGCGTTTATAAGTATATTGTATTAGTATAAATGTGTATTTAATTTTTTATTTTTTCAGAATGTATATTGCTTTGCTTCCTTTAAGTTAAATTCATAATTTTTAATTTTTTTTTATTATTTTTTTTCTATATGCCCCCTTGTAAAGTTATATCACCCCCTTAGAGGGCGCACCCCACAGTTTAAGAAACGCTGAAGTATTCCATTCCCACTCAAACGTGTGTCAAGGTATCCGAATCAGGTCCTCCGATAGGAATTGTGATATGCTTTTTTCAGCTTCATAGATCAACATGAAAGTTAGAGATGAACACCTTGTCTTTTACAAAACATCCATCCGCGAAAGAGATCATGAAGTGTTAAGTCAGGACTTCTCTGGTAGATCATTGGGTAGATGGCATGTTGTAGTCCAGGACTAGTCTAATACAGGGTGGGCCAAATAAGACCTTCTAATGTTAAATATGGATAACTCTTGTAATAATCATTTATTTTGATTAATTTTGTATGCATTAAATAAATAGATTTTAAGGAAATTTTGTGTGAAATAATGACATCAGGCAAATGTCCATAATTTTTCTCGATACAGAGATTGACTCTTTTTAACGTGTTTTCCATTACGCCACGTATGCTTCTGGTTGAAGGCTCAGTATTTCGTCTCGAATATTCTGCTTAAGTTGTCTAATAGTCTCTGGTTTATTGACATACACTTTGCGTTTTAAATATCCCCATAAAAAATGTCGAGCAAGTTAAATCTGGCAAAGAAGAAGACCAAGGGAAATCTGAATTTTTTTAAATTCGACGTTCACCAAAAATTTCACGCAGCAGGTCCATAGTTTGCCTACCAGCGTGTGTAATTGCTTCTCATTTGTTGAAACCTTCAATTAAGATTCTTCTCCGCCATTAACAACAAAACGTTTTCAATCATTGTTCTCTAAACAGCTCCAGAAATGGCTGGAACGACGGCGAATTGAGATAGATGGATCATGTGAAACACTCTGCCGTACAGTTTCCTCCTTCTTTTCAGTGTGAATATGTCATTGGGCAGCTCTTCCCGGACGGTTGGCCACTGAATCCGGTTCCTCAAAATGACCACCAAAGGCCTAATCATGAAGGCTGTGGGAGTTAATTTTGAATTAAAATATTGCCGATATTTACGCTGCGTCCTAACAATTGATCATGGGCAATAGAAAACTCGATAATTTTATTGCTTTATTTTGTGTTGCATGGTTCTATAAAAAATTCCAAGAATTCAAATATAACCTACAAAAAGAAAAAATATATAATATCAAAAAAATAAAAAAGTTGTTTGTGTTTAACAATAGTAGGTCTTATTTGGCCCACCCTGTAAATCGGCGAGGGAGATGTTCATCGACGTATTATCGCCATTTGTCTGATCTTTGATGGTGCACCATCTAACTGCAGAATTAAGTTTTCAATGTCGTCTCACAACTATGGCATCAATCAAAGAATTAACATACCAAAAACATGGTTCTCGTGATAGTTTGATAAATTCACCGCCCTTTTGACTGACTATCACATGACACTCTTTTATTACCTACGTCACTCCCGTCAGGTGTTCTTCATAAAATTTTATTGTAAATCCACCTTACTAGTCACTGAGGTGGTGCGTGTTTTTGATTGTTACTGTTTTACAGTATATTTATGAATTAACCTGTGTAAATAAGAACGTGATTTTTCTCCAAAGTTACTTTTTGGACTTTATTAATAGAATGGCCAATTGTGTAAAAAAAATTCAGATTGTACTATTTAGGTGAAGTGAAATGAAATTATTACTGAAAGTAAAAATATAGCTTGACCAGCCATCATTTTTAAATTTCAAAAAAATTAAGAATTTTTGAAGTTCTTTAACCTTTTATAAAATGCCCAATTTTTAAAATTGCTCCGTCATTTTAAGTGAATAACGTTTCTTAGATTATTTCGAACAAAATTAGTGTAGATTTGAAAATCAGTTCCCTTGTTGAGTTTTTGTTGCGCGTCTTCAGAATACTGTAATATACACTGTTGCTGTAACAATTGCAACAACATGAAGGAATCATCATAATCAAATTAATTTTACGGAAAATATTAATTATGGGATAAGATATTTACATTTCACAGCCACCACACATGCATGGTGTGGGCAGTGCCCTCTGAACTGATTCTGAAAACGTAAAAATAGAGGGATGTAGTGGGATGTTTAAAATAGTTTTTGATTATTTGTTAGTGTAGAACTCTTGGTGAGACCTAAGTATACTTCCACGACGAAATAAGAAGAAATTCCAACATCTTACGTTGTTTGAACGGGGAGGATTATCGGCCTTCGAAAAGGAGGATTTTCCTATGTCGCAAAAGGAGCTCGTGTGCAGCGGAAAAATTCCGTATTGATGCGATTTTGGAAGCAGTGGACCGACGAACACTTACCAACTCGAAACACTGGCAGTGGACGATGGAAGGTGACGTCAGCGCGTCACGATCACCACCTGCTCCGCGTGGCGGTGATTTGCCGTAAAGCTTCCTCCAGGCAGTTGGCAGCAAGTTGCAGGTGTACTAATGTCGGCTTCCTCAACTCGTTGACGTCAGCGGCATCATGAATTGCATGCAAGGGTAGCAGGAGGACACAGACTGGCAAGTTGATAGGCACCAAGTTATCTTTTCGGTGAAATCACGCTTAACTGAGGGGGCCATGATTGCCGCATTCATGTTAGACTATGCAGGTGAACGCTGCCTTTTTAATGTTCATTATCGAACGGCATAGTGGCCTAACACCCGGAGTTATGGTTTTGGGTGTATTTTGTATCGTGGATGATCAAATTTGCCAGGAATTGAGGATAATCTCAATAGCATCATTTACGTCCCATGAAGTGCTACAATCCCAAGTTGTTCCCTTCCTTCAAGGCATCCTTGGAGGTATCTTTCAGGAGGATAATACACGCCCACATGTTACGAAGACTGTTCGAGACTTCTGTTGAGCCCAACACTTGCAACTTCTTCCTTGGCCTGCTAATTCGTCGGATATGTCACCTATTGAGCAAGAGGGGGATTTGGTTGTTCGGTGTCTCGTTGATGATCCATGTCCTGCAGCTTCAAAAGTCGAACTTTTGTTGCGCATACAAGCATTATGGAATTCTTTTCCAGAAGCAGATATTCAAAATCTGTTTGCCTCCACGCTACGTTGAAAAGCAGTACTTGTTGCAGTGCGTGATGGTTACACGAAATACTGATTTCGGACACTTAATATTGTTTTTTTTTCTTTGAAAATTTCGTTATTTGTGTGTACTAATACAAATTGTTTGTGTATTAAATTTCATTTTATTTAAATGACTTCTTCATAGTGTTGCATTCTTTACAAACATCAATTTAGTGCTATAATATGTTTGTTATAATTTAGCTTAGTACATCGTGTGTGTTAATGTTATCTACAACACTTGTATTCGGTTTCGGAAGTGCGTTTTAGGATTTGAGGTCTTGAGCCCCAAGAAGTTCCGCTTAGTTTTCGAAGAATATTCAGTTTTCCAAGAGCTTTGTTGGCAGTTTGTACGATGTGCTTTGAAAAGCGGAGTTCAGGATCTAAGGTTACTCCGAGATAGGTAGGTAGGTCGACTTTTTGATTTGAGAGTTCTGTATTTTGATATTAGCATTAAAACTGTTTCTGTGTCGTCTATCGGTAGAGAAGATGCAGTTGTTTGTTTTGTCTGCGTTTGATGGTTAATTTAAGATTCTCTGCCCATTCAGCAATACCTTTCAGTGTTGTGTTTAGGGCCTTTTCCGATTCTGTAATGTCATTGTGTGAGTGTCATACAGCAATATCGTCAGCTTAGCAGGCGATATTTGTGTCTGGGTGGATATGATGGTGGATGGTGTTGATAAAGATGAGAAAGAGCAAGGGGCTTAAAACAAAGCCTTGTGGAACTCCAGACCACATTCTGCGAGATTCTGAAAGTGCCCCGTTAAATCTAACAGAGAATTTTAATCCTCTGAGAAAATCATTTATCCACAATAACGCTTTGCCATTAATTCCGGGGCCTTGGATAGTATGGACCATTTTTTGACACCAAACTCTATAAAATGCTGCTGAGATGTCCAGAAATACTGCCAAAATTTTCTTGTGAGGTCTTTCTTGAAAACCATCAATTTTCGACTGGCTCAGGTTAAAGAGCTGGTCCGTAGTACTATGGTGGGTTCGGAAAGCTGTTTGATAGAAGTGAAGTTTTTTGTTTTCGATGAGCCAGTTCATAAGTCTACGGTGGATAACCCGTTTCATGAGCTTGCAGAGGGTGCTTGTGAGGGAAATTGGCCTATATATATATATATATATATATATATATATATATATGTATATATGTATTTCATTTTATACTTGTCTTTTCTGGCTGGTATAAAAGTCAGCTCAAAAGATATGGTTATGTATTTTCAAATTTTTTAACTTAGTGAATAATTGACTTTCATTAATGGCAAGACGCTTGTTTCTCTTCATAAAAGCTTTGTGAGTAAAGAAATTTTGTTAAATTAATTTTTGAATGATACTTTTCTTATGTAATTGTTTTAGCATTTTTCTACTTTTCTTACATAATTATTTTGCGATTTTGTGATTTTTTCTGCATTAAGAGTTTTGGGAGAGTTTGTTACATAATAGTAGTGATTGGTTTTATCATGCTCTCTGAGTTATCCATACTCTGAAGTTTTTGTTTATTTTATTTTTATTTGGTTTTCCTACCGAGTTGCAAAGGGGGAAGGTTGGCGCCTTTAAACTAGTTTAACCCCACTTATTCGGTCCTAAGTCCGAAATTGCTTTCTGACTCGCTAGGTTCTGCTTTTTTGTAGCTCTTTTATTTCTCTATAATTTTATTCTTCATGTTCAGCTTTTATATTTGTATTATGCTATTTCTTGTTATGTTCTTTATCTATTATTTCTTGTTTTTGATAAATAATACATATTTCTTTTATATATATTTTATGCATTCATTTGGCTGCTTTGCGCCTATCTATGTATAAATCTATTTACTAATGAGATTGTTCAGATATGGATGTAGACAATATAGAGTATGTTTGCTTATAGCGAATTTTGAAATCGATATTAGATTCAAAATCTTGTCTATGAAGGTTTTTCTTTTTTATTAAGTTTAATTTGGCTTTGTTCTTTTTACTTGTGTGCATTTCTTGCTTATATAAAAATATTATGCCAACTTCTGATTTTGTGCCTATAAAGTAATTGTGGATATGTTATCTATGAGTGGATTAGAATTTTTGGAATTATTGCTCATTATTTCTCTTTTTATTAATGTGATTGAAAACACTTTTGCTAATAATATTTTATTTGGGTCCTTTCAATGTACCTTTAACTTTTAAAATAACTATGAATTTAAAAAATAACAAGTTTTATGCGACTGGCAATTTGTTATACCAGGGTATGACATTGCTCGGTGATACAGTATAATGGAATCTGTACCATCGTCATCCATTTACCATTTTATGAGATCTTATATAGAGATTTTGTATATATTTGGGTATGGCTTTAGTTAGTTATGGAGATGGGAACAAGGGTTCTGAGTTGGCATATAAAAAAACTATAAATTTTTTAAAAAATACAAAAAAATGTGTTAATTGTTTTGATAATCAGAATTTTTTTGCTTTCCCTTCTGTATCTAAACATTGTCGTGTTAGAACTTTTAAAACTCGAATTTTTTGGAACTCTAAATATAAGAATTTATCTCGTACAGCAAAACGAAATATTCATGTTTCTGATAGTACAGATGAAAATCAAAGAGATAAGGATTTTGGTAACATATTAGAAAATAGGTTTTTCAGAGATATTCATGCTTTAAAACTGAAATTTAGATCTTGCACTGATAAAAGATGCAAGGCGTGTTGCATGATGAGTAGGGAACAGTTGGATAAGGATGCAGGTTATTTATTTTGTAAGACTTTTAACTGTGTTTACAAAATGACATGCAACATATGTAAATTCGCTTATATAGTTCAGACTTCAAACACTATCAATATTAGATTGAATCAGCATAAGTCTGATACAAGGAAATTTGATTGTAACAATAACCAGGCTAAGATTGAGATAGGACACTTTCATAAACATGCATTCAATAACATAACTGTACATATACTTAGAATAGTGCCAAATATTAAACAAAGATTATGGTTCGAAAACTTTTTATAGATTCATTTAGATCATATTATCCTTTATGGTTTGAATGTTATATGGAAAGGTGAAAGTGTCTTATTAGCTTTTTAAACAAAAATCCGAGAATTCATTATATATTCGAATTTTAATAAATTTATTGATAATAGTAATAATATTCGTTTAGCGAGAATTTCAAAAAGCTAAACGCAGAAAAGAGTTACTAGAGACACGTCAACCCTCAAGAATTCTATGTTAGAATTAGCTGTTAAATTTGATGATAACTACAACACAGGCTTAATTAAATCGTTTATGTTTGGCTTGAATAAAACTGAAATTAAAATTATGACAGATATTTTAAGCAGATATAAATTTCGTGATTCTCATGGTATGCATATGATTCGAGACCTTAATAACTATTTAGTACAAAAAATGAATATTAAATTCGATGCAAGTGAAAATTACTCTACAGAATATTGTACATTATTATTTATGAATAAATCCTTTAACAAAATTAATTTTTCAAGTATATTTCAAAAATATCAATCCTTTTTTCCTATTAAAATATTATTATTAAAAGTCTTTCAAAAGAAGAAACTTGGTAAATTTATATTTAATTATAATCAAGTCTCAGAGCTCCTAAGTTCAGAATCATGTAAATGCAATCTATATCAAGACTATATTGATGATTATCATCAGCACGTTGTCACAGGACACCTTAGCATCGTGAAAGATGATTTGTTAAGAAATTTTATGGAAAAAGGTACCGGTTTTAGACTTATGATCACAAATAATAAATCTAACGTTATGAAACAAATCATAAAAGATTTAGATAAATTCTACCTTAAAATGGCAATTAAATACGGAATGCCGATTGAAGCATTCAATCAATTTAGATCTTATGTAGCAACAGAAATTCAGGAATTAGATTTTACTGTTGAAAATGAAATTATGTATAAAGATCTTAAATCATCAATAGTAAATATCCAAAATGACTTCGTTATTACATATGTTGATAAGGTCTCTGCTAATTATGCCATAATTTGTAAATAGTTTTTACAGTAAAATATTAAGTAACCACATTTTAAATAATAATTCATTTCAAAAATCAATTCACAATAATAGAGAAGATGATAATCGTCTTTTAGCTTTTAACAAAAGACTGAATATTCATCTAAATAATATTAAATATCCAAGTATTTTTAACACCAAAATTTCATAAAAGCCCTATAAAATTCCGTAGTATCACTAATGGATACATACATATATCACGAAGTCTGAGAGAAGATCTTACAATCTCTTCTTCAAAATCTAATTGATAATTTACAAAACACGTCAATTATTAAAAATAGCTTAGAGATTGCTAGAGTTACTAAGGATATGATGATTTTTCTATGCATGGTTTTGATTTCGAGGCCCTTTTTAATTCTATAGATATTGACGATATGATTAAGGTTCTACAGTTAATTTATGATAAATATGAATTATATACTTCAATGAAAAAGAAAAATTTGATATTCTTGTTAACCTCGTATTAAAGAAAATTTCATTACATTTGATCAGAATCTTTATAAACAGATCAAGGATTACCTCAGGGTGGTCCAGCTAGTAATTGTTTAGCGAACCTATATTTACATTTTTAAATAGATCATGTTGTTAATGATTCTTACTTAATTTATCGTTATATAGATGATATAATAATTTTTGATAAAAATAGTGAATACAAACCAAATATTACATTCTACCCTGATTATCTCAGCTCCTTAAAACTAACTTCAACTCTAATAGGGTGGAATTCTTGAATTTAGACTTGCATCTTATTAACAATATTGTAGTCAGTAACATTTTTGACAAAGAGATTCGTTTAAGTTCCATATAATTAAAATTCCCGTATGGAACAGTAATTTACATATATCAATTTACAGAAATATCATTTTGAATTTTTTATTTAGAAATGATAACTTAACTACCCACAAAATCGATAAATACAATAATATAAAAAAAAAAAAATTTCAATGTTGTTTAGATCATGAATACCCTTTTAATTTCTTGAGATCTTATATTCATCACAAATATATTAACCAGCTTGCTACTTCGAATTCAAATCCACCACACAACAATAGGTTTTCAAAGTCAGCATGTTATTGGTCTTGCTGTGAAGATTATATCATAACACTCATATCACAGTTTACATTTTTTCCACACACATCTTGAACATCTTACACATTGTTGACAACCAACCAAATTATAGAATAGCAAATTTACATTTTTGACAATCAACCAATTCAAATTTTATCATATTTGATTGTCGTCATTTTATACTTGTCTTTTCTGACTGGTATAAAGTCAGTTCAAAAGATATGATTATGTATTTTTCGAATTTTTTTAACTTAGTGAATAATTGACTTTCATTAATGGCAAGACGCTTGTTTTTCGTAAAAGCTTTGTGAGTAAAAGAAATTTTGTTAAATTAATTTTGAATGATACTTTTCTTATGTAATTGTTTTAGCATTTTTCTACTTTTCTTACATAATTATTTTGTGATTTTTCTGCATTAAGAGTTTTGGGGAGAGTTTGTTACATAATAGTAGTGATTGGTTTTATCATGCTCTCTGAGTTATCCATACTCTGAAGTTTTGTTTATTTTATTTTATTTGGTTTTCCTACCGAGTTGCAAGGGGAAGATTGGCGCCTTCAAACTAGTTTAAACCACTTATTCGGTCCTAAGTCCGAAATTGCTTTCTGACTCGCGAGGTTCTGCTCTTTTGTAGTTCTTTTATTTCTCTATAATTTTATTCTTCATGTTCAGCTTTTATATTTTTTATTATGCTATTTCTTGTTATGTTCTTTATCTATTATTTCTTGTTTTTGATAAATAATACATATTTCTTATATATATATATATATATATATATATATATATATATATATATATATATATATATATATAGTTTTTTTGCACTCTGAAGCATTCTTGTTTGGTTTTCAGAATTGGAATGACGGTGGAAAGTTTTCAGATTTTGGGCAATTTGCCAGTAGCTAAAGAAACGTTAAAAATTTCCAGAAGTTCATTTTTGCAAGATTTCCGAAGTGTTGGACCATGTGGCAAAAAATAACATCCAGACCAGGGACTTTGCTGGGATTCATTTTAGCAATGGCAGCTTCTAGCTCTTCCATTAAGTATGGTATTGTGAAGATATTTTTATGGTTATATCTTTTGAGTCTTGAATGGTTTTCCTGTAGGTACGCATCAGTTTCCTGTCATTCGCGTTGAAAGGTTAGCTTGCTTTGATTTTCATAGTGCTTTGCTAGCAGGAAGCGGTTTCCTTATTTGTGGCTGCATCGGTTCAGAGGATGATATGATGTTAGTAAGAAGGTCTGCTTTTGGTGTGTTGATTGATTATTAAGAGTTTTGATGACTTTCCAATGCTGAGATATTTTTTGGGGGATCGAAATTTTCGCAGAATTCAGTCCATTTTTTACGCTTGCAGGAGGAAATCACCTCTTCAACTTCGTGACAAAGGTTCGTGAATCTTATTGTTTGTTTCAGTAAGAAATAAGTAACCATAAGAACTCAAAAAAAAAAACTTAAAACATATTTAAAAAGAAATGAATTTATTAATGAAAGTTGAAGTTGATAACCATTTCACACTGGGATAGTTGATTAAAATATTTTTATTTAATTAAACATTAGATGAAAAATGGTTTAAAAGAAACTGAAACCGAAATCTGTACTCAGAAAGCTTCAAACGTTTTAAAATCTAATTGGTTTTCAGATCTGGAATTCAAAAGAATCTTTTTTCGATAATTTGTTATTTTTATACTAGTGTTATACTTTAAATCAACAAAATATAACGCGATGCTTTGACAAATCTTTAAACATTTGTTTAATTGAGTGAAAATAAATTGGAAAAAATAAGTGAGTCTCAATTAGTAATCCATCTACTTCCTATTTGAAAGAAAGAATTAAAGTATTTAAATATTTTCGAGGATAATGATACCCTAACCTCACTTAAAATGACAAGTGTTTAATTAGTAATATAAGAAAAATTAGTAACAAACGAATTCAGATATTACTTAAACATTCAAGAATTAAGGATTACAGAAGAGAAAAAAATGTGTGAAATTGTTACAATTATCAAATACATTAAGTTTAATTACAATCGAATGGAATAAATGTATAATCTCTTAAGGATATGGAAATTTTTGCTTTCAAATTTTTAATACTCTTAATTTATAAAACCAATCGTTAAGGAAAATGCATTATAATAATTACGTCGTGTAATTGATTCTTGTAATTTGTCAAAATTATTTTTCTTAATTATTTTGTTATTTCCTTAAATGCTGTTTTAAATTTTGGAAGAAATGTAAGAAATCGATAAGGTAGTGTCATCATTACAATCTATCCAATAAATACTCCTTTTTCTTCTTAGAAAATCTATTCTAGGTGACTTATTTTCATTCTTAGATTAAAGTTTGATCGGTCGATAAAACTGAAGAAGTGGTATTTTTCATGGTCTTTAAATAATGAAATATTTAAAAATAACGCCAAGGCAAACGGTGAAATAGTATTTTATTAATTATTATTGGAATTTAATTGTTCTTCTCACAAAGTTATATATTTTTATATTCTTTCAATGAATACAAAGTCTCTTGTTACTCAACGATCTATTGATTTTTTCAAACCAGCATTCTATTACTTAATTCATTAAGAACAGATTAATGAAAAAAAAATACACATAATTCTCTCTCTCTCTCTCTTTCTCACAAAATTAAAAAAGAATATGTAAGTATAACTAATAGCCATTATATTATTATCAATCCTTATCTCAATCCCCACCTAGGGCAAAGAGATCTCACTGTAACAAAATCAAAGCTAACGCGTGGCTGATGCAAGAATAAAAGGGCTCATTATAAAAAACATTGTATTTCTGCTTGTAGAATGTTTACATAAGTAATGAAAAAACAACACATTTCTCTAATTTCGATAAAGGTAATAGTTCCTGGGAAAATAGATTACAGAAACGGCGCGTTTTAAGGAATCCTCATGCACAGTTATTGCGAACATAGCAAAAAATATACCCAGTGCGTTTACGTCCATGGTACATTACTTTAAACAACCAAAGTGTTACGAATTGTTAACCCTAAGCGATGGACTAAAAGTCCCACTCTGACCAGCACCTTTAACAGTTGCTATTTAATCGGTGCATCTCACAGTGCTGTGTATATAGTGCTGTGTATGGGTCTGCACTGCAGATGTTACATGTTAATGGCATTCCGTTAAAAATGCCGATTACGAATCATCACCATCGTCGTCTACAATGAGCCAGGTATCATAGGCATCAGACTGAAGGAAGGAGAGATTCGATCTGAGGACTTTTCGTTCCGTACTTGGGTACTTTAGCGACAAAGCCAAAACTATCACCTTTGTGTGATGTTTGGTACTATTTTATATAGATACCCCTCCCCCACATTTCCCAAATGCTAGTGATTTGGCGATTAGGCGAACGAACGAGTCCATATTCGTGGCGAGCATGTGAGCAGTTGCGTCACTTTGGGGGTTGAGTCATCGTGCGTGATGGCTTGAGAACTGTGTCATTTGTGTGAGACGGCTTTGTTGAGTGAGGCTTATTTGCGTCAATGTTTGACTGCTTGGTTGTTTCTTGCGATGGATAGATGGGGCCAGGACTGCGACGCTTGAAGTGTGTGGTCCTAATCGATCTGAGCACATTACGTTCCGTACGCGAATATCTTATCGACCACGCCTAAATGATCGTCTTCGCGTGATGTTTGGTACTAGTTATATATATATATATATATATATATATATATATATATATATATATATATATATATATATATATATCACACTGCCACAAAACCATAGAAAAATGATAAAAATCATTTTCTAATACAAATACAATTATCTGATCTAAGACAGGAGCAAGTTCGGAATGACGATTTTTCTAATAGATTCTTTTTCGGTCAGTTACACCATAGATCAAATGTAAGAGGTGATGATGGTGTTATAGTGCTTCTAATACTTTCATTGGGCATTTAGGAGTCTATTATTCGCATAGAATACTCTTTAAGATATGCTTGTTACATGAACATCCCTTCAAACACCTTTTGTTGACTAAAGTGTTCCGGCAGGCATTTACGAAAAAGAGACTGCACTATGCCCTAGTGGCTGTGTCGTTAGTTAATGGTTCAAATAAAGTTCTAGAGAATTTGAAGTCATGCCTTCTATTCCGATTCCCTCTGACTTGCATCCAGTCAAATGCGGTCGGTTCCTCATGGAAAACGGATTTGGTGGTGTGACAGTACCAACTTGAGGTGGACCGGAATTACAGGGTTAGTTAAAGATTACCTGGTTCCAGGTACTTCTAACTACCCAGGGGTATCTTTTAGAATGATTTACTCACCAAGTGTTGACGATTTTGATGAAAAGGGATGCCTTACCTCATATTCAAAAGGTGTTTATAATGTAATATTCCTGTAGTGTACATATGTGCACATGCCTGTTTGTAAGTATATATATATATATATATATATATATACTTACAAACATACATGCATATATATATATGTGTGTGTGTGTATATATGAGTATATATATATATGTGTGTGTGTGTGTGCGTATGTGTAAATAGGTGCAATGTTTTTCATGCTGCATAATTCTTGTAATTAAGAAAATGGAAATGACGACCAATGCATACATTTAGTAGTATTTCTTTTTCATATAATCTTCCAAATTCACTTCACAAGTTTAACAAAAATGTAACATTTTAATGGTATAAAAATCAAGGGCTTTTGAACTTTTTGAACTTGGCATTTTCATTTCTTAGGAATTTTATTTTAATTAGTTCAGTTTAAATACAAACCTTTTACTTACAATTTTATAATAAAAAGTAACTAATATTTTTTAATGTCCCAAAAATCAATTATTGAGTCCATTTATATACGTCACATCATTTTAGACACTTATACTGTAAAATGTTACAAAATTGTGACTCCTAATAAGGTTTGTCTATTATTATTGTTATATATATATGCTTAAGTATGATTTAGTACTTGTAATTTCAGTTAGTATCTACAAGGAAAATCGAAAATTCCATTGTATTTATGCTTTCTTACTTAATAAAAAATTGCATTAATTATTTTAAAAAAATATTAATCTCTACAAAATTAACGAGCTTTTTCATATATATATATATATATTATTTAGATCTAAATACTGTAAAATCTGGCGTATTTGCGCACTTTTAACATCAAAAATAAGACCGAAAGTTGCATATGCGCGTATAAAAATGAAAGCTTTAAAAACAAAAAAGAAATATGTGAGTATAAAAAAATTGACTTCTACTTATTTTGAAATACTGTTTATTTAAAAGAAAGTACATTCTTCATGAACTTAAAAGGCTGTTGTTCTGAAAGTATACCATTTTTACAAAATCTTAAGAAAATAGCTCGAATAAATCGCTCCAAAACATAACAGCATTCATACTTTTCAGTTTTCTTCGTAAAAAAGAGGATTCGTGTTATACGGCGTATATACAGTTACGAATTTTGTGTAAATAGTTTGTATTAGAATGTTTAATGCATTTATATTACTCTATGTTATATTTATTTCAGGTTAAAGTACTATTCACATAAGCAATGCCACCCCCTTATGTTATAATGGCGATTCAATGAGAACTTGCGAAATCTTGGCGGTAGAGCCAAGTTGGCATCATTTTTGGAAACCAAGTTGGCGAGATCGGTACCGTTGGAATCTTCTAGAAAGTAGTTGATCTTTCCACTAGTGTTACGTTCAATGACACGAGTAGTTATATTTTTGAAGTTTCTATCGAGCCCAAAAAAGAAGATGATCGCTAGTACGGCGAGGAGTCTCGATTAAGCCAGCGAGTAGTGAGGATTGTTTTGACTAGTGCAGTGTTTCTCAAAGTGTGGGGCGCGCCCCCCTGGGGGACGCGATAACATTACAAGGGGGGCGCGAGCATATTGAAAATTTAAAGATTTTTTTTAAAAAAAAATAATCGGAAAGAGAAGTAAAACAAAATGCTTTCTTCCATAATAGTAAAAAAATACACAGCAACACTGATATAATTTATGTTTATCATCTGGCGTTTTTCTGTCATCAAATAGCTATCTTTGATCCCAAAACCAAATTAAAGAAAAAAAAAAAAAAAAGGTTTTGTTTAATTTTTCTGTATTTTTCTCAATGAGAGATTTCTTTATTACGTTTTAACATAAAATACTACTCGTTAAACGAAAAAAGGAAACCCAGATCGTGAGAAAAATTCTAAGATAAACAATTCATCACTGTAATTATTATTGAAATACTGTACATTAGTTGTAGAAAAAGAAAAGGAAGACATGATTCACTTTTCAGCGAGGCTGCATAATACATTTGCTAATCATTTGATTGGCCTTCAAACTTATGGTATGGTTAGTTCTACATTAAGAGTTCCGTCCCATCTTTTATGCGTTTGCTTTTCGCTTAGGGAAATATAAATAATAAAGAGTTTTACGATATTTGGAAAAAAAATTGATTGATTTAACATTTTTGTAATATTTGTGAAAAGTGTCTCTGGTTTGCGTCCTTTATTATGGTCTTGCACGTTTGAATAATTTTAGTTCAGTTTTATTGGATTTTTTCTCAAATCATCACAGAAAAATTGAATAGTCCTTGAAAGCCGGTAAGTATACTTTCTCTTAAAATATTATTCACTGGAATTCCGATTTGTATCGTGTACAGTAAAAAATAATTATAAACAAATATTTGGAGTGACTGAGTCCCCCGCACTACCATTAGCGTTAGTATCGAATGCGCGCCTGCTCCCGGGTTAAAACATTTTGAAGTCTTTTCGCTTTAAATATTAAAAAAACAACAATTATTCTTCATCGTAATTTTATATTATTTTTCATTATTTAACATTAATTCTAAATGCTAATTATGGGAGGTTTAAAATTACAGTTCTTTTAAACAGTTATTTACAACTATAGCATTTATCTAAAAAAAAAAAAAAAAATCATTTTACATTTTTGTATACAATGACGTGCACGCAGTTTTACTCTCCTTACAGTTCAGCTATTATATCAAGAATAATGTTTTATTTTTAAAAAAATTAACTCGTGCGAAGAGCCGGTGTTTCAGCCAGTATACGTTTGATGTATCAGTACTGAAGAAGGTATTTTATATAAATACTTATTACTAAATTAAGAACAAGTTTAATAATTATTAGGGACTTCCATGGGCTGGTCTTGTAGAGGAAAGTTTTTCAAAGGAAGGTTTAATATCAGAAATTAACACTTTGAGTTATTTTTCTATATTTAGCTGAGATCTATATTTTTTTTTTCTTCAAAGCAGCCATCTCAGAAAATCCGGTTTAACAAAGGTAGGATGTTGAAAATGGTAATAGTATACGAAGTGCTTTAGTTTTCAATACAGATAATTCATCATCCACCTCTACCCAAAATTCAAAGAGCGATTTATTACAAAATTGCCTTTTAATTTTCACTGGATGTGAAATCTAGGAAGATTTCTTCGGAAGTTGAGAGCCCTTCTGGAGTATCTTGAAATAGATCCCTAATCCACTCGTAACTTGCTACCAAGTTGTCCTCATCCATAAAATACTTTTAAAATTCTTTGCCAACATAGCTAAATGATTTTACATGTTTTAAAATCAACTTTCACATGTTGTTCTTCAGATTTGTAAGTTTTAACAAATAACGAGCTGGGGCTTTTTTCCCCATCATTTACTTCAGTAGTGGTAAATCCAAAATTTAAGTAATTTTGAGAAGATCGCCTTGATTTAATTTTCGGAACCATGCTCGTCTGTGTACTTGTTGATTCTTTATTATCATCGAATGTTTGCTTACGACTTAAAAATGTATGCATGATTTTGTTTTAATCTACTGCCGGAAATACTTAATTACCGTGAATTACAATTAACTTGTAAATTAAAAATATGCTTTCAAGCTAGGTTCGGGAGCTATAGGAGTATCGAGTCGACCAAAACTGACTGGAATTGTACGAGGAAAAGCATTTTTACATGTTTTGCGCAGACGTCCGATAGGTTGCCCAGACTCACGCAAACGTACCCTATAATGCCAGATGTGATGGATATGATAGAGAGCAACATAGCCTAGACTATTTTTCTAATGACATTTGTACTTTGAGAAATGAATGCTGAAGGAAATAAGTCTTTAATTAATTATATCATTTTGCGATCTGTTCCATTTTAAAAATTAGAGAAAAGAAAAATAAAATAATAATAAGTAACTAATATATATATTTTAAGTAATTTTCTTAAAATATATATATGTGGGAGACAACAAGGGGGTCCAAGACGTTTGTCTTTCTTCTATTTTATTTAACATTAAACAAAAATTAATTAAAAAAGGTAGTTTTCTAACAGATAAGTTTGACGATGATATGCAGAAGGTAACGCCAGTTCGCGCACCTCTCTCGTTCTCTCTTAAAAGTTTTGGTTCTTCTTTCACTAGTTCAAAGTTTCCACAGTTTCAGTTCTCATTAGCTGCGCCTGCGCGCGAAGACTGCGTTGTTATCTTGAGAACTATTGGATCCTACATATATATATTATTTAAAAGTTACATATACAAAATTTAATACACTTATTGTATTAATTTGTACGGTTTATAATAAAATCTTATTGTAACTTTAGTGTCTCTCTCTCAAAGTGCATTTTTATTGCAGTAAATACATTATTGTTGTACAGGGGGGGCGACAAAAATTCTGATTGAAAATTGGGTCGCCAGTATTCAAAGTTTGAGAAACACTGGACTAGTGATTAGCTCGGCTGTGCTTGTGAAGAATCTTTACGTACGTATATTTTGAAACACTGGTGATTGTGTTTGATTGGTATTGAAAGTGTGAAGACCTTCGGATATTTACCCTTTGAATATTGATGCTGAATCCTGTATTTAAAGGATTGGATTTTCGGTAATAAATTCACATCGCTCTTAAAGAACTGTTTATTCTATTTGTGATTGTTTTGCATAAAATATTCGAATCTGGATCTACGTAACAATAAGAAAAAGTTAAAAATTGCAGCTTGAAAGTATGGATGCGCGTTATGTGCCGGATTTTACAGTAATTTATTTTTCCCAACAAAGCATTTATTTCGAATACTTTTTTAATTAAACTTAAATAAAATTTTAATAGTTATGGACTTACTTTTCTACTTTTAAATAGCACGAGAATTGTATCCAATATTATGCATTACAGTTAAAAAACATATCTATCTAAATATATGCTCCATAAACTGGAATAATTTAATGTATCTCAAATAGAGGTTGACCTTGGAAATGAAAGACGGATGTAAGGACAGGCTCGTTCTAGCTCACACATCGTAAGGATGCGACATCAAATTTATTTTTACTATGCATCTCATAGATTTATGCACCTAAGGGACGGTTAAGTTTGATCTCAGCACAATACATTATGAGCGACAACATATACAGCCATAAAAGTGGGGTTTATTTATAGTATGGTTGTCATGCATTAAACAAAACAAAAATACTCTTGACAGTGCCACCAAGTGGGTGAATTTGGTAGCGTTCTTATCTGAAAAACAATACGAGATACACAAAAAAGTCCGAAACAAAATTGTTCAGCCTGATTGGTTTAGTAAAAGAAGACACCTTTCATAAAGTAATATTAAAAATAGAAGGCTTAAAATGTATATTTATTTAGTTCATTACGGCCAACATTGGAACGCGACAAACACGTATGAAAAGAAAAAATGTCACGTAAATGATGTTATAATTAGTGCTACTTCATTATGAACCGCTTGGAGGCATAGCCAACGTTTCTTGTCTACATCAGATGGAAGGATGAGGAATGCTTTGCGCGTAATACCATGCACAAACCCAGGTCATCTTTTTCTGATTGCTGAATATTTCTAGGTGTACTATCGAATTTCGCTGGTTGATACAGGTCTAGTGCGGAATATTCAAAAACAGACTGATTGACACTGGAATTTTAAGAGGACCCGTTAACATGATGTCAATACTTGTCACTGCTGAAGAACATCCTATTCAATTTTATGGACCTCTATTTTACCTCTGGGTGACCTCCAGAATGTATGATTTTAACAAGACGACACCACACACATGTCACACAGTACATTCGAAACCCATGTCAGCAATAAGTCATAAGGTATGATTGTGACGAATCTGTACGAAACATTTCCACTAATATTCTTAGGCGCTTTTGGGGGATTATAAATTTGCGTATATTTCCAATCAACTCCGAAAAGCGAACGGGATATGCAAAGTAGATAGGGTATTAAAGTAGAGCGCTGCACGCTAACAAGGATGCATGCTATTGAGCCAGCAGCAGTAGCCTCAAGTTTGCAGGATTCAATTGGATTGCGATATTGAACAGTTACGGTTAATAATCTACGAAGGCATTTTGTGAAGATACCTAAGTATTGCCAGGTGATATAATGTAGTTTATTATCGCTTAAAACAATAGCTAGTTTAATAAAATTAGTTTAAGTTAATGAAAGCTAATAATTTGAGTTACGTGTATTTCTCGGACCTCCTATTTCGGTAGACTTTATTTGATCGTTCGCGTAATTATTGATTAATTTAATAATTCGTAATTAAATTTAATATTAAAGGTAAACCCTTTTTGTTTGAAGTAACATAGAAATATTATATGTTATTAGAGTTTCTGATATCTGAATCAATATAATAAATACAAGTTATTACTATACAAACGGCTCTTAGTGATTATTTGCCTCAAATTATTATTGGTGCCCAGGGTGGAACCAAGGGGGGTTTGCACATGATGGTTGTGTAGAATGCCCATCACGGTCACCTGAACCTGAATCTATTGGACTTTTTTTCTGAGGGAAACATCAAACAAAAAATATTTTCAACCCCTCCATACAAACTGCAGGAACTTCGAAATCTGATGCTACAGCCAGCACACCATTTGCCATATTGACGAAAGTACAGCGGGAGTTGCCAACCCATGCGCGAGATTTGTATTGATGCTGAAGTACATAATTCTGTACATGACAGATAAATGAGCCCTATTTTCGTAAAGTGCAACATTTATTTTAATGGGATCAAATGCATATGTGATTTGTGTGTGTTTTTCATTTGTAACATATTTGTGAGCAAGATGTTTTTTGTAGTCAATCGATGATGCTGAAAAACATTGTAATGGACTTTTCTCAAGTATCTTGCACCATTTTTGCGATACCAAAGCTACATTCAAATTTATCCACCAGGTGGCACTATAAACGGTTTTTTTATGTAGCACATATATAGCAGCTTTATTATACCTCTACTTTTATGACTATAGCTCTTGCTGTTCATAAATGATTGGGAATACAATGAACTTAAGCGGGCTCACTCTAAGTTTTCACAATTAAAGAAAATATGTGAGACAACTTCTTGTGTGTTTGCGTGATTTCATCTTCAATATATTCCATTTTAAAAGCAAAAATTTACGCGATTATATTTTATAGATGACTTCCTTTCCAATTCGAAATATTGTACCTGTGTACCTGAAAAGAAAATGTAAATCTGTATGACTTGACCTATTCAAATTAAGAATAATTTTTTTTGAAAATTTATTCTTGTTATGTTTCAATAACTAATAGGTAAAAGTTACAAATATGGAATTTTACTCCATTTTTTTAAATATAAATTTCCTGCAAGTTAAAACTAAACACAGATAAACAGTTTTATTTTGTAGGTATATGAAAGTTATTTATGATTTGAGAACAAATAAAAAATATTTAACGTGAACAAAATCTGTAAAAAAATAAATCGAAAATTTCAAGTCTTTTTTTGAAAGTAAAAATTGGTCGACGTTCTGAAAGGCTGGAAATATATTATATTTTAATCCTTAAGTGATGGATCGTTGAATAGTTGTTCCTACTTTTAAAAAAGGAAAAATGCATGACGTCTTCAACTCTGGCCATAAGATAGCAAATGTATCTATTTTGAAATTGAAACATGATATTTTTATTTGAAGCCCAAATAAATATTGTTGTTTGTTATCACCTTGAAGGAGGAAAAACAAGAAATAAATAACTCCCATTTGGAAAGTACATGGAGGAGATAGGGGAATGTGAGAGTATGCAAGCCAGATTAGGATAGAAATGTTTCTAAAGCAAATGTTTGTAAACCACATAAAAAATAATAGCCTATTTGTTTTGCTTTGCTGGTAATATTTCAAAATTAAAAATTGAATGAATACTCTTTAGACGTTCTTTTTAGCTGTTTTCTTTCGAAAACAAATATATTAATATTTATTCCTTACAGTATATCATGATACTAATTTGATTTACATACTAGCCTTTACGTACCCACTTCACTGGGTATTTCATGATGTTGTACGAATATATGATGTTTACCTATTCCAATGTATTGCCAAAAATTCTTATAACTCTAATATCTTTATTTTTAAAGTGTTTGAAATTGAAGTATATTTATCTTTTACGTTCCCGTAACGACCTTCACCAAAGTGGATTTCCACAAACCCATTTTTAGTGGGTCTCTACTCAACAAAATAAAAATCCATGCCAAATTTGAAGTCTAAATCTAATAGTTGAAAAACGGAAATTTTTTACCGCTAAACTCCGTCAACCTCTTTGAAAGTCAACTTCCGATAGCCCCGTTCTTAGAGGATTTCAATTCAACAGCAACAACAACAAAAACAATTGTTTAATCAATTTTCTTGTTGCAGGTCTAGTAGCTAGAAAACAGCATTTTATTAAATCTATAAGCCCCATTAACCCTTCTCTACCCCACAGAAGTCGATTTTCGTGAAATAAATTCATAAAAAAACACATCGATATCAAATTTCAAGCACGCGTATCCAACAGTTCAAAAAAAAGATTTTTTTATGTATTATACCTCTCTTTATGAATTCACTATTACCTTCGAGGACATTTTTTACAAAACCCGTTATCCATGAAATGAACGTGTTATCCAAAGTTCAAAGTTGTAGGTCATATAGTTCAAAAACAAGAATACTTATCAATAACGCCCACTCGGGTCCGCATAGCGTAATTTAATGTTCAATTTTCCCAAACCATATTTTTGTAGCGGGCCTCTACTCCATGAAAGGAATGTGCCTACCAAATTTTCTTTAGGTCTAATAGTTCTGGAAGTATCATGCTGGGTGAGGGAGTAAGTTGCTTTACTCCTTTTTATATATGGTTTAATAGTATCTAATACTTCGAAACATTTAACATTTATTATTATTGAAATATATTTTTGTTCGCATTAAAGTAAATTTTGTCATTTTGTGATTTAATTTATTAAAAAGAGCATCAATCAAATACTCGTATCGTCAAAATTCATTGGAAATAAAATGAGCCTTAGACTGTTAATTATGACAAATGAGGTCATTTCGAAAGATTTTTTTTAAAAACAAATACAAGATATTTTTTATATTGCAGCCACACAGAAAATGCTATAGTAGTTAAACCAGCAATCGCGATTTGTTTGTCTATATCGTTCTTGTTTCATAATATATGTTTCCCATATACCTAGCAAATCGAAAACAAAGAATGTTGTTTGTTGCCTTATATCTTTCTTTATCTGAAAAGGCATATACAAAGAGAACACCATCTTATCACTTACATATTGGAAAACATAAAGAGGATATAGGGGAAAAAATTGGGTGATTCTATGAGAGTCATTTAAACAATGGAGAACGCGCGTCACTCTTCAATATTTTATCCTCTAAGGTAACTTTTTATGCATACGTTAATATTCCTTTACGTTGCATTTAAAGAAAAACGAAATAGCAAATAAAACCCATACAATTTTGTTTTAAAACTTTTGTTTCGGTTATATACTTGCATATATGATATGTGTGTGTGTGAAATAAGTTTTAATAAATAATTGTGTGTCTTCCCACAAACTCATTTATATTTATTCCTGATCAAATAATTCTGAAATATTTTTCTTGAACTGTCTTCATGCATGTCTATTTATTTTTATAGGATATTGTACTTTATTTCATAGTAGTAATATTGCTTACGGTATCTTAGTAATAAGCTGCAAACTTTCGTAATCTTTTTTGCGTTCATCTTTTTTTTTATCATTAATTAGTTGTCCATTACGTAATATATCAGAGCGTGAGTCAATGGACACCTAGTTGTGTCTGAGTTCCATTCTTAATTTTACTATAAACATTACGAAAAGAAATACCCACACTGATGTGCATTTCTGGACTCAATGGACTGTTTTTCAAAGTAAATAAAAAATGTTATGGATAGGAGTCAGAAGAATAAAATATTGGTTAAAATACTTCCTTTATTACTTTATCGTGGCCCAACAGTACCAAGAGGTTAGTAGAGACTCACAAAAATCTAGAGCACATGTATTTTAAATATAATGATTTTTTGTAGTAAATACTTGATCACTATATGTTTACATACATATACAGCTGGGTCTCTAACGAAGTCGCTAAATCCGGAAAAAACGGTTGTTATATGAAAAACTCATTATATAGAGTTTCCTCTTCCAATATACTTTATAAACCACATAACACAAATTTTAAATTCATACACACTATACATTAAGGAAAGTAATTATTTACACTTTTTGTAAATTAATATATATTTATTTTATTTATCTTACCCATCAAAAAAGAAAGAAAAACTGAAAGGGAAAAAAAGAATATCGATAAATATACTGTACTTTTAATACTAATAAAATAATTTTATATTAGTATTAAAGCATTTTAAGGCTATTCTGCAATTTAAAGCATACTAATTTTAAATACATACATTATTTTATAACTAGAAACCCTAAACATACTTTACCACAAGTGTCCTTAAATTTAATTACTCATAAAATGTGTTTATTTTGTTTGAAATATTGCTTTGTTTCAAAATACGCTTCACATTTTTACAATGCTTGAAAACTCCGTTAAGATGTGTAGTTTTATGCACCTTAAATTTTTCTAGACCTCAATTATTACCTAGAAATTTTTCGTATTCCAATGCCTTTGAAAATTAAAAATGTTTCTCTATTACGTAAGATCCAGGGATCAGAGCATTTTTATATATAGTATTGTGTGTATCCACTTCAAAATTGCTTCGTCAGCATCTTCATAGACACATGTTCTTAAATGTTTTGAACAAGAATTCTGTGAATCATAACTCTGTAATTTATCCCGATTTTTCGTAATAATTCATAAGCTGTTTGGAGGAAAACCAAATTTTAAAGCAGTATTTTTATGCTTTTAAAAGTGAGAAAATTTGAATCACAATAAAAAGAGGTTGTTACGAAGAAAATCGTTTTTACGAAGAAAATCGTTAAATGTTCTTGGTTCCAGGAAAACATTCACTATATCGAGAAATTAGCAATATAGAAGTTTGAAACAAGGAGTTTGACTGTGTATATATATAGACTGAAGGGCCAAAAAAACTGGTACATCTTCCTAATATCGTGTAGGGCCCCCACGAGCACGCAGAAGGTCCGCAGCACGACGTGGGATGAAATCGAATAATGTCTAAAGTAGTTATGGAGGTAAATGACACCATGAATCTGGCAGGGCTGTCCATAAATCAATTACAGTAAGAGGGGGTGGTAATCTCTTCTGAACAGCACGTTGCAAGGCATCCCAGATATATTCAATAATGTGCACATGTCGGGGGATTGTCGTGGCCAGTGGAAAAATAAAAATAATAATACAGAAGAGTAATAAAAAATACGGAAAGAATATAAAATATAACAGAAAATACAGAAGAAATAGATAAAAAATACAGAAAATACAGAAGAGTAAAATAATAAAATAAAATACAGAAGAGTAATACAGAAAAAATACAGAAGAGTGCTCCTGGAGCTACTCTGTAGCAATTTTAGATGTGTGGGGTGTCCTATTGTCCTGCTTAAATTCCCCAAGTCTGCCAGAATGCACAATGGCCTTGAATGGGTGCAGGTCAGGAGACAGAATACTTACGTACCTGTCACCTGTCAGAGTCGTATCTAGAAGCATCGGGGGTCCCATATCACACAACTGCACAAGCCCCATACCATCACAAAACCTCTACAAGCTTGAACAGCCAACTGCTGACATGTAGGGTCCATAGATTCTTGAGGTTGTCTCCATACCCGTACACGTTCATAAGCTCGATTCAGTTGAAAATGAGCTTCGTCAGACCAGGCAACGTTTATCCAGTCACCAACAGTCCAATGTCAGTGTTGATAGGCCCAGGTGAGGTACAAAGCTTTCTGTCGTGCAATCACCAAGGGTACACGAATGGACCTTCGGCTCCGAAAACCCATATCGATGCTGTTTCGTAGAATGGTTTGCACGGTGACACTGGTTGATGATCCAGCATTAAAATCTGCAGCAATTTGCTGAAAAAATGCACGTCTGTCACGTTTAATAATTCTCGTCGGTCGTCGTCGCTCCCGTTCTTGCATGGTCTTCTTCTAGCTGCAGTGATGCCATAGATTTGATGTTTTACTGGATTCCCGTTGTTCAGGGTGCACTCATAAAATGGTAGTACGTGAAAATCCGCATTTCACGCTACCTCGGAGATGCTATGTACGGTCTCTCGTGCACCGACTATAACACCACATTCTACCTAACTTAAATCTCAATAACGTGCCATTGTAGCAACAGTAACCCATATAACAACTGTTCCAGACACTCACTGCCTTATATAGGCGTTGCCGACAGCAGTGCCGTACTCTGATTGGTTCCGTATCTCTTTATTTTCATACGCATGCCTTTACGAGTTTTTTGGCTCTGTTTTGCATCTTAATGTATTAATGCAATTTAGGAACAGTCGTGGAAAAATATTATAGCCGAGAAAAAGAGAATTTATTAAAGTATAACAAATGTAGAAGAAAGGGAGCTTTGTGTCTATTATCTACAAAACAGAAAAGAGAAAGTAATATCCTCACGTTCTTTCAACTACCGAATTTCTAGGTGGATAATAATAGAGTTGTTATATAATCATAACATAGAGAGAGAGAGAGGTAATGTGATGAGAAATACGTGTTTTATAGAAATTGTGGAGGTGGATATAGAAGTAAATCCTATATGTTAGTCTATATGTTATGTATTGATCTTCTAGTAATAACGTATAAATGTGTTAAAGTCCAGGATTTAATCTTATTAAGTGGGAAACAAACTTCAATCGATACTTAAAGTAAATGCATTCGTAATTACGATTCACCTAAAAATATGTCATTACAATTTGTTATTATATATATATATATATATATATATATATATATATAAAGGAAATATGTATTATATATCAAAAACAACAAATAATAGAAAAAGAACATAACAAGAAATAGCGTAATAAAAATATAAAAGCTGAACATGAAGAACAAAGTTATAGAGAAAAAAAGAAGAACCTAGCGAGTCAGAAAGCAATTTCGGACTTAGGACCGAATAAGTGGGGTTAAACTAGTTTAAAGGCGCCAACCTTCCCCCTTTGCAACTCGGTAGGAAAACCAAATAAAATAAAATAAACAAAACTTCAGAGTATGGATAACTCAGAGAGCATGATAAAACCACTCACTACTATTATGTAACAAACTCTCCCAAACTGTTAATGCAGAAAATCACAAAATAATTACGTAAGAAAAGTAGAAAAATGCTAAAACAATTACATAAGAAAAGTATCTTTCAAAAAATAATTTCTTTAACAAAATTTCTTTACTCACAAAGCTTTTACGAAGAGAATCAAGCGTCTTGCCATTAATGAAAATCAATTATTCACCAAGTTAAAAAATTCGAAAATACATAACCACATCTTTTGAGCTGACTTTTAAACCAACCAGCAAAGACAGGTATAAAAAAGATGGCAATCAAATATGGTAGAATTTGAATTGGTTGATTGTCAAAAATGTAAATTTGCTAGGCTGTAATTTGGTTGGTTTTCAACAATGTGTAAGATGTTAAAGATGTGTGTGGAAAATATGTAAACTCTGATATGAGTGTTATGATATAATCTTCACAGCAAGACCACTAACATGCTGACTTTGAAATCCTATTGTTGTGTGGTGGTTTTGGAATTAAAAGTAACAAGACGGTTAATGTATTTGTGATGAATATAAGTTCTTAAGAAATTAAAAGGGTATTCATGATCAACATTGAACATTTTTTAATATTATTGTATTTATCTATTTTGTGGGTAGTTAAGTTATCATTTCTAAAAAAAAATTCAAAATGATATTTCTGTAAATTGATATATGCAAATTACTTTTCCATACGGGAATTTTAATTATATGGAACTTAAACGAATCTCTTTTGTCAAAAATGTTACTGACTACATTATTGTTAATAAAATGCAAGTCTAAATCCAAGAATTCCACCCTATTAGAGTTGAAGTTAGTTTTAAGGAGCTTGAGATAATCAGGGTAGAACGTAATATTTGGTTTGTATTCACTATTTTTACCAAAAATTATATCATCTATATAACGATAAATTAAGTAAGAATCATTTACATGATCTATTTCAAAAAAAAAAATGTAAATATAGGTTCGCTAAACAATTACTAGCTGGACCACCCTGAGATAATCCTTTGATCTGTTTATAAAGATTTTGATCAAATGCAATGAAATTTTCTTTTAATACGATGTTAACAAGAATATCAAATTTTTTTTTTTCATTGAAGTATATAATTCATATTTATCATAAATTAACTGTAGAACCTTAATCATATCGTCAATATCTATAGAATTAAAAAGGTCCTCGAAATCAAAACCATGCATGGAAAAATTAACATTTCCTTAGCAACTCTCTAAGCTATTTTTAATTATTGCCGTGTTTTGTAAATTACCAATTAGATTTTGAAGAAGAGATTGTAAGATCTTCCCAGACTTCGTGATATATGTATTGTATCCATTAGTGATACTACGGAATTTTATAGGGCTTTTATGAAATTTTGGTGTTAAAAAATACTTTTGGATATTTAATATTATTTAGATGAATATTCAGTCTTTTGTTAAAAGCTAAAAGACGATTATCATCTTCTCTATTATTGTGAATTGATTTTTGAAACGAATTATTATTTAAAATGTTGTTACTTAAAATTTTACTGTAAAAGTATTTAAAAATTATGACATAATTAGCCGATACCTTATCAACATATGTAATCACGAAGTCATTTTGGATATTTTCTATTGATGATTTAAGATCTTTATACATAATTACATTTTCAACAGTGAAATCTAATTCCCGAATTTCTGTTGCTACATAAGATCTAAATTGATTGAATGCTTCAATCGGCATTCCGTATTTAATTGCCATTTTAAGGTAGAATTTATCTAAATCTTTTATGATTTGTTTCATAACGTTAGGTTTATTTTTTGTGATCATCAGTCTAAAATCGGTACCTTTTTTCCATAAAATTTCTTAACAAATCATTTTCACGATTCTAAGGTCTACTGTGACAACGTGCTGATGATAATAATCAATATAGTTTCGATATATATTGCATTTGCATGGTTCTGAACTTAGGAGCTCCGAGATTTGATTATAATTAAATATAAATCTACCAAGTTTCTTGTTGTATTTGAAAGCCTAAAAATAATATTTTTAATAGGAAAAAAAATATTGATATTTTTGAAATATACTTGAAAAATTAATTTTGTTAAAGGATTTATATTCATAAATAATAATGTACAATATTCTGTATAATAATTTTCACTTGCATCTAATTTAATATTCATTTTTTGTACTAAATAGTTATTAAGGTCTCGAATCATATGCATACCATGAGAATCCTGAAATTTATTTATATCTGCTTAAAATATCTGTCATAATTTTAATTTCAGTTTTATTCATGTCAAACATAAACGATTTAATTAAGCCTTTGTTGTAGTTATCATCAAATTTAACAGCTAACTCTAACATAGAATTCTTGAGGGTTGCATGTCTCTAGTAACTCTTTTTCTGCGTTTAGCTTTTGAAATTCTCACTCAACGAATATTATTACTATTATCAATAGATTTTTCAAAATTCGGAATATATAATGAATCCTCGGATTTTTGTTTAAAAGCTAATAAGACACTTTCACCTTTCCATATAACATTCAAACCATAAGGATAATATGATCTAAATGAACCTATAAAAAAGTTTTCGAACCATAATCTTTGTTTATTATTTGGCACTATTCTAAGTATATGTAAAGCTATGTTATTGAATCCATGTTTATGAAAGTGTCATATCTCGATCTTAGCCTGGTTTTTGTTGCAATCAAATTTCCTTGTATCAGACCTATGTTGATTTAATCTAATATTGATAGTGTTTGCTGACCTATGTAAGCGAATTTACATATGTTGCATGTCATTTTGTAAACACAGTTAAAAGTCTTACAAAATATATAACCTGCATCCATATCCAACTGTTCCTCACTCCTCATGTCACACGCTTTGCATCTTTTATCAGTGCAAGATCTAAATTTTAGTTTTAAAACATGAATATCTCTTAAAACCCTAGTTTCTAATATGTTACTAAAACCCTTATCTCTTTGATTTTTATCTATACAATCGAAAACATGAATATTTTGTTTTGCTGTACGAGATAAATTCTTACATTTAGAGTTCCAAAAATTCGAGTTTTAAAAATTCTAACACGACAATGTTTAGATACAGAAGGGAAAGCAAAAAAAAAAAATTCTGATTATCAAAACAATTCACACATTTTTTTGTATTTTTTATTTTTTTAAAAATTATATATATATATATATATATATATATATATATATATATATATATATATATATATTAGAACAAACAATAAGGAATAATTAAGCAAAAGGTTAATAATTTTCACCTAAATAGCCTCACACAAAATTGTCGGCAAGTACCTTATTTAACAAAAAAAACAGCAAACCTTTAAAACTGTTGAAATTATTTATTCACATGCAGTGATTTAAAATATATTATACTATTAATTTTTTCGAATTTTGTTTACTCAAGGTAAACAAAGTTCATAATTATGTTCTTCCCGTATACAGACTTTATAAGGTTTTCAATGTCTTCAATCTGCATGGCTGTCAATAGGTAAAGAAAATATATAAATTTCTACATTGAACCGCATCTCATTATACGTTTGAGCTCAAAATAGCGCTCGGAAGTGTGCATCACGCACCTTGAGATCCAGAAATATCTGAAAACAAAAGCATCTATCACAGGGATTTCTTCTTTCCAACCGTAGAAGGTGGTTTCCTCAAGGCACTCTGGCTGGACAGGGGACCGTTAAGAAAAGTCATTTGCGTCACTGCTGCCTGCGATTGTCAGAACGAATTTATGACATTTCATCATTCTACTTTCTTACAAGTCGTAGTACTTAACGATGGTTTTATTTTTCCTGAACCGAATTCTTTTTAAACATATATTTTTTTATTATTGTTATGTCACTTCAATGTTTAGTGAAAGAAGAGTGCTAATGGATATATAGCTTGTCATTGGGTGGTATTTACATTTATTTATTTAAAATAATGAAAAAAAGAAAACCCCTGTTACTGACAGATCCTATTCTTCTTCCATTTACGTAAAAATATGAATTACTTTGCTGAGATTTAAAAACCAAAAATAATAAGTTTATACCGAGAAACAAATTTAGAAAGTTAAGTAATTATATTTGAACTAAAAATTCGTTTTGTACTAAGATTGATAAATGTTTTTTTAACTGTAAGTTATATATGTGCAGTTATTAATTATTTTATTCATAACTAAGGGACAATAAAATGTGAACATAGTCTCGCTGTTTCTTACGCAAAATTCATCTGAGCAATTTTTGAAGTATAGTTATTAGTACATGTGTAGTTATTAATAAATGTATTACCGTTTAAGTGCGAAATCTGTAGTTTCATATAATAACTAAGTATTTCATGCAATAACTGGACAAGTCAGGTAAATAATATTAAATTAATTAATTCTACTATTTAACTAGATATTATATAGAATAACGACTAAATGATCGTTAATGTATGAAACACTGCACTCGAAAGTCCTTTGAGTCAACTTTAGCTGATTTTAATGAGTTTTGAACCGCTATCAGCTGCTTTCCAATGACGTGTGCGTGTATACCCTTCATTTATTTGCTTTTAGGCGTAGAATTTTAGGCGATGTATTTATGTTAGCGTTTAATATTTTGGAATAATATCAAATACTTTTGCAACCTGTTTTCAAGCAATGACTTCTGCAAAAATGCGAGACTAACTTGTTGGTAAAAAGGACTCGAAGCGAACGATTTAAATATTTTTTAAATAAACGTGGGACAAAGGAAAAAAGTTGTCACTTACTCGTGAATAACTATAAGCCTTAATAGCAAAAGTAGAAAGTGCTAAAATAGCAAAGAAAAAAGTACCTCTTGATATGCAGTATTATATTCGTAAAGCCAAATGATTAATCACAACAGATGCCAAACACACGTGTATTTTTTTTCCTTTTTGTTTACCTAATGTTAGCAATATGAGATAAAAGAAATTATATCATCTACATTCCCATATTATTAACCAATTAATCATCCACAACAGGGATACAATGTATTTTTCGAGAGGTTTAGGCCCCTAATGATAAAGGGCTCCTAATGATTTACAAAATATTTTAAATTATCTATTTGTCACTTTAATGGTCTATCACTAATTATTTCATGGAATAACTAGGTGTTTCATAGAATAACTAGTTGTTTCATAGAATAACTAGGTAAAGAATGAAATTCTTCATCTATTATAAACTTAAACTGACTTGTCTAGTAATTTCGTAAAATTCCTAGGAATTTTATTAAATAATTGAATTATATACTTAAACGATAACATATATGTAGTATATTTACAAATCGATAAAAATATATGGACTGTTTATTCAAAATAGAAAAATGGAATGGTAAAAGTACGTTGACTTTTTGGCAACACATTGAATAAGTGAGTTAGTGAATATTAACGTCACAATATTCAGTTACTCTAGGGTTACTTCAGTTACCTCGTCATTCTGAACCATGGCCAAGTGCCGAGGACGACACATAACCTGGCACAATCCCCTCTCCTAACTTCCACACAAACGGGAGTACGTTTGAGCTCTCGACAGATTTCACATGCATCGTTTGCTTACGCGCCAGTCCCGAGTCCGTTACCTTAACCACTAGGCCAACAGGAGAAACAGAGTGAAAAGATATATTATAAATTGACATAATTTATAGACTACAACAAATATTGAAGTTGTTGATGAGAGACGATTACGTAAGTTCACAAGAGTTTCTTTCAAGCGTGTAACACTAAATCAAAATTTTAATCATTCGGTATTATATTTGGTCTCATTGGTGATAAATTCTATCAAATTCATTCCCTCACACTCTTAGATTCTTACGAATTCCTAAGACACTTCATATCTCAGCCATTCGGTGGTTGTAAATTATTATCTTATTGGTAAACATAGATTTGGACCATTGCTATCTCCAGGACTTCCAGTAGCATAATTGCGAGTAATTAGTAAGAGTCTTTATTTCATACCTAATCATAAAACACTTAAAACAAGAACTTAAAAAATAGGAAATTAGTGTTGGATAACCAATATATATATATATATATATATATATATATATATATATATATATATATATATATATATATATATATATATATAAATATAATAAAATTAAGTCAATTCCTACTTAGGTTAACAAAGGAAAACAATTTTGTTAATTAATTTTTATTGAAAAGTTACAATTAATATAAAAATTGGTATATATAATATATATATATATATATATGTGTGTGTGTGTGTGATGGAATCACTCTATTAAGTGACAAAATAGAAAGCGATTTACCTTGCAGTTTTCCATTTTCCTTCCTATATAGGTTGTTTGACTACTTTTTTATGTTTGTTTGTACTCTTTATTTATAAATTAAATTTAATCATTCTAATTAAATAGTATCGTAAAAAATCACTTTATCAGAAATCAGGTCAACGCAGGTGGAGTTCAAACCCACGGCATTCCTGTTGGAGATCCAACGCGCTCTCCATTGCGCTACAAGAACACGACGAACAATTTTCCTTTCTAAATATGCTGCTGGAATATTATTTTTGTTTGATGCTATTTATTCGTTTTTTAATTTAATTAAAGAATTAATATTTGTTAAAACTGCATTGCAGTGTTTCTCAAACTTTCAATACTGGCGATCCAATTTTCAATCATAATTTTTGTCGCGCCTCCCCTGCACAACAATAATGTTTTTACTGCAATAAAAATGCAGTTTGACGCTAAAGCTACAATGCGATCACAATAATAAACTGTATAAATATTAAATTTTGTATATGTTAATTTTAAGTAATATATATATATATATGAAAATTACTTAAAATATATATTATACTTACTTATATATATTATTATGTTATTTTTTTCTATAATTTTTAATTGGAACAAATCGCAAAATGATATAGTATTTAATTAAAGATATATTTCCTTCAGCATCCATTTCTCAAAGTACAAATGTCATTAGAAAAATAATCGAGTCTATGTTGATCTCTATCACATTTGGCATTATCGGGTTCGTTTGCGTGAGTCTGGGCATCCTATAGGGCGTCTGCGCAAAACATATAAAAATGCTTTTCCTCGTACAATTCCAGTCAGTTTTGGTCGACTCCATACTTCTTAGCTACCGAATCTACCTTGAATGTACATTTTTTAAGTAGCACGTTAATTATAATCCACGGTAATTAAGTATTTACGGAAGTAGATTAAAACAAAATCATACATACATTTTTAAGTCTTAAGTGAGCATTCAACGATAATAAAGGATCAACAAGTACACAGACGAGCATGGTTTGAAAATTAAATCAAGGAAATATTCTCTTCATGAGGACAACTTAGTAGCAAGTTACGAGTGGATTAGGGGTCTATTTCAAGATACTCCAGAAGGACTCTCAACTTCCGAAGAAGAAATTCTCATATATTTCACATTCAGTGAAAAATTAAAAGGCAATTTTGTAATAAATTGCTCTTTGAACTTTGGGTATAGATGGATGGTGAATTTTCTGCACTGAAAACAAAAGCACTTCGTATACTATTACCATTTTTTCAACATCCTACCTATGTTAAACCGGATTTTCTGCGGTGGCTGTTTTGAAGACAAAATATAGATATCAGCCAAATATAGAAAAATAACTCAGAGTTTCAATATCTGATATTAAACCTTCCTTTGAAAAACTTTGCTCTACAAGATAAGCCCATGAAAATAACTAATAATTATTAAACTTAGATTAATTTAGTATTAAGAATTATTTATAAAATACCTTCTTCAGTACTGATATATTAAACGTATACTGGCTGAAACACCGACTCTTCGCACGAGTTCAATTTTTTAAAAAATATAGCATTATTTTTGGTAAAATAGCTGAACTGTAAGGAGAGTAGAACTGCGTACGCGATATTGTATATAAAGATGTAAAATGATTTTTTTAAAAATAAATGCTATAATTGTAAATAACGTTTTAAAAGAACTGTAATTATAAACATGACAGAATTAGCATTTAGAATTAATGTTAAATAACGAAAACGAATATAAAACTCCTATGAAGAATAATTGTGTTACTTTTTTAATATTTAAAGCGAGAAGACTTCAAAATGTTTTATCCCGGGAGCAGGAACGCACTCGATACTAACGCTAATGGTAGAGCTGGGGGACTCACTCACCCCAATCATTTGTTAATAATTATTTTTACTGTACACGATACAAATCAGAATTCCAGTGAATAATTTAATTAAGAGAAAGTATACTTACCCCGGCTTTCAAGGACTATTCAGTTTTTCTTGAATGATTTGAGAAAAAATCCAATAAAACTGAACTAAACTGATTCAAAACTGATTCAACTGAACTTAACTGATTCAAGACCTTAATAAAGGACGCAAATCAGAGATACTTTTCACTAATATTACAGAAATGTTATTTGCTGGCAAAGCTGTCTTATTTTGTTCAAGTAATTATTAACGTCGCACTGTTCAGTTACACGATGGCTTTTAGAGACGGACCTCGTAATTTTGAACCATGGTCAAGTGGCGAGGACGGTACTTGAGCTGGCCTCTTTTAACTACCACACCACTCCAACAAGAGGAAGTTTGAGCTCTCGATAGATTTAACGTGCATCCTTCCCCTACACGGAGGGACTTTAGTGGTACTGGGCTCGAACTCGTGACACCTTTGGTGATCAACAAATATCAAGTTGAACTTTTTCTGTCTTTCGTCTTTTTGACACGGTGAACAGAACCTTGTGGTTCACTTAAGGATTCATAATTCAGTGGATGAAGTTCTTTGGGAAGCATTTGAAAATTTTCCTTTCGTTTCAAGTTCATCGTGTTTCTCAATCATGAATAATATGCATTCTTTTGCTTGGTCAGTTTCAACTTTCTTCAATAGAGATCACAGAAGCCCCGCACCACCACTCCCGGGTTAAAAGTGTATTCAGAAAAAAAATACGGATGTTCTAAATAGGATTATGACGGTTTTCACTATGCTTTATATGTTTGAGATTACTATTAAAAATAAATCTTATCCAAATAATCCTTCAAATATCAATCAATTCTTTTCCAAATATCGTAAAACTCTTCATTATTTACAATTTCCCTAAGCGAAAAACAAATACATAACATATGGGACGGAACTAATGTAGAAACCATACCAGTAAGTTTGAAGGTCAATCAAATGATCAGCAAATGTATTATGCTGCCTGGCTGAAAAGTGAATCCTGTCTGTCTTTTCTTTCTACAACTAATGTACAGTATCTCAATAATAATTACAGTGATGAAATGTTTATCTTAGAATTTTTCTCAGGGTCTGGGTTTGGTTTTTTTCCTTTAACGAGTAAAATTTTATGTTTTAAAAGTAAAACGCCAGATGATAGACATAAATTATACCAGTGTTGTTGTGTATTTTTTTTATTATGGAAAAAAGTATTTTGTTTCACTTCTTTACGGTTATTTGTTTAAAAAAATCTTTCAATTTTCGATATGCTCGCGCCCCCCTTTGTAGGGTTGTCGCACCCCACACTTTGAGAAACACTGCTACATTGGCATGAAGTGTTATCCAGTACAAGTTTAAAAAAAATGTATTTGAACTTAATTAGATGAATAGAAAGCATTTTATTAATGATTGAAAAATATGTCAGAAAAGAATAATGTTTTCTAAAATTCGGGAAATCAAATACTAATTCCAATAGAAAAGCATAATACCTTTAGAAATACCTGATCCCTCCCCTCCGAATATCACCGAGTTTATTGAATGGATTGAATAAAAACTTTTTATTCTTGAATTTTTGAAGTACTTAAATAAAAAATTACGAAACTAATCTTTAAAACATTGAGATATTGTAAAATATTTGTAATGATCTAACACCAGCACCTGGAAAAAGGTCAAGCACATAGGAGAGATCTAGCAATGGCTCAAACGTTTATGGGAGGGTCTGGCAGGTATATATAGAAGAGAACCTGGGAAGCAGAAAAAGACAGACTGGTCCGGACGAGACTGAGCCAGAGCAGCTTGAACCAGAAAGTTGAAGTCGGAAAAACGTGGTCGGGTGAAGAAAGCACAAGGGAGAAAGAAACGATAGTCTACGTATTTTCAATCGAACTGAATCTCGTTAATCTTCTTGTTTTTGTCACGTGTACTTAGTAAGATAAAAATAAATTATTGGGACTGAATTGGTGGTGATTAATTTCCCCATTTCAATATGACACCGGTCAGTAAAATCCTCAAAAAAAGCTAAAAATTTATACATATTCTTTACTAATTCTTTACTGTGGAAATTTCCATTCATCCTAAGACCAAAAGGAATACTGAAACACCTGAAGTATATGTCCTCATCTGGTGTGTTGAATCAAGTTCTAAGCCTGTGATGAGTTATCTAGTGATTTTCCACTTTGGTACTAGTTCAGAGTTACTCTCTGAGGGTTTTTCAAAATTATTATCTTCCAGAAAAAATGTGATATTCATATTAGTAACATTATACAGGGTATTCCCGAATTCAACCAACAAATTTAGATGGGTGATGGTAGGTAACATGGGGATGACAAATCGTCATAGTTGGTTCGCATCATCGCAAACTACCTATAGTTGGTTAAAATCGCGATAATATTAACTGTCGGCAGAATGACACACCAGACCAATGCGGGGATTTGGAGCACAGTGGTAGGGTTGAAGAAACGTGTAGGTATCCGAATTTCCCACTGTTGTTGGAGTTGTTACAGGGAATAACGGCCACTACGCACCAGAAATTGTGGCTTATGAATGATGGTGCACCAGCTCATTTTTCTGTTGCAGTGTATAACTGCCTTCATTCTACTATCCCGAGTGGTGGATTGGACGTGTTGCGCCTGTTGTTGTGTCTCCACGTTCTCCAGACCTCCGTCCTTTGGATGTCTTCTACTGGGCAGTTTGAAATCTCTTGTGTATGATACGCAGGTGGCTACAGTCAAGCATCTCACGGCAGGGATCGTCGTTGCTTCAGCTGACATCGCCAGTACACAGGATTTGTTTCAACGCGCCCCCAAGTCATTCGTCTAGTGGTATCTACATGTGCTGTGATCTGTGCTTCCGTAAAGTGGAACAATTCTCTTAAAAATCATTGATCACTACATTTCTATCGTTGAGCTGTGACGCATTGGGTGTACTGTAAAAGTGCTTTACATCCAATAAATGCATTTCTTGACTTGCATTGCCCTTTTTTATTTCACTGGACATCATTCCTTTCAAGAATTACACTTACTAAATTTGGTTTGAGATCCCATGTTCTATGATGATTTGTTGTCCCCAAGGTGCCTACTATCATCATCTCAGAATTTTTCGGTTGAATTCGGCAACTTCCGGCATAAGGTCATTTGAATTGCAAATAAGGATATTAATTTAATTTTCATACTATCGAACCATATGTATGCTTATGTTATTGCTTTAGTGGAGTATTAATAGGAAACATTTCTTGGTATGACTGAAAGGTATCACTCAGAGTCTTCACGATGTACTAATGAGGATAATCTCAGCAGATTCTCGTAATGTCAGGTAAAATAAGGCGAAATCTTTATAATAGTGCAATAATCTATCATTTTTCTGAAGAAGTCATGCATGGAGAAAAAAGTGCTGCTTCTGAGATCAGCAAAGACCAGATCACCAAGAAGTAGAAGGATGACTCAGTTCATTCATCTGCAGTTATAATTGGGCATAGTGGAATTGCCTCCACGCCAAAGGTGCCCTACCAGGAGAAAAATCTCCCGACATACTTCAGCTATTCCACCCTAGAACATCCCTTCACCACGCTGAAGCAAACTGCAGGACTTGAGAGAGATTTGTCTGTCTCAAAACTATTTCAGTCACACTAAACTGAGAAGCTCTGATGGTTGCTCTGTCTTTCGCAGTGCACTCATTGCTATTGATACATACCTTAAAGAGGCACTCTCAATTCTTGGTTCGAACAGCATCTGGATACCTGACATTCGTAGTGCCATTCAACACTCACCTCTCTAACTGGCATTAGGTGCATAATAATACAAGAGTGGCTATTTTGAAGAAACTAAAACGTCTTTCATCGTCTCGCAAGATCCATTTATAATGCGTTTCCTTGCACGTTAGCATTGCGGGCAATTAGCTTTCTGACACCCTAGCAAAAGATGGCGTATCTCAACCCACTATGAACTCGACCCCGCTCACCCATTCAGAACTTCATTCCACCAACATCAACAAAAAGCGATCACCTGTTCCTTCTTTTCATCACTGGTATGAAGCTTAACACCATGGTGTGTGTGTGTGTGTGGTTCTCTTTCCCTTCAATGCAGCAGAAAGAAACAAACTATTATAATTTGTTTCCGCCGTGGCCACCCGCGAACTTTGACTTTCAAAGATGGAAACAAAGTTTTTCCGACATGGAGTAAGTGTTCTACCTGTCAGGCATCTCCAGAACACATTCTTGACTGCCTTGGACTTTCATCACAAGATCTTTACGAAGATACTCTAATGGATCTTTTGAGAATGAATTGGAACATGGACTTGGTCTATCTTGGTTAGACATGGATATGAGCAACCACAACATCACTATTTTCTTTTTTACACTCTTCTAGGCTAATTGATAAATAAACATCTGGATACCGATATTTTTCTGTGATTTCTGTAAGGGCTTCCACACCTTTTTACATTTCAGGCAAAAACTGACGAGTCAGGAATAATAATCTCACAGTTAAGGCTATTTAGGGGATTTATCACAACCTAAGTTACGTGATTAATTGATTGGTATTTTATTAACGTCGATCTAAGATGCAGCATAAACGCGGGTTGGATCTCATAATTCTCAATTACATGAAAGTGATGAGAATAAGATGTAGTTGGAGTTAATTTTTGCTAAATGAAAGTTGGTATTTCGTAAAATTAGCCTTATTTTACACATTATGTTTTCTATATAGTCGCTAAATAATTAATTTAAATCTATGTTTCAAAATTATGTAAGTTTCAGTTCGGATTTTAAAAAAAATAATAATTGAAAATGTCTGATTATGACAATGTCAAATGATTTTTTTGTTGAAAAAAAGAGAGCAACGGATATAATAACTCACCCTAGGAAATTTAGAAAGAAATAACAGTTTAATCCTAACACTAAGGGTAGCAGCAGTTAAGATGTTAGATGGAGTAACGTAATG